>JAJJMC010022364.1:2245302-2314905 GCA_023531435.1 Papaver californicum | reverse complement strand
TTTTTTTTTAATTGTTGAAATTGAATGTTGGTAATTACAGAAATATTTTGATGGAGATAACAGAAATTGTATGTTTATTGATGAAATTGTCTGTCTGTCATAATTTGGGTTTTTTTTCCCCTGTTTTTTCTATCTGAATTTTGTGTTTTCAATGTTGATAAAATTGGTTTTTTTTTTTTGATTTGGGGGTTTTCAATGTTGATGAAATGTCTGTATGTCATAATTTGTTTTTTTTTCTTCTGTTTTTTCTATCTTAATTGGGGTTTTTTAATGTTGATGAAATTGGTAAAAAAAAATTGGAATTGAGGGTTTTCAATGTTGATGAAATTGTCTGTCTGTTATAATTTGTTTTTTTTTTCTTTCCTGTTTTGTCTATCTTAATTGAGGTTTTTCAATGTTGATGAAATTGGTATTTTTTTTTGGAATTAGGGTTCAGTGAATATTAAGGAAGGAAGAAGAAAGGGATCAAGCAATGCATCGGGATAAACACTATGGTTTCTATTGTTTGTAATTATTGGTTTCAGTTGTGTTTATCTTTGTAAAATAAAAACAATGTTGTTACTTAATATGTTGTGTTTTCTGTTTGTAACCAAAATTGCTGTCTCAAGAATAATGTTGTTTAACTGTTGTGTTGAAAATGAATTTCTGTTACCAAAATTGTTGTCTGTTTTGAAAGTGTTGTATGATTTTTATTATGTTTTTATGCTACTAGGGTTTTGAAAAGGAATTTTTGTTTAACTGTTGTGAATGGAAGACATGAGGGTAGAAAACTTTATTGTGATGATGTTGCTGGCCAAGATATCCGTTTTAGTAAGTTTAAAGAAATGGTAAGGATTAGGTTGAGGGGAATTGGTGTTATACTACCATCAATAATTTTATGGGATGATTATGAAATTAAATGTGAATTGGATTTTTTTGATATATGGGGAAATGCTGCAGAAGATGAGGTTGGGTATGTTTCACTAGGACTATCTGTTTTAGGTTGTAGTCAAAATGTTAGTGGTTCAAGTGTAAGTGTTGTTTCTAAGCCAAGGAAAAAGACAGTTTGTAAACCAAAGGTGATAGTTAGGAAAAGTCCAAGATTACAAGAAAAGGCAGGAAGAAAGGAAAGTCTAGCTTTTAATGGAGATAGTGATATTTTCAGTACCCAAGCTAGTATTGCTGATAATCAAGAAGGCATCAGTAAAGGAAAGGAACAAGTTAGTGTACAACTTAACTTGGATGATGATGAAGACATCTTAATACACGCAAATACACAAGCTAGTATTGTTGAGGAGGTACAAGTGAATCTTCCAAATGAAGCTTTGCATGAATGTCATCCAGATGATGATCCAAATTTTCATTATATAGACAGTGAAGATGAAGGAGACAGAAAAAGTTATGGTGAATGGCTAAGAGGGCATCTTCGAAAAGAAAATATCCATGATGGTAAGTTTTAACTTTATATTTTCATTTATGCATATTTTGTAGATCTTAATGCTAATAGTTTGTCTTTTGGGCCTGCAGTGAATGATGGGTCAGCAGAAAAAACTGGGCCTGCAGTTGATGGTAGGCCTACAGGCCATGGTGGGCCTGTTAGTGATGGTGGGCCAGCAGAAAAAACTGGGCCTGCAGTTGATGGAGGGCGTGAAATTGATGGAGTTGCAGTTGATATGGTAGCATGGCAGAAACAATTTGGCCAATATGTAGAGGACCCATGTGATTTGACAATGGAGAATGAATATGTTCCTGAAGCTTCTTCTGGTGAATTTTGTGAAGGAATGACATTTGAAGATAAAAATGCTTTCTTAAGGCATTTAAGGGAGTATGCAGTATTAGAGCATAGTGTGTATAAGTTGAGGAAGTCAGAGCCTCATAGAGTGTATGCTGAGTGCAAGAACAAGAAAAGTGAAGGTTGTATGTGGGAAGTTTGTGCAAGGCAAGTAGTTGGTGAGGCTACTTTCACAATTAGGAAATGCAACTTGGTGCACAAATGTATTGGTAGTGGAGAGCCAAATAAAAATCCAAAGTGCAACTCTAGATTTGTAGCTGACCATTTGAAGAAAACATTGAAACCTTGTGCTGTGAAGCTGGAAGAAATGGTAATTTTGTCTAAACTCATGTGAACACACATGTGTGCCTAGTTTGACTATTTAACACCATTTAGATGGAAAATATGACGGTGGGGTATTTTTCCAGAATTTTAACTTTGCGGGGCATTTTCTTAACGGGACATCTATTTTTGGGACATTTTTCCAATTATCCCAAATTATAAACAACGTTATTCTTCTTGCTTAGGCTGCGATTTTGGAGGTGTAGGCCTTTATGTACATATGAACTTGGTCATTTTGATTTTACAATTGGGTCTCACATGGAATGAATTTTTTATGGTCCTTTTCCTTTCCTATAAGAATAACGATTTGCGCTACCGATTCATTCATAACCAATTTCCGAGTTTGAGTGATGAGCCTAGTAATCATTCTGTTTCAATTATAAATCTATGCAACCTAAACTAATATACCATGTAAATTTCTTTTGCACAAATTAGTAATCTTATAAAGTAACTGATCAAATGTTTCATAAATTATTCGGTTTGTATCATCGTATATGACATGTTAGCTTAAATTCACTGCCATGTCAGGATATTATAGGAAAAACAGATCTCGAAGTTTTTATCGGATCAGGTATTAATGAATCTCATGATTTTGAAAAGAAGTCATGGAACAAGGAAGACCAGCAATGCAGGAGATAACATTTGAGACATAATTATTTGGGACGAAGTCATTTTTGCTACGTGCAGAACCTGTATTAGACAAATCAGGGGAAACAATTGGTGTGCATCATGTGGAGATGGATACAACTGCCCAGGTAAACCACTTGTCCCCATTTAACCTCTAATAAAGAGAGGAACCTGTAAGTTCTTTTTGTAATTACTCATTTTTCGGAGAAAATGAACTTATAAATGTTTTGTTTTTAGTCTTTGTGGAAATGGATCTTAGGACCAAGTAGTTAATATTAGGGCATCCACAATGGTAAGACCATTACCAAAGAGTGAATAGTAAAAAATTTAAATGCAAAAACCTATATTGATGTATGTTTTGGGTCAATTTTTAAATGCAAAAAACTATATTGAAGTGGCCAGAGCCTTCTATATGTATGTTTTGGGTCAATTCTTCTTTTCAAATGCAAAAACCTATATTGATGCTGGATGGTTAGCTGCTTTTGAGGATCTAAATGCAGTTAACGATTATGACTGGGGTAGTGCTGTATTTTTCAAATTGTATTCCGGTCTCGCCGCATCTGGAAGGGGACAAAAGTCATTGGCCGGACCCTTCCAAATATTGGAGGTAAATTTCTTAGAATTATTTATAATTCTTTTACATTTTTATTTCTTGCTCACTTATTTATTCCATTGGTTGTATTGAGATTCTAGTTTTGGGGGTACGAATATCTGGGCATTTGTCGGCCAAAGAACCCAACGCCTGAAAGTGAATTAATGTGGCGTAGATGTTGTTGGTGGAAGGGAACATGGAGGAAGAGTATTGATATTGTTCGTTCAAGGACTTCTCTTAATCAGTTGTCTGTAGACGATGTAACCTGGCAACTGTGGGAATCTGCGATCATGGTCCTGGATACTGAAATTGGACGAAAAGCAATAGAGCTCTCAGAGAAAAGGATTATATTCTCTTGGCTAGGCACTATGAGTTTATAATTTATTTCCATAGGAATGTTATTTATTTTCTTTGAATTTTGGTTAATTGATTGGTTTATTTGTTTATTGTAATTTTCTTTTCAAAGAATAACATGTATCTCGGAGATCGGTGTTGGAGGCAATACCATCAAACATGGGGCGTTTCTAGCAACCCGCCTAGTCGTATTTCCAACTTGAACAACGACGATGCTGAGGAGATGAGGGAAAACTGTCTGGTCCCTGCAAGTGAATTAGTACGTGTCGTTAGCTATGATCTGTATATGGAGTATTGGCGACATGTAAATAACCTGCAGAAATATGCCACCAAAGTCGATTGGGAGGTTGAAACGTACGGTTATGCTGGTGACCGTATTAAACACAACATCCAACCTCCTCGTGAACATGTACCCATTACGCCTCAAAAACAATTGTCATACTTAAGTATACAACAAACCATTGTAAATTTGATTTTAGTATATAATAGTGGTTGAGAATTTGATTTTAATTTTTTCATAATAGGTCGAGGCTTATGGTTTAGTTCAAGAATATGCTGATTTTACGCAAGAGTTTCGTAACTTTACGTTAAATGAAACTAAGGAGAGGATGGACTTTTTCATGGCCAAAAATGAAGAAATACTGGGTCTACAAAATGAAAACAACATGTTAAAAGAACAAAATACCCAACAACCACCCATTGGGTTTTGCACGTATGCTCAAACTATGCCACCACCGATGTGGAATACCATGGGTCAGGGATCATCATCAACAATGCAATCAAGTAACTATAATTCAAGATCATCTTTGCCTCCATTTATGCCCCCGCACTCGGCGTCCGGGAATCAAGATACGGAAGAGTAGTAATCCATTAGCATTGAATTGTCAGTTGAACAAAAAACTTTTTCTTTTGTCAGATTTGAATTGTCTTTTCAAATTACTTTTCTTACATTATCGTTGTCTTACATTATTATTGTTTTTTTCCTTTGTCGTTTTGGTCATTTGGTATTGTCTTGTCAACCAACATTTCATTTCTATGATGCGTCTGTTCACCCCACTTGCCTGAATTCTGTTGTTTTTTTTCCTTTGTCGTTTTGGTCATTTGGTATTGTCTTGTCAACCGACACTTCATTTCTCTGATGCGTCTGTTCACCCCACTTGCCTAAACTCTATTTTTGCATTAAAATACCAACCGTGTTTGGTCATATCAAAACTCAAAGTCTTATCTTAATTTGCCTATAAATTGAACACTCGATTCTCCAAGTATACAAACCAAAAATACAAACATCAATAAGCAAATGGCATACTATCAAAATAACAATCACTACTATGGTTCTTGTTCTTCTATTCCTCCTCCTCATTCTTCCTCATCTTCTTCATCATCTTCTTCTTCTTCATCTGCTGATGATGATAACAATAGTTTGTACTCATCAGGCGAAGGTTTACTTGCATTGAGCCAAAATAACCAAGCAGAAACTGCATGATTCATTGTTTCAAGTATGAACTGGCCACATACTCATATCATAATACCAAGAGAACGTGATTCCGGTGTAAAACTTCTGTGGAAAGATTACTTTTGCAGAAACCCGACGTTTCCTCCTCTTGGATTTCATAGAAGATTTAGAATGCGGCGAGAATTATTCAACCGTATATTGGGAGATGTCGTAGCTGTAAATAATTATTTTGTTAAAAAAAAGATGTTTGTGGTGTTATTGGATTAACCCATCAGCAAAAAATTACTGCAGCAATACGAATGTTAGCTTATGGATGTGCAGCCGATGCAATAGATGAGTATTTACGAATCGGAGAAACCACAGTTTTGGAAGCAACTCGTAGGTTTTGTAAGACGATAGTGCATTTGTATGAGAAAGAACATTTGCGCACACCAACTGAGCGTGATGTCGAACTGCTTCTTAATAAGAACAAGGAAAGGGGATTTCCGGGGATACTGGGTAGTGTAGATTGCATGCACTGGAAATGGGATAAATGCCCATCGGCGGAATCAGGTGCTTACACTGCGTACAAAGGTAGTGAAAGTATTATCCTGGAGGCAGTGATGTCATATGATCTGTGGTTTTGGCATGTATTTTTTGGTATCCCTGGTTCTAACAATGATATAAATGTGATGAACCGTTCTTATATTTTCAAAAAGCTTATCAACGGGAAAGCATCGGCTGTGAAATTTGTTGTCAACGGACATAAGTACGATATAGGGTATTATCTTGGTGATGGAATATACCCAGAGATAGCAACTATTGTGATGTCGATTAAACATCCAGATTCCCAGAAGAAACAAAAAATTTCGGGAATGCAAGAGGGTTGTCGAAAAGATGTAGAATGAGGCTTTGGCGTACTACAAAATCAATTTGCAATCATCAAGCAACCAGCACGAATGTGGAATCCTGACGTACTAGCATATATAATGAAAATTATAATCATTCTACATAATATGATAGTGGAGGATGAGCGTTTACCCGGTGATTGGCCGAATGAGTATGATTAACGCAGCCACCATGCACCAGTAAATATTTCTAGACACAACACTTCTCAACTTTCGATAATGAGAGTGGACCAACGCCGACGTGCAGTACACAACAAAGATACTCATATTCGTTTTCGAAATGACTTGATCGAACACTTATGGTCAAATTTTGGTGAGGAATAACAAATTATAAATCCTCTGGATATGTTTTGTGGGTAAATCTCTTGTAAACCCGCCCGAGACACCACTCAGCCGCTAGGGGCACCTAGGGGTTTAAAGACTTGCTGCACATGCTAAGTGCAGCCGTGATGCCTGCGAAAGTGAGTTTAGGTCTACTAATTAGCTCATGTATTATCAATATATTTTAATAGATGGATAAAGTGCCCACATTTGATTAGTTAATTGCTTTTGTAAAACAGTTAAACGTAAAATCATTTCATTGAATCGAAAAGGCATACATCGTGTAACATTAAAGGAAATGAAATACAATAAATCATTAGATTACACTTAAACACTTAAGCAAACCTATAATCAAACCTTCAACAGGTCGTATGACGCCCTGGATGATGTTCTTCACATCTTCGGAGAATAATCAACACAAAAGGGTTGTATTCTTCCATCACCAGTAAGATCTCGAAATGAGTTTGGTACCTGAAATCTGAACATTTCCATCTTCTACATTCCTCCAGAGATCTCGCAACAACTTCGTCATCAGTTTCATTCCTAATTCTCCTTTCATTCACCTTAGCGGTTAAAGTAGAAAATTCTAGTACGGCCCTTGTTATTTCCATATATCGACAAAAAAAAGGCATGCTCTGTTCCGGTTATTGGGGTTACCGATTTCATTATAAAAGTTAGCATGGATATGTTCTAACCATTCCATGCTCATTGAACCATTCATCCGACGTTCATGACCCCTTGCTGGATAATGTAATACTATGTGTCGACATAGGGATAAATCTTCCTCTATGGTAAAATTCTCTACATTAAGGCTAAATTTTTCGTAAGTCATAACGAGAGATTATAAATCTTCTATGAAATGTAAAAGGTGTGGATTTGAAATGGGAATGAGAGGTATAAATTCATTTGTAGGTGTATCAGAATACAAATTATAGTCATTGATCAACGGTAAAAAATCAGAACGGTAACAAAATCAGAACGGAAACAAATCAAATTATCCAGGCGGACGACTAGGGGAACGCCTAGAACTAGGCAGAGCATCAGACGCACGCTCCCTGTTCGTTACCGCCTGTTAGTGGGCGTGATCCAAGACGCACGCTCCATCAGGCGTAATCTTAGGTGAACGCTTGATCAGGCGGAGGTTTGGTTAATACTCGTGTTTTCAAGCGTTAGGCTAGAATAACGCCTGCCATCAAACGGTTCACTACACACCCGTTTAGAGTCAGGCGGTTAACTACACAACCGCTCGAGTATAATGGATTTGGTCCGAAATTTTTCCCAAATTTGGTCATGAACAGTGTTAAAAACGGACCATAGATCATATCCGATTGTCCCGCTGTGGTATGGTTTTGACGGACCAAAGACCATAAATGGGTTTGGTCCGTCATTTGATCCAGCAATTGTGGACGCTCTAAGGGACACTAGCTCATTTTCACTTTTGTGAATGAACCTTTAGTCCCACATTGGAGAAACTAAAGATGATTCCTCTCTTATTACCTAAAAAGTTGCTTCAAAGGGAGGGCCCTTAGGGGTTTAGACTATTTTGTGGTAGGGAGAGGACTAAGGCAATGGGCTAGTTGGAGCAAACATACTTTTCACACATGTGCGGTGCTTCGCACCGAAGCGCGGACGCATGGGCTCGGGTGCGCTTGCGGTTGTGGGTGTGGCGTTTTTTTTAACATAATATTTTTCCTTAAAAGAATTTAAAACCAAAATAAATTTTGTTTTAAATGTGGGGGCGTATGACCAGCGAAAATTAAGCAAAATTAAAAGAGAGAATAAATTCTGACCGTTTTAATTCCGTTTTAATTATTATGTCCGTGCTTCATGCACGGAATTAATTTTCAATCAATACTCTTAACGGTCTTCTCTTCTTTTGGCTATAAAAGAAAAATGATTTCATCAATTCAACTTACTCCAGAGCAGGCTACTATCCCTAGCTCTTTTCCCCTCTTCTTGCCTAGTTTTGCGCACATTGCTTGTTTATTTACCTTCCTATCAATTGCCTTTGAGTTCGTTTGAAGGTGATTAGTATTGTGCTTATACTAGTCATAACGGCCAGTTCTATGCTGGACACATCTCCAATGTTGGGGTATAGCATCTCTCATTCTTGAGGAGTACCCGCGGACTATTGTGTTAAGGACAATTTGATGAACAGGTGGCTCTGTCCATTGTGTGTATCAATCAGATATTTCTTAACCTTAAAAATTTCTCCTGTTTAGTGTTTTTCATTGTTTCAGAACCAACAATCTTAACACAATAGTATTCTTCTGTAACAATGGCTAAAAGTGATGTTGACAGACCACAAATATTCAGTGGCAAAGATTTCAAAAGATGGCAATCCAAGATGTTGTTCTTTCTGAGTTTTCATATGTTGGATGAATTAGTTCTGAAACCTTTTGATGAGACTTTGAATGATGCGGGAAATGAAGAGAATTAGAAAGTTGGGGTAGACAGAACTATATGGCCAAAAATCATATTTTGAACTATTTAAATGATGCACTATATGATTTTTATAATGCCAAAAAATAACTTCTCTGCTTTTGATATATGGGATGCTTTAGAAGCAAAATATGAAGCGGAAACTGCTGGAAGTAAGAAGTTTCTGGTAGCCAGGTTCCTGGAATACAAAATGACAAATGAAAAATCTGTGGTTGACCAATTCCTTGAATTTCAGCATATTATCAATGAAATTATTGTTGAAGGTATGATGATAGATGAAACGTTTCAAGTGTCTGCTGTGATTGAGAAATTACCATCTTCTTGGTCTGAATACAAACGAAGATTGAGACATGAAACTGGTGAAGTCAGTATGGTTGAATTGGGTAAGAAGATTCAAGTGGAAGAATTACTGTGCTTCAAAGACAAGAACGTATCTTCCGCAAGGGACATGTCCAACAAGGCTCATGTAATTGAACACAAGTCTTCCAATACTGAAAAGGGCGACAACAGCAAACGCAAGCCTGGTTCGCATAAGAAAGGTACATTTCTGAAACCCAAATCTGGCATTGGTAAAATTAAAGGTGCGTGTTATGTTTGCGGAATTCCTGGGCATATGGAAATGCATTGTAGTAAACGTAAGGACTTTAATAACAAGAAAAACAATTCTAATTTGGTTGAAAGCAACAAGAACGAGTTTTTTGGCACGGTGTTTGAAGTCAATCTGGTAACCAATGTGAGAGACTGGTGGGTAGACTCTGGTGCTACCAAACATGTCTGTGGAAACAGAGATATGTTCACCTCCTATCAGAAGGTAGGGGAAGGGGAGAAACTCTACATGGGTAACTCGTTCGCAACATAGGTTGCGGGAAAAGGCAAAGTTGGGCTAAAGCTCACTTCTGGCAAAACTCTCACATTGAATAAAGTTCTTCATGTTCCAGACAGCTGCAAAAATCTTGTATCTTGTGGTGTGTTAGACGATAAGGGTTTTAAACTTGTTTTTGAATCTGGAAAAGTTATTGTCACTAAGGGTTAAGATTATGTAGGAAAGGGTTATAAGACTGATGGTATTTACAAACTTAATGTAACCTCTGTTGAAATGAATAAAATTGATTCTTCTGCTTATGTTTGTGTGTCATTGAATATTTGGCATGGTAGACTTGGTCATGTAAACTATAAGTCAATGAATAAACTGGCAAGCATAGGTTGTATTCCAAATTTAGTTTGGATAATGAACATAAATGTAAAATTTGCGTAGAATAAAAAATCCTATAGAAAAAATATTCAGAGAGATTCTAAACCCTTAGAACTAATTCATTCAGACCTAGTTGACATGAAATCAGTTCGAACTAGAGGTGGTAAGAAATGGTTTGTCACTTTTATAGATGATTGTACGAGGTACTGTCACATATATTTACTTAAAGGAAAATTTGATGCCTTAGAAGCCTTTAAGATTTATAAACTAGAAGTTGAAAACCAAATGAGTGCTACCATTAAAACTGTTAGGTCTGGCCATGGTGGTGAGTATGTAATTCCTATAAGAGATTATTGCATAGAACACGGCATTATACATGAAGTTACCCCTCCTTATTCACCACAATCTAATGGTGTGGCTGAACGGAAAAACCGAACCCTTAAGGAGATGATGAATGCCATGTTAATTAGTTCAAGACTACCTGCAAACAAATAGCAATGCAGATCTTCTAAAGTATGTTTGTTGTTGCGGGAACGAATATGGAGAAAACGAAAAATATCCAGGAATTGTTTTCCTCCATAACATCTATAGAACTAATGCTTCGTGGAAGGTGGGTAACGAGAAGAATATGATGTCATCGTTTTTCTTTTTTTCATTCTTTTCCAAGTATTCCATGTTGGAACTTATAGCAGGAAACAACAAATGTTAAAAGAATATAACATTACTCAAAAATAATCAACTGAATTAAAAACACAATTTAATACATGAGGATAGAATCACCTGCTTAACAAATTATCTTTAACACAATAGTCTGTGGATACACCTTAAGAATGAAGGATGCTATACTCCAACAACGGAGATGAGCTCAGGATAGAACTGCCTAATATAACTTGTATAAGCACAATACATATTACTCACTCTCTGAACTTAACAACAAGATTTAGGAAAAGAAATAAAGAAGCAAAACACACAACAAAACAAGGGGGAAAAGATATAAATAATAGTTTTCTCTAGGATGTTTTACGAATGATAAGTTCGTTTTCTTTTACTGATAAAATTTGAAGTTGAACCACAACAATTAAAGCACCAATTAAGGCATAATTTTTTGGGATGCATCTGCCTCAGTGGCTTATGAATTTTATACAATCAGATATGGTTGATGAAGTAATTTTCATATTTTAAAAAAAAAATATTGTATCGCTAGTTTTTGTCCAATTACGTAGCCTTTAACCAACCATGGCCGTTTATAACAGAGTTTTACATCTAACCCATATTGCTTTAAAAAAAAACATCCAACCGATAGTATCTCGCTCCCAAATGATCGATTGTAAAATGTTGGTCGGCTCCGGTGTAAGGTGTGGATACCTCTCTTGGAACTTTGATTCCGCAACTTGACAACCCCCTTATTCAGGTAGGCAGCTTTGTTCTTTTAGTACTTACAAGAGCGTCCACAATGGCTGGAGGGAAACACGGAGCAAAGAGTGAATTTAGTCGATGGTCCAGAAAAAGCAGCCACAGCGGGACGAGTGAATGTAGTCTTTAGTCCGGGAAAAGCCCTGTTGCGGAGTAAATCTTAGAATTTTTCTGGACTAAACTGGGTTTAGTCGAGCGATGGTGTAGGTGTCCACCTGATTCTAAACGGGTGTGTAGTGAAGCGCTTGATGCCAAGCGTTATTCTAGCGGCACGCTTGAAAACACGGGCAGTAACCAAATCTCCTCCTGATCAAGCGCTCACCTAAGATTACGACTGATAGAGCGTGCGTCTAGGATCACGCCCACTAACAGGCGGTATCCAAATTACCGCCCCATTGAAGCGTAATGCTAGCATACCGCCCATGTACAAACGTAATGCTAAGGCACCACCCAACAAGGAGCGTGCGTCTGATGCTTCGCCTAGTTCTAGGCGTGCCCCTAGGCGTCCGCCTGGATAATATAATTTGGTTACGCTGATTTTGTTACCGTTCTGATTTGTTACCGTTGATCAACGACTATAATTTGTATTCTGATACACCTATAAATAAATGAATTTATATCTCTCATTCCCATTTCAAATCCACACCTTTTACATTTCATAGAAGATTTATAATCTCTCGTTTTCATAACTATGGCTTACGAAAATTTTAGCCTTAATGCAGAGAATTTTACCATAGAGGAAGATTTATCCCTATGTCGACACATAGTATTACATTATCCAGCAAGGGGTCATGAACGTCGGATGAATGGTTCAATGAGCATGGAATGGTTAGAACATATCCATGCTAACTTTTATAATGAAATCGGTAACCCCAATAGCCGGAACAGAGCAGGCCATTTTTGTCGATATATGGAAATAACAAGGGCAGTACTAGAATTTTCTACTTTAACCGCTAAGGTGAATGAAAGAAGAATTAGGAATGAAACTGATGATGAAGTTGTTGTCAGATCTCAGGAGGAATGGAGAAGATGGAAAGGTTCATATTTCAGGTACCAACCTCATTTCGAAATCCTAAGGGTGATGGTAGAATACAACCCTTTTGTGTTGATTATTCTCCGAAGATGTGAAGAACGTCGTCCCGAGCGTCATACGACCCGTTGAAGGTTTGATAATAGGTTTGCTTAAGTGTTTAAGTGTAATATACTGATTTATTATATTTCATTTCCTTTAATGTTACGCGATGTATGCCTTTTCGATTCAATGAAATGATTTTACGTTCAACTGTTTTACAACAACAATTAACTAATACACTCACATTTTAGGACTAATCAAATGTGGGCACTTTAGTCATCTAATAAAATATATTGATAATACATGAGCTAATAAGTAGACTTAAACTCACTTTCACAGGCATCGCGGCTCCACTTCGCATCTGCAGCAAGCCTTTAAACCCCTAGGTGCCCTAGCGGCCGAGTTGTGTCTCAGGCGGGTTTACAAGAGATTTACCCACAAAACCTATCCAGAGGATTTACAAATTTTTATTCCTCACCAAAATCTGACCATAAGTGTTCGATCAAGTCATTTCGTAAACGAATATGAGTATCTTTGTCGAATACTGCACGTATGTGTTGGTCCTTTATCATTCTCGAAAGTTCAGCAATGTTGTGTCTAGAAATATTTACCCGTGCAGCGTGGCGGCGTTGATCATACTCATGCGGCCAATCACCGGGTAAACCCTTATCCTTTACTATCATATTATGTAGAATGATGACAGTTTTCATTATATATGCTAATACGTCTGGATTCCACATTCGTGCTGGTTGTTTGATGATTGCAAATTGATTTTGCAGTACCCCGAAGCCGCGTTCTACATCTTTTCGGCAACCCTCCTGCATAGCAGAAAATTTATGTTTCTTCTGAGAATCTGGATGTTTAATTGTACTCACAACAGTAGCTATCTCCGGGTATATTCCATCACCAAGATAATACCCCATATTGTACTGATTTCCGTTGACAACAAATTTGACAGCCATTGCTTTCCCGTTGATTATCTTTTTGAAGATATACGAACGGTTCATCACATTTATATCATTGTTAGAACCAGGCAGACAAAAAAATACATGCCAAAACTACAGATCATATGACATCACTGCCTCCAGGATAATACTTTCACTTGTTCTCATTAATAAGTAGTTCAACATCACGCTCAGTTGGTGTGCGCAAATATTCTTTCTCATACAAATGTACTATCGTCTTACAAAACCTACGAGTTGCTTTCAAAAATGTGGTTTCTCCGATCCGTAAATACTCATCTATTGCATCGGCCGCACATCCATAAGTTAACATTCGTATTGCTGCAGTAATTTTTTGCTGAGGGGTTAATCCAAGAACACCACAAACATCTTTTTTTTGAACAAAATAATTATTTACAGCTACGACATCTCCCAATATACGGTTGAATAATTCTCTCCGCATTAATCCATGAGGAGGAAACGTCGGGTTTCTGCAAAAGTAGTCTTTCCATAGAAGTTTTGCACCGTCCTCACGCTCTCTTGGTATTATGATACGAGTATGTGGCCATTTCATACTTGAAACAATCAATCCCACAGTGACTTCTTGGTTACTTTGGGTCAATGCAAGTAAACCTTCGTCTGATGAGTAGAAACTATTGTTATCATTATCACCAAATGAAGAAGAAGAAGAAGAAGAAGAAGAAAAAGAAGAAGAAGAAGAAGAAAAAAGAAGAAGAAGAAGAAGAGGAAGAATGAGGAGGAGGAATAGAAGAACAAGAACCATAGTACTGATTGTTATTTTGATAGTAAGCCATTTGCTTATTGATGTTTGTATTTTTGGTTTGTATAATTGGAGAATCGAGTGTTCAATTTATAGGCAAATTAAGATAAGACTTTGAGTTTTGATATGACCAAACACAGTTGGTATTTTAATGCAAAAAAAAAAGTTTAGGCAAGTGGGGTGAACAGACGCATGAGGGATATGAAATGTCGGTTGACAAGACAATACCAAATGACCAAAACGACAAAGGAAAAGAATACAGAGTTTAGGATAGTGGGTGTACAGACGCATCAGAGATATGAAATGTCGGTTGACAAGAAAATACCAAATGACCAAAACGACAAAGAAAAAAAAAACAGAGTTCAGGCTAGTGGGGTGAACAGACGTATCATAGATATGAAATGTCGATTGACAAGACAATACCAAATGACCAAAGCGACAAAGAAAAAAAAACAGAGTTCAGGCTAGTGGGGTGAACAGACGCATCAGAGATATGAAATGTCGGTTGACAAAACAATACCAAATGACAAAAACGACAAAGAAAAAAAAAACAGTTTTGAATTTACATTACAAAACAGATATAAAGGACAAAAGAAAAGATTATAAAAATCTTAGGAGATGACAACAGAAAGCAGGTAGAAGACAACGATAATGTAAGAAAAGTAATTTGAAAAGACAATTCAAATCTGACAAAAGAGAAAGTTTTATGTTCAACTAAAAATTCAATGCTAATGAATTACTACTCTTCCGTATCTTGATTCCCGGACGCCGAGCGCGGGGGCATAAACAGAGGCAAAGATGATCTGGAATTATAGTTACTGGATTGCATTGTTGATGATGATCCCTGACCCATGGTATTCCACATCGGTGGTGGCATAGTTTGAGCATACGTGCCAAACCCAATGGGTGGTTGTTGATGACGAAAATGGGCAAGTTGTGAGTCCAACATGTTGTTTTCATTTTGTAGAACCCGTATTTCTTCATCTTTGGCCATGAAAAAGTCCATCCTCTCCTTAGTTTCATTTAACGTAAAGTTAGAAACTCTTGCGTAAAATCAGCATAATCTTGAACTATACCATAAGCCTCGAATTGTTATGAAAAAATTAAAATCAAATTCTCAACCATTACTATATACTAAAATCAAAATTACAGTGGTTTGTTGTATACTTACGTATGACAATTGTTATTGAGGCGTAATGGGTACATGTTCACGAGGAGGTTGGATGTTGTGTTTAATACGGTGACAAGCATAACCATACGTTTCAACCTCCCAATCGACTTTGGTGGCATATTTCTGCAGGTTAGTTACATGTCGCCAGTACTCCATATACAGATCATAGCTAATGAAACGTACTAATTCACTTGCAGGGACCAGACAGTTTTCCCTCATCTCCTCAGCATCGTCGTTGTTCAAGTTGGAAATACGACTAGGCGGGTTGCTAGGAACGCCCCATGTTTGATGGTATTGCCTCCAACACCGATCTCCGAGATACATGTTATTCTTTGAAAAGAAAATTACAATAAACAAAATAAACCAATCAATTAACTAAAATTCAAAGAAAATAAATAACATTCCTATGGAAATAAATTATAAACTCAAAATGCCTAGCCAAGAGAATATAATCCTTTTCTCTGAGAGCTTTATTGCTTTCCGTCCAATTTCAGTATCCAGGACCATGATCGCAGATTCCCACGGTTGCCAGGTCACATCGTCTACATACAACTGATTAAGAGAAGTCCTTGAACGAACAATATCAATACTCTTCCCCCGTGTTCCCTTCCACCGACAACATCTAGGCCATATTGATTCACTTTCGGGCGTTGGGTTCTTTGGCCGACAAATGCCCAGATATTCGGACCCTCAAAACTAGAATGTCAATACAACCAATGGAATAAATAAGTGAGCAAGAAATAAAAATTTAAAAGAATTATAAATAATTCTAAGAAATTTACCTCCAATATTTGGAAGGGTCCGGCCAATGACTTTTGTCCCCTTCCAGATGCGGCGAGACCGGAATACAATTTGAAAAATACAGCACTACCCCATTCATAATCGTTAACTGCATTTAGATCCTCAAAAGCAGCTAACCATCCAGCATCAATATAGGTTTTTACATTTGAAAAGAAGAATTGACCCAAAACATACATATAGAAGGCTCTGGCCACTCTATCAGCAAGTATGCTATCATCGTTAGCCGCAACCAACGTTTGTGGATCAAAATATGTGCTCAAAAATGCAATCGTAATTGCATCTGAAACCCACTGGTTGGGAATATGTTCTCTTCTACAAACCTCACTATCTTTAATTTCAGGAAAAATATGCGCCCGGACATATTCAAATTGGTACTTCCCCGAGTCATACGGAATAGGACTACCAATACCAATACTAAGTCATGTCAACATTACCCAATCAAGGGGTGTGAACCCAAGCTCACCAAACGAGAAGTGAAAAGTGTTCGTGGTATCCCAAAAACGCTCAACAATGTAGTCAATAAGTGCATGCAATTAATCTACTACATTCATGGTAAGTAATCGGTCCAATCCTCCCCTTTCAATAATATATTTGACCCTAGGGATGTGTTTAACAATACCTGCATAGGTCCGAAGGACCGATTTGAGGGAACCACAATGTGAAAACTTGAATTTAGTGTCGTTTGAATACATAATATTGTTGGAGGCGTGACCCTCAGTATCTTCCACAACAGTATAGTTATCCAACCCGGGAACCTCTACCCTTTCTTCAGTAATACGGTCTTCATCTGAATCCTGGACAATTTTAGCCTTCTTGTCCCTCTTCCTTCGACCAACGAATCTGGACGTCACACTGCTCGACATCTGGGAAAACATTTCATACAAGATTGAAAGTCAAGAGTAATCCTCACAATGCACAAATATAAAAATCTACATTAATCAATAAATCAAGGAAAAACATAATAATTTCATAATTACAAAAGTAATTATCTAATTACATAATCATATGTACCAACATACAAAAATCAAACATTTTTGAAAAAAATTCATGATTCGCAAAATACTCAAATATCAAAGCCTCAATTGTACCAAAAATCATCAAAATTCCCCAATTATATAATTCCATACACATAGGTTTTAAAACATAAACATTCCTAATTCCCAAATTTTCAAGACAATCTAGTCAATTCATCATAAAATTAACCACAACCCAACTCAAATTAAACAACAACTTAATCAATTCTATCTTCAATTCAACAAATTATCATCAATTTTTTATACCCAATTTACAACATCCATAAACCCTAAAAATTATCCCAATTCCATAATTAAAATTTCTAAAACCTAAATATCTCTATTTCATAATCACATGTTTAATCATTCAACATATATAAACCAATTTAATTAACAAAACATAATCTAAATTTAATTTTTAAAACAAATTCAATTTACAAAAATTAAAAGAAATTACCTTGATTGCTATAATACCGCTTGGATGTTTGAAAAAAGATTGAGCGGAGCCTCAAAAACGTAGGCGGGTTTTTGTGGGATCGTTAGTGAAGAATAGGGTTCACAAGAGGAGGAGACGGAAGAGGGTTGCACATGAGAAGATTAGGGTTCAGGAGAAAAAATAGAAGTTGCGGCTGAAGAGGAAGGGGGGGTTGATGGGGCGGGCCGTTAACAATTTGCTTGGAATTGTAGGCGGGGCGCTAGGACACCGCCGTCTTTTTCATCTCACACGCTTCTCTCGCACACCACCCACTCGATCAGGCGTAATGCTGGCGCACCGCTCCATCAGGCGTTTGTCTAGTAAACCGCCCGTCTCTTGGGCGTGCGTCTAGGAATCCGTCTAGAATCAGGCGTAATGTTTTGTTCCCGCCCAACATCAAGCGTTCAGCTAGACGTCCGCCTCACGCAAGCGTTACGTTAGACAACCGTCCGTCTCAACAAACGTTCCGCTAGACAACCACCCAACAACAAACGTTATATTGGAGCACCGTTCAATCATTTTTAGTTTCTAGACCGTTGTTTTTGGATCGAACTAAAGAGTAAAAGTTTTACTCTTTACTCTTTGGTTTTGATCCAGCCATTGTGGATGCCCTAGAGTTCCAACATTACTGTACCTTCAAATTATTTAAATATGCCACTTGGATAGTTGGATGTAAGTACAACTAACTAACCGATGGACATAATAATACTAGAGACAGTTATTGGAGATACATGGCTTTAATGTGTCGGTTGGACAAAAACCTAGACTGATATGGACTTAAATAGTGGTTGTATTCAATTCATCTTGATTCTTGGAGGAATGAAAGAGGACCACTAGCGGCCCCTCCCATCAAGGACCCCTCAGCTTATATGGTTGTTTTCCAAGACAATTTAAGCCATATATTAACATTGTCGTGTTCCAGAACTAGCTAGGAGCACCTGTTAGTCGATGCTGTACCAGGACATGTATAGCAATAAACTCGCAGAAGATTTACAATTTCAATGGATTCTTCTTTCATGGTATTTTATTCATAATTTCCTAATGCACCTGTTAGTCGATGCTGTACAAGTGACACTAATAGCGCAGTCTACGATAAAAAAAAAAAAGAGACGAGGTTTCAAATTTTCAAAAATACATGAATACAATATAAATCAGTTGGCTCTGTTTACAGTGGGTAGGATCTCCTCCTGCTGGCTATCTAGTTGTGGTGGGAGTCCAAAAGTATATTCCAATGACATGGGCATATATATGATCCATGTCAGTGTCAAGTTTGCTGATGTGGAGCAATGGGTGAGGGTATATTTTATTATTCTAGTGGGAAAATAAACATTGAAAGAGAGATGGAGAGAAAGTCGGTTCTAAGATGAATTTGAATCCATATTTTTGGCATGGTAGCACGCCATCATAGTGAAGAGAAATGAAAAATGAGAAATGAGAAATGAGAAATGAAAAATGAAAAGATCATCATTCATCAGAGTTAGTGAAGCCCTTAAAACAAAATAAAAAATGTCAACATGACGTATTGCACCACGAAGTATTAGGAGAGTAAGGGTTGGACATGTGAGAAAATGACCTTTTGGTGAGGATTCCGTCATAAAATTTATCCAAGGATTGGGCAGTGTCGTGAATTATAATTTACTAATAATTCATTTTCCTTCTTTTTGTGAGAACATATAAGTAATTTAACAGAAATTGTGGTTGCCTTTAATAAAACAATTAAGACAAAAGTCGTATGTCCCTGGAGTTATAGACTATTTAAAAATTATAGTACCGCACCATAATCCTCCTAAGTTAAGGTGTATAATTTGGGAAGTAACTTGTTTTTTAATTTTTAAAATTAATTTATATTTTGAATTGTGAATTGAAAACTTATAATTGATTTTTATATATAAAATGAGAATTTATTATGCCCCAATAATTAGTCTAGATGATATATTTTTAAATAATTAATTATTTTAATATAATATATTTAATAATTGTTCATTATATACCAAACATAAGCAATTGGCACAAGTGGACGAAGTTCGAATCTTATAGAAGCTTTTTGGGAAAACATTTAAAAAAAATGAGGGAAACTATGATAAGATTTGACTCATACAAGTTAATTCGATTTTGAAATTTTTGTGGCATACGAGTCTAATAACCTTATTCCAGGTCCTAACCAGATTATTTTGGATGAGCCTCCGCGTCCGCAAAATTTATGTGGCAAAGGTAACATCCCGTTGCCAATTAGTTTTATATTGTCCTATGATATTGAGACACAATTGATCTAGAGTTAAAATTAGAAAAAAATACTTGTCAAACAATGATTTTCGTGAACAGAACTAATTAAAATAATTATTGTGAAAAAGTGACGGATCGCTTTACCAGTTCATGTTCGAGCAAAAGATTCTTTCTTGATCATATCTTTTTATATCACCACTATTTATCCACCGGAGGGACAAAACGAAATATGACTATTTTAAAACACTTTTACTACGGAGATTAGAAACGGTCTTGGTCAAGCTTACTAATGGACTAGAGAGATTATGGGTTCTGAGATCGTCATCATCCTATTTTGAAGACTCACAGAAATACCACGGAGGGTGCCACAATCTGTTCTCTGTACAATAATGTGTTGAACTACTTCAACAAGTCTGCACGTGAGGTATCAAGCATCTGAAGTTTGTACAGCAGTACCCACAACCCCCTTGCGGGTAAAATATATCTCTTCTCACCATCCCCGTAGTGTACGAGACAAATATATGCATTTCAGTTGGGATCGTATTCTATGGTTATGATTCTACCAGATATATTCAGTAGCATCGGCTGCAATAAGGGCTCGGTGTCATTATATTAATAAAAAATGGCTCGGTGGCATATCAACGAATTGGTCCACTACAGAAACCGAATCCTAATGATTCATTAGGTGGGATGGCGGAAAAAACCAGGAAACTTATTCATTTATTATGAGAGGTCAAGGACTGACCCTACGAATTAAACAGATATTGAAAGAGTTAGTATTCTCCAGCGAAGGCCTTATTGGATTGCTAAGTTTGTGGATTCAATAAAGGTCAAAATAAAGATTCGTAAAAAAAATTCTATATTCTAGAGGGCTCACTCCCAAGGCTCAACAAAAGGACTTTACACTCCGGCTCTCTAAAGGAGCTTGTTGTTAACTACGAGTATAAAGAGGCTTATTTAGTTATCGCGATTTAAATATCAGAAAATCCAATATTTTAAAAGTGTATCTGGAATGACTGGGAAAGTGGAAACAAAACCAGATATAATTTATCATTATGCATGGGATCCGGGCGGTCCGGGGGGGCCACTACGGCTCCTATTTTCTCGAGAATCCATACACCCCTTATCAGTGTATGGACAACTATTTCTCGAGCACAGGTTTAGGTTCGGCTTCGTTTTATAAAAGCTTTAATTTCTGTGCTTATCCTAATTGTTGGTTTAGTTTATGCATGGTGAAAAGGAGCGTCAGAATGGTCTTAGCCCCTGAATATTCAGACAGTAATAAATAAAAAACACCATTGTATGTGCTCGGAATAGAAGTTTTGTATAAATGTATCACTGTGTTATTAAGTAGTTTTTTAAGTTCTTTTCTTTCTAAGAGGTGGAATAGAATAATCCGGTTGAAGCGTAATGATCATACGTTTGTAATGCATTGTATGTCGTTGTTAGAATCAATAGGTGTTAAAATCGTTCATTGAATAAATTGAAACCCTTCTTATTGGATAATCGTGATACAAAAATCGAAGGTGTTTTTAGCTTAATTGTTCAAGAAAGGTTGAATCTTCCGGGTTCGAGTCTCGAGAAACCCAAAATATCAGATGGAAAATAGAAATGAAATGGATCTCTCTTTTTTTCACTTTAGTTTACCTATTCACCGATCATTATAATCCTTGATCATAATTTCCAGTATGCGTGCTGCGTCCAACATAAAACTTGTGAGTGGTAGTAAACATCGATTATTCTGTTGAGAATTCTGATTTATTGGCAAAGAGACGAAGAAATAGATTAATCATTCCCTTTCAATTTAATCAAAATCGAGATAAATAACGAATACTCCGTTCAGGTATCTTGACTGAAATTAAACTGAAAGCCCAGAAAAAATGAGCACCTAGAAGAAAAAGACCATATGAAGATAATGAAGAACCATAAGACTGAATTACCTGGGATATTCACACAACCAAGAGGTACTGGATTTTCTTGCCCATAAATAGGAAAGAAAGATGGAATACCAACAAACGTCTATTATCGAATTCACCCACCTGATAGTACCTATTTTGGGAACGTCCAGTGCCAAAATCACTGAATGGGTAAGTCGAAATAACTCATCAGGTTCTGAGGTCTCTATCAACACTCAATTGGGATCATCTGTTTTACTCTTCTATGCATCACTTTGAAATAATTGAGAATTATTAAGTCCTCACACTCAGCGGAATATGAAGGTACTTATGGGAGAAAGGGAAGATCTGGTCTTTCACAATAAAACGATAGATGGAACTGCCATAAAATGACTTATTAGCTGATTAATAGATCACTTTGGAATGGCATATACATCGCACATCCTGGATCAAGTAAAGATTTTTGGTTTCCATCAAGCCACTGCTACATCCATTTCATTAGGAATTGATGATCTTTTAACAATACCTTCTAAGGGATGGCTAGTCCAAGATGCGGAACAACAAAGTTTGATTTGGGGATGAAGAGGATTAGTGAGATAATAAATTATTTGTGACTAACCCTTCTTTTTCTCTTTGTTTTATTCTTTTTTCCTATTTTCAAAATATAGAAGGACAGAAAAGGAAAAAACAAAAGTGGATTCAATTTCAGTGAAACTTGGATTAGTGGGTAATGTTGGGGTGAACCAGAAAAGTTTGGGTAGATTCGGATCTAAGCGTTATCTAGGTAAGTGTCCTATGCTACGGATGTTAGGATAAATTCCAGAAGGCGTAACTTCGCGTTAGGTAGTGGGCCGATTCCTGATCGCATATGCCTTATTTTGATTCAAATTGTAAGGAACATAAACATATCATATAAGGAACCGATGTATTGGGATTAGTAAAAGGATATGATGATTTATTATTTTGACGTTAACTTTTTATGGGCCAAAATGAATACTAATGTAGAAGATAATTTCTTTACTGAGTGCTTTCTCATTGTGTATTATATGTTCATCAGAAATTAGCGTATATTTTATGACACACAACTACTTCTGTCTCTTCCGATTTAAATTTATAATGTTAGAGGTTGAAATTAAATTTGGCAGATGATGAAATTACATGTCATAATCTGTATTAACTTTTTTTAGGAGTGTAGTATATAAAATTTTATTTTATTTTATTAGTATATTAGTTTTTAGTTTGTCTGTGTTTAAGAAACAACTCTCTCTCCTCTCTCCTTTCTCATCCAAAAAATAAATAAAACCCTAGCCTTCTTCATCTTCTTGCTCAGGACTAGATCTGAGCAAGGATTTTAATTTTTTGTGTTTTAATTATAAGATTTTCTTTATTTAGTTATTTTTCTTTGAATTTTCTAGATTTTAAAGGTTTATTTTTATTAACTACACTGTGAGTGCTTCTAGCCTCCACCCTTATTGGTGATTCTTAGCTTCACCTTAATGGTGATTTTTATTTATTTTAACAAATTTTGTTCTTTCATTATATGGATTTTCAAGTACGACGTTGAATTTTAAATACCAGTATTGAGAAGGACCGGAAAGTTTTCATCCAGCGCCGCGATGCGTAGAAAAAAAAAACCCAATGCACCACTCTGATGCGACTGATCGACCTGTAAAATTTTCCAATGGTGATGCATTTTGCATGCATCACAGAGTTGCAAGTACTGTCCACGCCTTGGTCACACCTTGCACTTATACATTGGCCATTATATACATATCTTTCGAGACCTCTTTCCACTTCCACTATACAATGGACGCATGCACTAAGCCTACTCGTGCCAAGGGTGAAACATGCAACCAGTCACAAGAATCCATGTCATGAACCATCCTTGTGATGCAATTGGATTATGCAAGCTCCCCGAACTTGCAATCTGGTTAGCTTCATTTTCCTAGCCATGCCCAATTCACAATTGGTGCATGCCAACACCGTAAGACTTTATAAGAAGTATGAACATCCAGTGAGTGGAATGAAACTATGTCATTTAGTGTGATAACAATCATATATTTCCTCGCATGCCGAGACAGATGATATAAATTACCAAAAATATTACAATCATCTTCCAATTAGGTGATATCAGCAACAAAGTGATGGACTATATTATGTCTGCCTACGTACCCTACCCGTATCATGAAGGGTTCAAGCATATATGGTATTTCATCAAAATGGATATCTCGAATAAAACAATCAACTCAATATTATTAAGGCAAAACCAACATCGATGCCAAAGGAGAATCGTCTCAAGAGGATACGCTTAGGCATATAAAATCCATATCACCAATAATTTCCAAGTTGTGGCCAAGCAAATCTAATTCTTATTTGACAAGGGACTTCCGTAAATAATGCACAAGAATGTGCATAACCGATGCCACTTAGTTCGCAAATATGCATTCTCATGTTTGAAACGTGAAAATTAATGCAACATTCACCTTCCATTCGGAATGCATGAAAATGGTACATTCTTGGTTTAGCAACAGATTTAGCAACAGAACAACATGATTATCTTCGCATCATGAAGCATCCTCTGCATGAAACATATGCAAGATAATCCATCTTGGTCTATATGCATTTTCAACCAACACATCCTCCTTACATATGTCTTATGGATATTTCTACATATTGAAAATAGGGAGTTATTTTTTTTTTACCGATTCCCACCACCTTTCGCGAAACCGACGTAGGGATAATGATGCATATGATGTATATCTAGTTCTCGACCAATGTCCCACTTGTGAAATGCACCAATAATGCATTCTTAGTAAGCACCCTGTCATAATGATGCCTCTGCATCGTGATACATACTCAGGTTAATAACATAACATAATGATGCATTTGCATCATAATGCGTACTCGTAGAAGCAACATAAGGACAATGATGCATCTCCGTGTAATGCACCTTCAATCAACATCTTCTCTCTCTCTCTCTATATATATATATATATGTCTTATTGACATTTCTATAAGTAGAAATTCGGGAGTTGTTGGCTATGTACCGAGTTTCATCTGATTTATGCGACAATGAATTACGATAAGACACATCTTTCATCAAGCCGCATAACCCAATGTTGCGCCACTTAATAAGTAACAAGCATAATGATGTATATGCATCATAATGCTTCCTTCAGTAAGCACTATTTGTAAATGTGTATTTCCTGGTAAGAGACAAGCATAATGATGTCGTAGCATCATAATGCCAAGATGATGCATCATCTGCACCAAGTGTGCATCACAAGTTTGTTGTGATGGATTTCTCTTATCAATGCATCACAGAGTACGTGACATTAACAAATAGTGAAATTCGGGAGAATTTGCACTACTTTTGCTTAGTGTGCATCACCACTTCGAGATGATGCATTATTACAATCAATGATGCATCCGGAGTTCGCAACACCAACAAGTGATGCATCAACACTATGATGCATCCCTGAGTAAGCTTCACAAGTTAGATGATGCTTCATATCATTCAACGCGTCTTCCAGTATGCGCCATGTAAAAATGTGGGTGTTACTTCTGCAGTCCTTTTGATTTACATTTGTACATGTGTAGGTTGAAAGTGATTTTTATCCATGGCTAAACTTTTCAAAGAAACGCTGGCACACAGTTTTCCTAAATAAATACACGGGGAACAATTCTTTTTACCATAGTTATTCTCTTATTGATGGAGAGAGAATTATGGGGAAATAATATATATTATATTTGTATTTAGTTAATTATTTTGTTAGCAATATTTTAGTAGAAAATAAATTGTTTTCGGATTTATTTAGTAAGATAATTTTAGGATAGTTTAGAAGTTTATTCTTAGAATTTTAATATATTAGGAAAGTTGCCTAAAGATAGTAGATACCTTGGGAAATAAATTTTTATTTTTTGGTGAGTTTAGAGTTTGTTTGGAAGAAGTTATTTATATAAGGAGCTCCAAAAAAATTAAATTAGGGGACTTTCCTAATTAATTAAGACTCTTAAAATAAACTTCTATGCTATCAATAAATTACCCTAAAACTCTATATACAAGGATAATAATGAAAAGAAAGAAAATAGATAATTTTTTCAGACTTCAAAGTATACCTAGGAATACCGATTATTAACAATGATATGAGATCAATATTTAGACTTCGGTACAAAACCAACTACGAATAAAATTCTGAATCAATAAACTCAACATGTTTAATGATCTTTTGTTTTAATTAACTAGAAAAGTCCCCGATTTTTTTTTTTGGAGCTCCTTATATAGAGAACCCCTCTTAAACAAACCTTAAACTCACCAAAAATTAAAGAAATCGTTTCCCAAAGTATTCAATAACTTTATGTAACTTTTCTAAATTATTAAAACACTTAAAACAAACTTCTAGACAATCCTAAACATAGCCTAATAAATAAATATGAAAATCATCTATCTACTGAAATATTGTTTACAAAATAATTAACTACATACATAAATAACAAACTAATATTATTTTTTTCTATAATTCACTCTCCGTCATTCTACCTGTATTGGAGAAGGTGCATTCTCGAGTTTGCCAGTACCATGTTCTGCACAGTGACTCGCTGGATGAAAATCTTCAAACATATAAATTGATGCTGTAAAAAAATATTTATGCACCGTATAGAAGCATGAGGTATGATGGAAACCCAAAAAGGATCTTCATGAGTTGATTCAACAAGTTCTCTCTTGCTAGGGTATAAACGGAAGGCCATTCGTGTAACCAATTGATCAACAAGGTTATTCTCAACCGTAGGCGAAGAAAATGTAGCACTATCATGAATTACCAAATCATTAAATTTAAAGATTTGATGACTCACCATAAAAATCTTGCGTGAACTGTTGTTCTTTGTCAGGATCTAAAAAATGATTTTTCTTCTTCTTGTTAAGAAATATATTTCATGTACTCCTCGTTATCGGGATATTCATCGGTGATTGTGGTTATATTCAAATCAACAATATCTTGATTTTGTCCATCCCCATGACAGCAAACCAAGTATTTCACGTCGTCGTATTCTTTCGTTATTATTTTCTTCTCTAAGCGAGCACTGATTAGCAAAAAACTGATTTGACTTCTTCGAATTGACTTGTTGAAAATTTTCACGAATCTATTCCCAGTCCCATTCATGAATTGAAAAAGGAATTCACCTCTTATCACATCATCTAACTCACCTTCACAATTCTTCTTGTTTGTTATTATTGATGACAACTTATTAACCCTGGATACTCGTTTTAAAAGCATCTTATTAACCATAGAATCGACCTCGCTCTGGTGACCAACTAATGCAGCAGATAATAATGAAAAGAAAAAAAAGAAATAGTGTTTTCAGACTTCAAAGTATTCCTAAGAATACCGACTATGAACAATGATATGAGATTAGTATTCAGACTTCGGTATAAAACCAACTACGAATAAAACTCATATCAATAACTCAACATGTTTAATGAAAACAAATATTTTTTAATTAATCAGAAAAGTCACCGAATTTCGTTTTTTGGGGCTCATTATATAGATGACTTCTCCTAAACAAACCCCAAAGTCACCAAAAAATATATTAAAAAAAATCTCAAGGTATCTACTACCTTTAGGTAACTTTCCTAACTTATTATAACTCTTAAAATAAACTTCTCAACTATCATAAAGTTACCCTGATAAATAAATCTGAAAATCATCTATTCTACTAAAGTCTTATTAACAAAATAATTAACTAAATACATGTATAAAAAAATAATATATTCATTTTTCCATAATACCCTCTCCATCACTTATGTACCCCGAGTTTCTACCATATACTTACCAAAATTTTTTTTTACAAGGTGTATCCATCTTGAGAAAATG
The DNA here is from genome assembly GCA_023531435.1 of Papaver californicum. NCBI lineage: Eukaryota > Viridiplantae > Streptophyta > Magnoliopsida > Ranunculales > Papaveraceae > Papaver > Papaver californicum. Next base: position 2,287,287 of record JAJJMC010022364.1, on the reverse strand, counting down.
TTTACTAATCTCTTACGAAGACCCCTGCTTCACAAAAACACAATTACTCCCACATTTAATAAATGTGTTTGTTTTATTTTTACAGATTAACGAAAATAATTTATATAATCACCTTTTCATATAAGTTTTATTTTACTAGACAAAAATATATACTTATATTAAAATGTACAGTACTTGCGGAAAACAACATCATACACAATATATCAAAGTTTTTGTTATTATTGATCATTTACAATGCCAAGTAACTTATAAATTAACTAACCCTAAAATAGTACTCCTTTCGTTTCAGGAAAAGAGTTACTTTTCCTATTTGGACAATTGTTAAGGCAAGATGAGAGAGAATAACTTTTATAATTTATTTCCATATTTACCCTAACAAAAAGTTTAATACTACATATATCTTTATAATGAGAATAATAACATTTCTTAAAACAAGGGTAGTTTGAAAATTTGTTATATTGAAAATGAAAGTAACTCTTTTGTTGGAACAAAAATTTAAAGAGGAAGTAACTCTTTTCCTGAAACTGAGGGAGTAAAAAACAAGAATATGTATCTTTATAAAACTAAGCGAATATTAAAATGTGCGCATTTGTTGAAAAGAATATACATTTAATATAGATAAAATAGTAAAAATACATTCTAGTATCGATCCTGAGATAGAAATATGCTTATTATTTGACTATACACAACATCATAAAACTGGTTGTTAAATGGACAAGAATGTAAATAATAGATATGCACAGACAAAAATTGAGAGAGGTTAATGTATTTGCGAATGAGCTCAAGTAATTTATACATGTTGATACTTGGTGCTCAAGTATGACTCTTGGATGCTAAGTATTGCTCTTTCTTGGAAGCCAAGTTTTGGCAACTTGGTTAATAAATTTTGACCTTTGGTATACAAGTCTAGCTCATATGATAATCGACTGTTCTTTGACCAAGCACATAAAGACTATAGGTCTTATAACACTGGTGACTATTTGGAACTTTTTTTTACAAGTTTTTTAGTTTTTTTCTTTTTTGAAACTTCTAATAAATAATCATATATAGATGTGTATTCGTTGTGTTGGGTTTTGATTAACGGGATTCATAGAGAACTAATTTGTTGGTTAAGAAATTTGTACATGCATCTAAGGGTAACTCCCATAATATGGATGTTCATCTTAGGGATATTCCCTTTATATATCCCATTATAATATTATTATATTTTAAAAAATATTCTCATTATATTTGATCATTGAAACACCTAGCATATGTTGTAAATAAAAAATAATTATTATTATTAATCACTTCATGACCAATCATCCACTGTCCGAATAGACTTGGACTATTCTAGAGCGACCCTTTTTTGCAAGGGGAGTTTTCTTTAGACTTAATTGGTGGATGCTCTAATTAAACCGGTGTAGTGACATTTTTGAATCACATCTTGTGGACTATCACGGTTTACGGATATTGTTTTCCCATAGAGATTGCCCTAGTTGGATGGTTTTGCGGTAAATGACACATATTTAATAGTAGAGATCGCTGCTGAAAGATGCTTGCCGTAGATGTACAAAGAGAACTCATAGATTATTCTCAGGTTAAACAACGTTCTCCTAGTGCCACGGAAATTAGACAAAAAGGTCACGTATGCGTTAATGCAACATTTTTCTTACCAAATCATTTTAGTGTGATATTATTGAAAATTGTTAGAAGAGAAGCTATTTTTACTCGATGAGAAGCTAATTTCGGTATGTAATATTTGATTTCGGTCAATATTGGGTGAACTAAATCACAAGCTTTTCGCTTAATTTTTTTTAAGTTTAATTTCTCATATCACCCTTGCAATTTATAAGAACGTCAAAAAATATTGCAACGTAGTTATGTAAATATTTTAAAACAATCGAATCAAATACTTCATCGTCTTTTCAACTCAAGCTATTTTTATCAATATTTCGTCGCTTTCCTATAGCCATGTGCATATTTCCTACATAAAAATTTGTTTTTGTTATTATTGAAGAACATTTAACTGGGGGATACCTTCATAAATTAGGGGTACTGATGCAGATCGGAAGCGTGTAAAGATGATAACAATCACATCGGAATAGAATTATTGAAAAGTAACTAGTAGAATGGGTAGAGATCGATAGAAATTAGTTGATCTTCAAAGAGATATCCTAAAATCTACGGGGTTATCTAGACTTCGTTAATTCACTACGAATAACGACTATAGATATGAGATTAGTATTCAGACTTTAGGGTAAACCAACTATGAATAAAAATCAAAATCAATAAACTCAACAAGTTTAATAAAAAAACTAAAATAATTTTAATTAGTCAAAAACTCCCTTAATTTTCGTTGATGGAGCTCCTTATACAGATAACTGATATGATTTGTAGATGATGGTAAGAATGGGTTTCAAACTCTCGAACTTGTGAAGATTGATTTTAGATTTAAAAATTGATTTTAAACTAGAAAATATACACAAAAGATGAAAGTAATATTCACAAAACTGAGGTTATGGATTTCACCATTAACCAATTAAAGTGATTCAATCTAATCAATATTCATGCAATTTTTTTACACTTAAAGTGATTTTAATATGTTGCAAAAGTAGATATTCAAACTAACAATTGTAAATCGAAAGTATAGAACATCAAACCCTAGGCTAAGCATGCTCTATCAAAAGAAATCACAACTGCTTAATAAAAGTCCTTAAATCAATTTTTAATCAAAGAAAATAATCATAAACGAAATTATAAAAAATCAATTAAAATAGAAAATATACCACTTTTCTTGGAAAAATGGCTTCCTCCGTCGCCTCAGCAAAGGGGTTTAGCTCCTCATATTAATCACTTGCTCAAAATAATGATTCATGGCTCAAAGTGTTTACAAATGATGAAAAAGAGTGAAAATAATGAAAACTGGAAATTCGTAATGTTTGTAGGCGTTGCGAACTCACTGTTACAGAGGGAAAAATGTTTCACTGAAGATAAACGTTGCAAAGTTTAAAGATTTATCAACGGTTTATTCAACCTTTTCTTCATGGTTTCTTCATCTTCTTCATCACGAGTAGAATTTTTCTGATTTTTAATTTCCTTGTTTCTGGCAGAGCCAGCCCCCCATTGTGATGGTCTCCTTGACCCCTATTTATACCACAACCACCCAAATCCTAGAATTAACTCTCATTGATCTTTTGTTTTTTTTTTTTAAAATCTCTGGAATAATATTTTTCTTTCGATCCTAATTTTCTATAAAATCCCGCCATTGATTTCTTTTCTTATAACTTGTTGCCTTGTTTGTTGTCACAATGTTTCGAATAGAATGGAAACAAAATCCCAAGTGATCTGTTTTCTTTCCTTCATGAGAAAATCTCTTCCGCAAGAATCTGTTTTGGGAAGAGAATATTTGTTGTTGATTTTGAACACTCCCGATAGTATACAAGTCTTCTTATTTAGGCAAGAGAATATCCTTGTCATAAATCCTTTAAATTCTCCCCCAAACCACGTCTAAATATCTTCACAGATCGAGAAGAAAATGTTGCCGCCAAAATATATTTTTGAACTGAAGTGGTTGCCTTTATCACATAGCTGGGTGCCTTTAGTAATTTTGATGGGTGCCTTTAACACTTTTTCGAGCAATTTTTCCAATAATGTTTATTTCCCAAAAATACCTACAAACACATAAAATAACACAATTAGTACACAGTTCGAGCACTATCAATATAAAGAATTGAGACAAATCAGACACAAAAATTTGTCTATCAAATACCCTCAAACTTATCGAGCAAATCAAATCAAGAAAATAAAAATGAATCCTAACTCACTTTCGCAGGCATCACGATTACACTTACCGTGTGCAACAAACCTTTAAACCCATAGGGGTCCCTATCGGACGAGTTTTGTCTCGTGAGGGTTTACAAGAGATATACCCACAAAACCTTTACTCCAAACCCTAGCTACTTGCAAACGATTGAGTGTAGACACTAAACATGCTATTTATTTGGCATAAAACTCTTTGGCTATGGGAATCATTACCCTATATTAGTCCAATTGTTGTACACGAGTTTGCACTCAAGCATACTAAAAATTTTTTTATAAGTAAATAAAACTCTACTCAGACAGTCGTACAATGGACCACGATACTCAAAATCAATCAATTTTCAATCACATGAATAGATTTAGAAGATGGATATAAAGATGATGAAGTTTGCACATGTTGACTAAGGTGAACAGTGTTTCCCATATCTGTCTGAAGGTCACTGCCAGGATGAATCTTAATGGATTTAGATACGCTCCCACTGGTCTTAATCCTTATAGTAATATTGACTCAGTTGGTATATATAAGGGTCCCAACGATCGATTTATTGAAAATAAAACAACTATCTTTATATTATTAAATGTAATGACAACATGATTGAATCATTAATCCAAGCACATGCTCCTTATCATCATCTTATATGATAGTTCTCATGGATCATGCGTTCCACACTTGCTTAGGCGACGAAGACAGGGAGAACACATATATATTGTTATCAAAATGTCAATATTAAATCTTTTTTTGAATAATGGTCAATACAATAATGGGGCTTGATCTCAAACTCTCTACTTCATCCTGACGGCGATAGCAATTGATATTGGTGCCCCACCAAATCACTTAGAGAAAGACAAAAAATTGCAAAAATAAAAACATAAGGTGATATGGTCGAGATAGACTTCGAGATATGGTGACAACTATCATGTTATTTATAATACCTGAGCTAGGCATCCATTTATGAATAGACCATTTAGTTGGGCACACCAATTCCTATTAAAAAAGAGATAAGGTTCCATCTACCTAGAATGGTTAGTGTCATCCTGAATTGTTCACAAGTTTCTAAATTTTGGAGAGTTATTATTGCACTAAAAGTTTCTCCCTTACCCCCAAACTTAAATCTAACATTGTCCTCAATGTTCTAAAGATGAATGATTAAAAGCATGAACAAGGAGAAACCGTTAGCAACCGAAGGAAAGGAGTTAAGAAAAGATATTACTGTGTTGCATGAGCATGGGTTACCTCCGAATAAGTACTAATTTTAAAGTCTTCAGCCAGACTAAGAAAGAATTAGTCACCTCGTAAAATCATATAGCAATAATCGAAACTATTGTGGGTCATCTGAATCAAATAATGCTATTCCAGATAAAAGGAAACTGCAACAGGCCAAGAAAATGAACAAACAGAGCACACCCTTATCTAGTTTTTTGTTTAAGACAACTACATCTAGTTTTGTTTCAGGTTTAGGCTCTATAAGAGGGTCAAGATAAAATGTTTTCATGGGCTGGATTTCCTCATTGGCAGAATCCGAAGAATCATGTTGTAGAGTCTGAAGTAACTCAACTAATAAATTTAAAGCACATAATAATAACCTAAATAATTATGGATCCTCAAAGTTAATCAGATTGGACTCACACAGTTGACTCTTATGAAAATGGTGGTCATTCTTAAGCAAATGTGTCGATTCTAATTTCCTAAAATAATTAGGGTTAGTCTCAAAACTTATTAACTGACACATTTGAAATTCAAACGTTCCATAATTGGAAGAAATATTTTGGTGGGAAAACAAAGTCAATCTTGGTATTATCGCCTGGGTAGACCACATCAACCATAGGATGGGTCTCTAACAACTGAACTTCTTTTTGGACATCACAAGGCTCAGGAAATCTAGTTTGAAGAAGATCTTGTAAAATGGTAGAGGTGCAAATTTCAAGTCCCAAGTTAGGGACCTTTCTAAGAGTCAAAAGTAAAGCACAAGGAGAATGATAGTCACCCCCAAATTTAAAGTTTTCAGTGTCTTTAGATAGACTAGTCATAATTTTCCTAATTTCTAGATCGTCGGATTCTTGAAAATGGTCAATTGCTTCTTCTAGGTTATAATCAGGATGAACATCCTCACTCATATTTAAAATCTCTACGAGTCTATCTTTATTACCTAAGACTATTGTTTCTAAATCGCTGGACTCTAAAACAGTATTCTCATGATAAACTCGTTCCTCTAAACCATTATTGGCTTCAAAACAAGAAAAATTTACATCATTTAAAACAGTGGTATCTCTAGTCAAATTCTCTTCCTTTCGAATATGTGAATAATCATTAAAATTATTTGGATTTGAACAAGAAATAACACTATCATCATGAAGCACAATTAGAGTGACAATTTCTTGATCACGCTGCCTGTATATTTCAAGTTCTTCGTCAATACTATCCTCATCATCATAATAATATGAAGATGTTTGAACCTCGTCTAAATAAGTAGTGTTACCAATTCTATCCTCGTCCTCTTGACTAGGTGAATAATTATCAAGGGTAGCACTATATTGGCAATTAAGATAATTTTGAGCAATATTATTCTTTGCAAGACTTTCATTCATACTTAATGCAAACCTATTTGTATTCACAGTTAACTGCTTGAGGGATTCTTCTAGCAAAAAAGAGTTGGACTACTAATTGTCGGCTCCCCCCGCCCCCCCTACTTAATACAAACCTATTTGTATTCTCAGTCAACTTCTTGAGGAAATTCTCTAGAGAAACAATGGATCATAAGGAGTACTAGATCACAACTGCTCGTGTGATTCTTCTAGAGAAGGATTTGGGTCATCATAGGGAGTACTAGATGGCATATGCTTTAGGGCATCCCTCCAAGACAAAGAACTCGAATTTTGCTCATCTTCATGTTCATATGACGAGTGTAAGTACGAATAGTAATTGGGATCACCTTGGTATGAGCAATAACCTCCAAAAGGTTGGTGGTTGTCCCGACTACTATCCATACCATGTTGATAGTACAGATAATATCTATTTTGAAATTCAATCGGATATTCATTGTATTGGTCCTCATAATACCAGTTCGACATTTTCTAATAAAAACTTCCTAATATATTTACAAAAATAAACTCTAAAAATAAATACCGGAAGGGGTTCTAAACAAACACAAGCAAGGCTGACTCGACCAAGAAAACCTACTGAATCTAGCAAACATGATGGCTCCACTTAGATTGTTTCTAGACCAGCTCCTAGTCTCCCAAAAGGAGACTAGTTACAATTTTAGCAAACCTCGTTGGAATGATCTGAATTAGATAAGTCAATCGAGAGAAGCAGGATAAGCTCTATGGAGCTTGAATAACCCTACCTCTTTGGCAAACGTTTCCTTGGGTTACAAGGTGGCACGAACCAACTTAATATTAATCTTCCTGATCCTTAAGTTAGGCTAACAAAGTAACCAATACAATCCTTTCGAATGATTTTCCAATAAGCTCGTTACCCTATCGGTCTCTTTCTAGTCAAATTTTAAGGCTTACGTTCGCGTTTGGTAACGTGTTCCTAAAACGGGCAAGAAGGAAACGGTGATGCAACCCGAGTACTTATCTTGTATGGCCAATTCTTGCCCTTTACTAGAAAAATAAATCCGTATTCAGGTCCTCAGCATATATGCACACGAAGGAGTCCAGAAAACCCATTGACAGGGGATTCGTGGGTGGTTAGAGTCTTACCTCCCGTTCCAGACGAGGGATGAATCGGTTGTAGTGGACTCGGTCCACCGAATCATGTGTCAGTGTACGAACCCGAGGGGCCGAGACAATATCGCAATTGTCGTCCTTTCCTGTTGCAGTTTATATTTAAATTACCCTTCTGTAGGGTTTAAAAATAATAATAATGTCCAAAGGTTAGGGCTGTTCACGGGTAGACCAACCCGCCCGCCCCAAACCGAACCGGCACGGACCGATAGCCAACCCGCTCCAAACCGGATATATATTGGGGCGATTTGGGTTGGTATTCGTAAAACCCGAAGCCATAGGGTTGGGGCGCGGGTTGAGGGATCCAAAACCCGACTGCCCCAATACCGATGGGTGTAAATAATACAATAGTGGGGTATATAGTATAACCCTATAAACATATAAAGGCAAAAAAACCCATAAAATCAGCTTTTCAACTTCTTTCTCTTTCTCTTGTATTCTTCTCTCTGTGAGTCTGTGACTCTGCGTCTCTGCCGACTGCCGCCGCACACAACCATTACAAACTCTAAAAGAATATTAATGCAGTCTATAGAGTTAGATAAGGTTGAGGAAGAGAGGCGTAAAAGAGAAAAAAACAAAAGCATTCTCGTATCCGAGGTATGTTATGATCATGTTTGACAGTTTGAGATAGTACTGATGAATGATGATAATTTCCTGATGTTAGAGTACTACCACTTTAATTGGTTAGTTGTCTATGTGATGAAATCATGTTTTTATGCATTTGGTTTACTAACATTCTCTCTGTTTGTATTTAATTGTTCATGCAGGATGAGCCATCCACTGTAACCACTAGCACTAAGGTTGTTAGTTTTAAAGAGGTAATATCAGTTTTGGTAATAGGTTTGTTTAGTTTACCAAAATAAAGAATTTGTTAAATTTTGTATTTTTATTAACTAATTTGCCTGAGGGATGACTTATTAGATGTCAGCCATATATGTTTAGCCATTTTTGATCAATCATATTTGTAGTTGTGACAACATCATCGGCTCTTACAATTATAAAGGAGTGATGAGTATTAACTCATCAAGTGCATCTTGTTCGGTAAGCCCATTAAAAATTCAAATTTGTAAATGAGTATATCTTCATAATAAATTTGAATACTTACAACTTTTTTTTTTGTAGATGACTTCTCCTATTTTACAACAAACCTCATTGGATGCCACAAGTGAAACTCCTATATCAGAATCACAAGACCTGCCAATAGTACGATCTCAATCAGCAGTTCCTGCTAGTGCTGATTCTACTGAAGGTACCTTAGTTAACAAGAGAAAGAAGCCGGATTCATGGGTATGGGAGCATTTCACTAAAGTTACTGTTAACAATCAACAAAGAGCTATTTGCAAACACTGCAAGATAAGTTATTCAGCTGATTCGAAGAAGATTGGAACTTCAACTTTAAATACTCATTTGTTGAGTCGATGTAAGAGGTTCCCTGGACGAGATGATAAGCAGAAATCTATAGGCTTTGAGGCTAAAAAGGGTTCAGAAGAGGCTGGTAAGATGGTTGCAAGGAGTTACAGTGATGAATTATGTAAATCAACTTTAGCCTACATGATTATCGTCGATGAGTTGCCATTTAGACATGTTGAGGGTGAAGGATTCAGATATTATAGTAATGTTTTGGAGGATAGATTTAAGATCCCATCACGTACAACAGTTGCTCGAAGCTGTTTGAAACTCTACCGTGCAGAAAAAACGAAGTTGTTTGAAACTTTTAAGAAGCAAAAATTTAGAGTTGCCTTACGATGGATACTTGGACTTCCAACCAGATGTTGAACTACATGTGCCTCACAGCGCATTACATAGATGATAATTGGTGCTTACATAAGAATATTATCAACTTTTTTCAAATTGAAAGTCATAAAGGCGAGACTATAGGCAAGGCTATCGAGACTTGTTTGATGAATTGGAATATTGATAGTGTCTTTACGGTGACAGTGGATAATGCAAGCTCAAATGATACTGCTGTCCAATACTTATCTAATACACTTGAACAGTGGAATGAACCGAATGGTCATATATTGGGTGGAAGATTTATGCATATGCGGTGTTGCACTCACATTCTCAATCTTATCGTGTCTGATGGGATGAAAGATTATAATGACTCTATAAGCAGAATTCGAGCTATTGTGAAGCATGTTAAGAGTTCTCCAACAAGATTAGCCAAATTTAAAGAACATGCATCACGTGAAAGAATTAAGTGCAAGAAACTTCTATGCTTAGATGTTCAAACCAGATGGAATTCAACATATCTAATGTTAGAATCAGCTGAAAAGTTTCAGAAAGTGTTTGAGAGGTTAGAAAAAAAAGTTGAGAGTTTTATTCGAGATTATGTTACTGTTGGAAAGAACGTCCCCCCTACTCGAGAAGATTGGGATTATAGTAGAGCTTTTATTAAGTTTTTAAAGGTATTTTATGAATCAACTCTAAAGTTTTCCGGTACTTTGTATGTTACGTCTAGCATTTTCTTAGATGAACTGGTTATGATTGATGGAGAATTGCGTGAATGGAGTGAAAGCAATGATGTATTTTCAAGACGTGTGGCTGAAAACATGAGGATGAAGTTCAATAAGTATTGGTCGAATGAAAAGATTAATCATTTTCTGTTTGTTGTCATTCTTCTTGATCCCAGGCACAAAGAATTCTATTTGAACTATTGTTTCTCCGTTATGCATGGTGAAGATGAGGCTAATAATATTGTTGCAAATGTAAAAGCTATTCTAGTTGAATTATATGACCAATACAGGGAAATTTACACAGGGGACATCAATGTTTCCAGTAGTAGTACAAAAGATTTACGAGTAGAGAATGTTGTTGTTTCCGAAGTCTCATTTCGTGCAAAATTTCGTTTGGGATTAATTCAACACATTAAAGAGGTAGATGGTGAAGAAAGCAAGACAGAAATTGAACGCTATTTGATGGAATGTCGTGAACCTTCTAGTGAGAACTTTGATATTTTAGGTTGGTGGAAAATTAACTCAACAAGGTATAAGGTATTGAGTTACATTGCAAGAGACTTGTTAGCTATACCGGTCTCTACTGTGGCTTCTGAATCTACCATTAGCACCGGTGGTCGGATTCTTGATGCATTTCGTAGTTCTCTACTTCCGGGAACAGTTGAAGCTCTAATATGTGCACAAAATTGGTTACAAACTAATAAACCAGTTATAGTCGATGATTATGCGAATATGATAGAAGAAATTGATGAAGGTATACCAAAGTTCCTTAAGTTTATAGAATATGCTATTGTTTCTTTTAGAATTAATTTTGAATACAGAATACTTATGTTGATTATTATCTCTTGTAGAAGTTAACATCACAGGTGAAATACTTACTGCAGATGATTAGACTGATTAGTTTGTTATGTTGAATGCTTTTTGGGATAACAAAGGTAAACATCATCACTATAGTTTTGAAATTTCAGCATTTTAAGCTATTTTGCTTTCTTTTAAATGTTCACATTGCTAGAATTTATTCTAATCTAGTAATCTTTATGGGAAGATTTGCGATAGCTAATTAGCTATGGTTAGAATATCTAAAATCTCTTTTTGGATACAATTATACAAAGCGGCTAACGGTGGATCTCAACTATGTACTCCATTTTAATTTTTGTAATAAACCTTGTTCCAAGTAACACCTCACCCTCTTGCAGTGTTAAACACACTACTGTTTAATGAATCATAGAAGACTTTGATATTTGGATGGGTTCTGTGATAGTTCCACGCATACAACGGATGCTATTTTTTGGCTGGATATTTGGATGGGTTATGTGATTGATAGATAAGAGTCATGGAAGCTTGGTGCCTGCCCTGAGAAAGTGCTATATGTTTTATTGAGTTTCCGTCTGGTTATTGCTTGGTTTGAGCTTGATTTACATCCTTGCTTCTTGCCGTTGTGTTTTTGCAATTCAGTTGTAAAATTAACATTGATACTAGTATATCTTTGTTATGTCAAGTTTAGTAGAGAATTAGTCCCAGGCTGGTGAATGGTGTTGCCGGCTTAATAAGATTTAACTTTCACATATTTTTCATATATTTTTTTTTGTTGTAAACCGTTGAACCGACCCAAACCGAACCGATGAATAACGGTTTGGGTCATATCGGGTTGGACAAAGTAATGGTCCGGTTTGGGTTGATATTTTGATAAACCGTATAATGGTCGGGTTGGTTTGGGGCAGCCAAAAAACCACCGGATCAGACCGATGCACACCCCTACCAAAGGTCCAAAAGTAAAGTCCAAAGTCCAAAGAAAAAGTCAAAAAAAAAAAAAGATTTCCTAATGTAATTTTCTAAAAACAAAAATAAATAAAACCTTAAAAATTAAATAAAATTAAAATTAACTAATATAAACAAATAAAACAAAATTGTCTTCTTTTTCCGTTCTTTTCGATTTATCTTTGACTCTAAGTCTTTAATCAATCAATATAATTTTTGGCTCCAATTTCTTTTTGATCCAAAACCTGTAATACAAAGAAAATACCCAAAAACGTAAAATAGAACAAATAAAAATAAAAATCTAACTAAACTAACTAACCTAAAATAAAAATCTAAGAACAAGTCCGCGTCCGCGCCGCCAAAAATTTATATGATTGTTAGATGGTGGTAAGAATGAGTTTAAACTCTCGAACTTGTGAAGATTGATTTTAGATTTAAAAACTGATTTTAAATTAGAAAATATACACAAAATATGAAAGTAATATTCACAAATACCGAGGTTATGGATTTCACCATTAACCAATTAAAGTGATCAATCTAATCAATATTCATGGAATTTTTTTACGCTTAAAGTGATTTTAATATGTTGCAAAAGTAGATATTCAAACTAACAATTGTAAATCGAAAGTATAGAACATCAAACCCTAGGCTAAGCATGCTCTATCAAAAGAAATCACAACTGCTTAATAAAAATCCTTAAATCAATTTTTAATCAAAGAAAATAATCATAAACGAAATTATAAAAAATCAATTAAAATAGAAATATACCACTTTTATTGGAAAAATGGCTTCCTCCGTCGCCTCAGCAAAGGGGTTTAGCTCCTCATATTAATCACTTGCTCAAAATAATGATTCAGGACTCAAAGTGTTTATAAATGATGAAAAAGAGTGAAAATAATGAAAACTGGAAATTCGTAATGTTTGTAGGCGTTGCGAACTCACTGTTATAGAGGAAAAAATGTTTCATTGAAGATAAACGTTGCAAAGTCTAAAGATTTTAGCAACGGTTTATTCAACCTTTTCTTCACGGTTTCTTCATCTTCTTCATCACGAGTAGAATTTTTCTGATTTTTAATTTCTTTGTTTCTGGCAGAGCCATCCCCCCATTGTGATGGTCTCCTTGACCCCTATTTATACCACAACCACCCAAATCCTAGAATTAACTCTCATTGATCTTTTGTTTTTTTTTTTAAAAAAATCTCTGGAATAATATTTTTCTTTCGATCCTGATTTTCTATAAAATCCCGCCATTGATTTCTTTTCTTATAACTTGTTGCCTTGTTTGTTGTCACAATGTTTCGAATAGAATGGAAACAAAATCCCAAGTGATCTATTTTCTTTCCTTCATGAGAAAATCTCTTCCGTAAGAATCTGTTTTGGGAAGAGAATATTTGTTGTTGATTTTGAACACTCCCGATAGTATACAAGTCTTCTTATTTAGGCAAGAGAATATCCTTGTCATAAATCCTTTAAATTCTCCCCCAAACCACGTCTAAATATCTTCATAGATCGAGAAGAAAATGTTGCCGCCAAAATACATTTTTGAACTGAAGTGGGTGCCTTTATCACATAGCTGGGTGCCTTTAGTAATTTTGATGGGTGCCTTTAACACTTTTTCGAGCAAATTTTTCCAATAATGTTTATTTCCCAAAAATACTTACAAACACATAAAATAACACAATTAGTACACAGTCGAGCACTATCAATATAAAGAATTGAGACAAATCAGACACAAAATTTGTCTATCAATAACTCCTACTAAACAAACCCTAAACTTATCAAAAACCTATAAACTTGTTTCCCAAGGTATCTACTACATTTATGCAACTTTCCTAACTTATTAAATTTTTTAAAATAAACTTCTGGACTCTTCTAAAATTACCTTAAATAATAAATCTGAAAATTAATTATTTTCTACTAAAAATAACATTAATAAAATATAAATAATAATAAAAAATAATAGATTTATTTTCCATAAATCTCCTAGGTACTTTGGGTTAAATGGAGTTAGCTATGTTTATAAGGGGATTTTAAAAAAATTAACAAGGATAAGTTACCCTTTTAATGTTGGCATGGTTTTTCAACGAAGATGATGCCCACATTTTCTAATTCCCAAGACTACTTTACAATCTTAAATCATCCATTGTCTATCTTTGAGGAACTCAGTACTCTAAATACTCTAAATAATGCATAATTCATTTTGTTTTGAAGATAAGATAAGAGATGCACAACTGATGTCGGTTATACCTCAACTCAGTTTGAGGAATTGTAACAAAAGATTTTGGCATGGTCATCATGATGAAGCCCATGCCAACTCCTTCTTTTCTATCACACTTTTTGTTTTCTTCGTACTATATTCCCTTGTACATTTTCATCGGCATTGATAAGTTGTGTTGTCGGCTTTGATAAATTTTGTCGGTATTGAGAACCGTCGGTATTAATAATTATGACATAGTCGATATGGTCTTCAAATTTTATATTTTTTTCTTTGCGAAAATCATCAACGGTCAGCATAAATATTGGACAAAGACCATACCGACTTTGGATAATTTTTTTTTTCTAATGAAAAATTTTCGATTTCTTTTTGTTTTAATAACTTTGATCATTAAAAAAACTAACCCTAATCTATAAATTTAATTTAACTACTAAAACTATATTAACTGCATTAATTTATTTATTAATAACATCTAATTAACTAATAACTAATTAATCAAGGTAATTTAAGTGTTATGAAAAAACTACTGATAAAGGATTTTTAAAAATACATCAAAATGTCCCTATTTTATTTTATCTGGTATCCCCAATTTAACTACATAGATATATGATGTAGACTTTTGAAAGAATTTCATAACTTATTTAGATTTAGATGCATTAGAAAGAAAATGGGTCTATTGCTCAAATATCCCTAAAATATGGTTCTAGATGACAAGTAAACACTAGATATTGGTGAAATAGACACAAAAAATCATAGACAATTCCTTATGTTTATGTTTTTTTTAATCTTTTCTCTCTGCAATTTAAAAACCAATCACAAAAAAATTCATAACATGCAAAATATATATCCAATTTTAATAAAATTTATATTTTTGGAAATTATTTTAAATTATCTACAAAACAATATCCATTGTTTATGGTAAATTCGAAAGTTTGTTTTTAGAAAAAAAAGAAGCTAGGATGAAACTAGTTGCACCTGGTTTAAAGTAAAACAAAAAAAATTATTCGAAAAATAGCTAGGATGAAACTGGATGCATTCTGACTTAAACTAAGAGAAAAAATTTATTTAAAAACTAGTTAGGATGAAACTGGTTGCATCCCAGTTTCTTTTTTACTTAACATATGATAGAAAAATTATACTACCACCCATTCCATATATATATATAAAGATTTAACACAACCACCACCACTACCAACATTTTCAACCACAACAAATACTACATTACTGCCACTGCCACCACCACCTTCAATAGTAACAAAATACAACAAACACCACCATCACCTTCAACATACAAATAAATTATATCTAAATATGCAGGATGAAACTAGAAATGTCCTGACAAAAATATACTTGTTTTTCAAAATACGCATGATGAAACAAGATACATCCTGAAGAAAATATATTTTTTGGCAGAATATGTAGGATGCAACTGGTTTCATTCAGTTTTCATCTCTGAAGTAGTATGATGTACAAATAGTTGTTTAATTTTATGATAATACGATGGATGAAACTGGTTTCATACTAACCAAAATCTATTTCATTTTAAATGAATATGGGTTCATTTTAGTTTAAAGAAGGATGGACCTAGATTTGTTCTAGTTTAAATACTAACATGATCTTTAATCACAAAGGCGCCTATTTGCGGCAACATATTTTTGCAGTCTCATTTTCCTTATTACTCGTGACGGCTATAAGTTTGCGACAACAAAAATGAGACTGTAGTCATGGATCCACTTTTTTATGCTAAAGCTCATTTCACTGTCGATAATAAGTTATAAGTGCACTTTCGAAACTCATGATTTATCCAACAACTTGGTTGGTTCTTTTAAACACCCAAAATAACGTAAGAAACTTGATCGAATTGGGTACCAAGTGGGGGCCTGTGTTTGAACGGTTTCTAAAGCAGGTCTATAAAACATTGGTACAAATTGGTTGTAGTAAAAGACTGGATACACCAACTAATTAAGGTGGCTTAAATGTGCTGACTTTGTAGTTGTTTAGGTAATGGATTGCATGGAAGTTGTATAAGTTGAAGTGTTAAGTTGTCGAGTAATTGTTGGAAGAGAATAAAGTTTCAGATGAGGAACTTTGACTTGGAAAGAGTGAAAAAAACTAGGTATTATGGAATGTGGATGACGGAAGGGTATTTAAGTAAGTTATTTAAAAAATCAGTTGGTAGTAAAAGTACAACTTTGGTAGAATATCCAAACTGGATATTAAAAAAAATGTATTTTAAATCTTTGGGGTTTAGAAAAATATCTTATGTTGCACCAGATGTTTTCGGGGGATTAAAGACTCGGAGCAAACATAATGCACAACCTTTCTAGAAGCAGCAAAATAGTGTAGAGAACTGTAATTAACTCACGTTATCATTGAGATAGATCTTCAAAGCATTGCGAACTATATCAATCTGAACTATATCAATCATTCAACTTTAGCCATTGTTTGAGAAAATGATTTTTTTAAAATGCTTTAAGCCTTTTAAATTATGAACTTCAATAGAAATGTTCTTATGTTCGAAGCCTATGTAATTAGGGCTGCACAAACCCGACCCAACCCGTCAACCCGATCCGCACCCGCCTAAAAATACCCGACCCGCACCCGGCCCGTCGATGAACGGGTTGAGTGCGGGTGATTTTATTGAAACCCGACTTATGGCTGGTCGAGTGCGGGTGATAGCTCCTCTCACCCGACCCGACCCGCCCACCCGCTATAAAGTCTTTATTATCTGAGTGAGAGAAATGAGCTTTATTTCCTCTCGTTTTTCTTCTTTATTTCTCCATCTCCCCTTCCCTGTTCTTCATCTGTGAGGAAGATTGAGAGTTGAATTGAGGGATTTGTGATTGAGTGATGAAAGGAAAGGTTCAGAAGGTGTTAGTGAAGATTTTGTTGATATGGATTAAGCAAAAAGAAGAGGAAGAAACAATAAACTGAAAGGGAAATAAGTTAGGGTTTCTGTTGAGGTGATTGATGATGGAATTTAGTTTCATAACAGTGATGCTTCCTAAATTCACATACACGACTGTGTTGGGTCCTTTGGAATCAAGCCATTTCAGACACTCTGTATCTTCTTTCCACAGATTTGATCTAAGAGACTGCACCTCACTTAAGGGATTCTGATTGAGGAGTAAATGAAGAGGACCAACTCCAGGGCACTGAAGGTATTGAAAATAGCATCGCAAGTTCCTCCAGTTTCTCGCATAGAAAAATCGATCACGGCATCATTAGGATCGGTAGTCCGAACAAGCTAGGTAAATCTCTAAATCTGATATCTTTTACACCAGGTATCCAGTCAATCTGCGATGTCTCTAGAATTCTGAGTCATAATTTAGGGCATTTTGATGAATTTTGAGGTGGACTAGGGTTTAAATTTTCAGTTAGAGGCAGTGTTGATCGTAGATTTAGGGTTAAAAATTACAAAGTAGGAGGATTTGTTGTGTCTCTAGTATGTATTTGAAACGAGGAGTTGATCAGTATCTCAAATGGGGTTTAGCAAAGAAGCACATACTCCGAGCAATTACGATTTCTTTTTTCTGATAACTGTACTGAAGCCGGAAGGATCATTTTTTTTAGTCTAAGTATTTTTTAGTGGGTCGGTATTATCTAGCAATGCAAGTTCGCGACAGATAAAACTAATGGTTTGCATCTCGCTTGTATCATAAGTAGTATTAATAAGAATTATCATGAACTTGTAATTATCTTAATGACTTGTTGGTTTATTGTTTCCTTGATCTAGTTATGGTTTAATTTTCTTTTTTAATCTTCTTGTCAAAATAGTTACTGGTGATATTTGTGTTGCAGGTATGAGCAGTTTCTGCAAGAAGGGAAATTATTGGAGGTATATTGCCTTACCTAATCTCTCCTGCTATTATAGAAATTTCTACAGTATGGATCATTTTAGACGCCTCCGTATATCATGTTGTTTTTTTTTCTTCTTCCAATTTCACACTAAATAAACCAGAACTGGACACATTTGTCCTTCCTTGAGTGAAAGCTACTTGCAAAGCATGAGTGTTAAGCGTTAACTATTAGTTTCAGAAAGAGTATCTTTTTCGTTTTCACAAATTCCAACACATTGCCGCACATATTAGCTGACTATCTATTTGCCAGGGGGAGGACTTGGACTTTGCCTATGATAGCATTTCAGCATTTTCAAGTAGGAGAGATAACAAAGAGGCTGTTTTTGGGGCTGAGGAAGGATTGAAAGACATACGGTGAGAATCCTTATCTAGTACCGAATTTAGTAAATCCTACTGTGCTGGACAGTCTGTTGTTGCCGCTATACTATACATGCTTGCCTTGCCTACGATTAAGAACTTGAGAGCTTCGTCCAGCTGTCCTGCGTGTGATTGTAGAAAGATGTGAATTAAAAAAAATTTAGGCATCACATGTCATCTTGTTATGCTAAAGCTATGTTTATTCTGTTAAATTCCTAGTGTGTAGTTCTTTGTCAATTTGAAAACCAAAATTCTTTTGGACCTACTATATCTTTTATTTGTTCCCTTTGAACGTGGTGCAACTCCCATTTGAACTGTACATCCCAACAGTTTTAGGGACTGAAACATTTTAGTCCAAAGCACCGAGCTATCACCAATACTGAGATACCTTCTAATAACCCTCTACATATATTATTTTTTTCAAATCAAGTAATGATAACATACTGTCTTCGGATTTCCAAGATGGCAGTCATACCTATAAGTTTATGAGTGCCTATTGTTACCACTGTTGTTTTCTTCATCTGGAGATGCTTGGTTTGTGCAATGTTTCCAGGGTAGCTTTTGTCTTCCCACAATCCTACTCGTGGTTGAGACTAAACTGTTCTCTTTGATACTGTTGAGGCCAAACCCGACCCGGCCCACCCGATGTGCAGCCCCATATGTAATAAGGCGGCTGATAAATTCATGAAATTCAGCCGTAGGCATAACATACTAAGAATCTGGTAAGATAAACCACCTAGTGTCATAGAACAATGTCTGTCTATGGATTCTGCTCAAGAAGCTGTCTAATAAAAAAAAAATTGGCATAAAAAAAAATAGTGATCGAACCAATTGATTGTTATTAAAATTTTAGTGAGTAAGCAAGAGGATACGGGAGGACTGACGAGGAAACAACTGGTATACTAACATATAGTATATCATCTGATCTCGTTTGCTACTTGTCTTCAAGGTTATACAGTTCATGAAGCTGTTAGCTATCGGGGGGCTATCATATACTTCTTGATCAGATTTTTTCCAAAGCAATATATGTGATCTTTGATTAAAAAATGAAATTCGCCGACTATATGCTTAATTAATTTCAGAACAATAGCCATTATACGAGACATATGACCTATTAGTTCTTAACTCTCAAGTAGCATTTAAAAAGTGGTCCAATTGTCCGCATCATCTGATATTGTATATTCTTTCCGTTTTATAAAAATTGTACTACTAATCAAAAAAATTGTTTTACAAAAATTGAGTTATTTTATAAAATAAGATAATTTTTTTAAATTTTTAAATTTTTATAAAATTTTAATATAAAAATATATATAATTTAATAATTATATTTATATTCATTATGAAGATGTTTTAGTCATTACATTTTAGTGACCATTGTAAGAGGTTGGACACTCAGTCACATTTGTAGATCATAGCCATGATCACTACCAATAAGGAAGCCAATTCCACCAATCCAAACAAACACTTCATATTGATTTAGTCCCTGAAAATCCACCACTAACTCGTGAAAACCTTTCCGAAGCTAAGATCGACATCCTGACCCACTTGAAAACACTTGCAGAACAATCAGTATTGTTAGGGCATCCACAATCATGCGATCATACTATAAGACTAAAGACTAAAAATTTTAGTCTTTATTCCGGCCCAAGAACAACCGTGTATAGTCGGGCGGTGTTCTAGCAATGCGCCTGGGGTGGGACGGTGTCCTAGCGATACGCTTGGAAAGACGTGCGGAGTCCTAGGATTACGCTTGCTGAAGACGGTCTCCTAGCGTAACGCCTGATGTGAGGCGGAATCCTAACGTAACGCCTGTGTTTAGACGGTATCCTAAGATCACGCCTGAGAGACGGGCGGTATCCCAGAAGCACGCTTGGTGGGGCGAAGTTCTAGCAGCACGTCTGAAGAAAGGGTACATGTGCGAAATGATAGTGTGAGTAGAATGGGACGGGCGGTGTCCTAGCGCACGCATGGGATTCCAGGCGAGCTTCTAGCAGCCCGCCCCATTCTATCTTCGTTTTTATACCCCCGAACCTTAATTTTTCTCCTGTATCCAAATACCATCTTCAACTCAAACCCATCTCCGCCACCCAACTTGAGCACTAAACTTCCCAAACGAGAACACAAAGTCCCGCCTAGGTTTTTGAGACTCTGCTCAAGGTATTTTCAATCATCCAAGCGAAATCAAGGTAATTTTTAATTTTTTTTGTTTTTTCTAAATTATATTTGTTTTGTAAATAAAATGTAGAGTATGTTTATTATGATGTTTTGTCAGTTAAATTGGTTATATATGTTGAATGATTAAATATGTGATTATGAAATTGAGATTATTAGGTTTTAGAAATTGTAATTATGAAATTGGGATAATTTTTAGGGTTTATGAATGTAGTAAATTGAATAGAAAAAATTGATGATAATTTGTTGATTGAAGATATAATTGATTACGTTGTTGTTTAATTTGAGTTGGGTTGTGGTTAATTTTTTGATGAATTGACTAGATTGTCTTGAAAATTTGAGAATTTGGAATGTTTATGTTTTAAAAGCTATGTCTATGGAAGAATTTACAATTGGGGAATTTTGATGTTATTTGGTACAATTGGGGCATTGATATTGAAGTATTTTGTTAATGATGAATTTTGTTCAACAATGTTTGATTTTTGTATGTTGGTACATATGATTATGTAATTAGATAATTACTTTTGTAATTATGAAATTATTATGCTTTTCTTGATATATAGATTATTGTAGATTTTTATCTTTATGCATTGTGGGGATTACTCTTGATTTTCAATGTTGTATGAATTGTTTGCCCAGATGTCGAGCAGTAAAACCTCTAGATTCGTTGGCCAAAAGAAGAGGGCCAAGAAGACTAAAATCGTCGAGGATTCAGAAGATGGCCGTATGGGAGAAGAAACGGTAGATGTTCCCGGGTTGGAACATTATACAGTAGTGGAAGATACTGAGGATCACGTCTCCACCAATATAACGTATTCAAGCGACGCCCAATTCAAGTTTTCACATCGTGGTTCCCTCAAATCCGTCCTTCAGACCTACAAGGTATTATTAAACATGCCCCTAGGGTCAAATATATTATTGAAAAGGGAGGATGGGGCCGATTACTGTCCATAGATGAAGTAGATTCATCCCATGCTCTTATTGACTATATTGTTGAGCGCTTTTGGGATACGACAAACACTTTTCACTTCTCGTTTGGTGAGCTTGGGTTCACTCCCCTTGATTGGGTAATGCTGAGAGGAATTCGTATTAGTATTGGGAAACTTGTTTCCATATGACTGAGGGAAGTTCCAATTTGAATATGTCCGAGAGCATATATTTCCTGAACTTAAAGATAATGCAGTCTGTAAAAGAGAAGCTATTCCGTACCAGTGGGTTTCAGATGCAATTACTGTTAAATTTTTGAGCACATAATTTGATCAACAAACTTTGATTGCGGCTAACGATGATAATATACTTGCTGATAGAGTGGCCAGAGCCTTCTATATGTATGTTTTGGGTCAGTTTTTCTTTTCAAATGCAAAAACCTATATTGATGTTGGATGGTTAGATGCTTTTGAGGATCTAAATGCAGTTAACGAATATGACTGGGGTTCTCCTGCATTTTCTAAATTGTATTCCGGTCTCGTCGCATCTGGCAGGGGACAAAAGTCATTGGCCGGCCCCTTCCAAATTTTGGAGGTAAATTTGTTTGTTTTATTTATAATTCTATTAAATTTTTTTTTTGTTTCTAAGTTATTTGTTCCATTGGTTTTCATGACATTGTAGTTTTGGGGGTACGAATATCTGTGCATTTGTCGGCTAAATAACCCTTCGGCTGACAGTGAACATGAATGGCCTAGATGTCGTAGGTGGTTGGGTAGCCGGTGGAAGGGTATTGACATTGTTCGTTCAAGAACTATCTGAATCAGTTGTCTGTAGACGATGTGACCTGGAAACCATGGGAATCTGCGACCGTTGTGCTGGATTCTGAAATTGGACGGAAAAATGTAGAGCTCTCACAGAAAAGGGCAATATTCTGTTGGCTTGCAACCGTGAGTTTTTAATTTAGCTCCATTGGAATGTTTATTATTTTCTTTGAATATCTGTTAACTGATCGACTTATTTGTTTATTATAATTTTCTTGGATAAAGAATAACATGTATCTCGGAGATCGGTGTTGGAGGCAGAACAATCCAAGATTAGGCGTTCCGAGCAACCCGCCTAGTTGTATTTTCAACTTCGGCGACGAGGTGGTTGAGGAGATGAGCAAAAAATGTCTGGTCCCTGCAAGTGAGTTTGTACGTGTCGTGAACTATGATCTGTATTTCGAGTATTGGCGACATGTGACTAACCTGTATAAATATGCCACGAAAGTCGATTGGGAGGTTGAAACGTACGGTTATGCTGGTGACCGTATTAAACATAACATCCAACGTCGTCGTGAACATGTACCCATTCCTCCCCCACAACATCTACCATACGTAAGTATACAACAAAACAGTGTAAATTTGATTTTAGTATACAATGATGGTTCAGAATTTGATTTCATTTTTTCTATCACAGGTCGCGGCTTATGATTTAGTTCAAGAGTTGTCTGATTTTACCCAAGAGTTTTGTGAATTTACGTTAAATGAAACTAAGGAGAGGATGGACTTTTTCATTGCCAAAAATGAAGAAATACAGGGTCTACGAAATGAGGTTGGCATGTTGAACTCACAGTTTTCCCATTTTCGTCAACAACAACCACCCATTGGGTTTGGCTCCTATGCTCAGAATATGCCACCACTGATGTGGAACACCATGGGTCAGGGATCTTCATCAACAATGCAATCAAATAACTATAATTCCAGATCATCTTTGCCTCCGTTTATGCCCTCGCGCTCGGTGTCCGAGAATGAAGATACAGAAAGTAGTAATTCCTTAGCATTGAATTGTTAGTTGAACAGAAAACTGTTTCTTTTGTCAGATTTAAATTGTCTTTTCAAATTATTTTTCTTACAATTATAATTGTTTATTTTATCCTTTTATATTATTTTTTTGTTGTCAATTCAAAACTCTGGAAAAAAAATTCCTTTGTCGTTTTGGTGATTTGGTATTGTCTTGTCAACTGACATTTCCTATCTCTGACGTGTCTGTCCACCCCACTTGCCTTAACTCTGTTTTTGCATTAAATTACCAGTTGTGTATTGTCAATTTAGAACTCTGATTTTGCATTTTCCTTTGTCTTTTTGGTCATTTGGTATTGTCTTGTCAACCTATAATTCATATCTCTGATGTGTCTATTCACCCCACTTGCCTCAACTCTGTTTTTGCATTAAAATACCAACCGTGTATTGTCAATTCAGAACTCTGATTTTGCATTTCTTTGTCTTTTTGGTCATTTGGTATTGTCTTGTCAACCTACAATTCATATCTCTGATGCGTCTATTCACCTCACTTTCCTCAACTCTGTTTTTGTATTAAAATACCAACCGTGTATTGTCAATTCAAAACTCAAAATCTTATCTTAATTTGCCTATAAATTGACACACTCGATTCTCCAATTATACAAACCAAAAATACAACCATCAAAAAGCAAATGGTGTACTCTCAAAATAACAATCAGTACTATGGTTCTTTTTCTTCTATTCCTCCTCCTCCTACTACTTCTTCTTCTTCTTCTTCTTCACTAGGTAATGATGATAACAATAGTTATTACTCATCAGACGAAAGTTCACTTGCATTGAGCCATAATAACCAAACAGTCACTGCGGAATTAATTGTTTCAAGTATGAACTGGCCACATACACGTATCCAAATACCAAGACAACGTGATGCCGGTGCCAAACTTCTATGGAGAGATTACTTTTGCAGAAACCCTACATTTCCTCCTAATGTATTCCGTAGAAGATTTAGAATGCGTCGAGAATTATTCAACCGTATTTTGGGTGATATCGTGGCCGTAAATAGATATTTTGTTCAAAAAAGAGATGCTTGTGGTGTTCTTGGATTAACCCCTCAGCAAAAGGTGACTGCCGCAATAAGAATGTTAGCTTACGGATGTGCGGCAGATGCAATAGATGAGTATTTACGGATCGGAGAAACCACAGTGTTGGAAGCTACTCGTAGGTTTTGTAAGACGATAGTCCATCTGTACGAGAAAGAATACTTGCGCACACCAACTAAGCGTGATGTTGAACTGCTTCTTGCTGAGAACAAGGAAAGGGGATTCCCGGGGATGATTGGAAGTGTTGATTGCATGCACTGGAAATGGGATAAATTCCCATCGGCTGAATCCGGTGCTTACACTGCGTACAAAGGTAGTAAAAGTATTATCCTGGAGGCAGTGGTGTCGTATGATCTATGGTTTTGGCATGCATTTTTTGGTATGCCTGGTTCTAACAATGATATAAATGTGATGAACCGTTCGTATATCTTCAAAAAGCTAATCAACGGGAAAGCACTGGATGTCAAATTTGTTGTCGCCACTGGTGCGGCACCACTTGGGTAATATAATGGAAGAATGTGCTAGGAATTTACCTTAAGATATAATTATTCAAGGTTACAGTATGACAACAACTTGGGGAATTTTTTCCTTCAAGAATCGATGTGAGGGAGTTCCAAACTCTATCTCGACAGGAGTTGAATCAGGAGTGTTACTAAGAGTCTGGAGAACATAAGAAGCTGCTAGTTGTTCTTTTCCATTTCTGCTTTATCTTTCCAATGTTGTTGTTTTTTTAACTGATAGGGTGTGCAGTTAGTATGCAAACCTGGATTTTAGGTAGTTTTAATTATTCATTTTTAGTAAGATTTAGAGCAATATTGTTTCAATTGATTGCATTGAATTTTGTTTTAATTCCATAATTTTGACATTCATGTTTGTTTTTGTTAGGGTTGTAGTCTATTGCTACTTGAAAATAGTTTCGCCTTTGCATCTGTAACTGGGAGCTTAAACAGCATTGAAAGACAAAGGTTTATCAGATTAGTCTACTACTACTTGGCCATAGTTTATCAGGAAAGGAATTTGGATAGAGATTGGTAAATAAGAGAGATAATGGTTTGATGCACCATTCATGTAATCTAGATTCATGAATGCTTTAAAAATAAGAATTCTTATGTCCCTCTCTAGATGTGTTAAAGATTTTAGGCTTTGGTACGAGTTATGTTAGAAAGTATGTTTCTATTGCTCGACAGTAGAGCACCATTTGGCAACAAAATTCCGTTTTCGAAAGATGAACATAACCTTGTATTTAACGTGTTCATACAAGTTGGTGGAACAAACCTCCCTTGACCTCCCATCTAAGGCACTCATCTGGATTCTGTTGAACAGTAGTGGATTGTTCGGATTGTTTCCGTTAACTTTAGTTCCTCGAATCTAATTTCTTGTCAAATTGTTAGTGTATCCAGAGTCTGAAATATTTTTGAACTATCAATAATGTTGAGAAGATAAGAGCAATTGCTAATTATTTTTTCGTATGTGCTTTATGATAGAGTACTGCACTTACTATGAAGAACTGATGCTAGTTACTTTTTTACTTATTTATTAACTACTGCAAAAGTTGATATGGTTAGGATTTTGCAAATTGCCGAAGAATGACAAATAGAACTAAGAGTATGAAAAATATAAAAGGATTTATAGTTCTTTTCCATCTGTGCTATATCTTTTCCAATGTTGTTTTTCTTATGTGATAGGTTTGAGCAGGCAGATCTTAGTAAGCCAGATACAATACCTGCAACATTATTAGGCATTCATACAGTAATTGACTGTGCTACAGGACGTCCCGAAGAACCCATCAAAACGGTAAGAAATTTCACACCAGTTTTAGTATTTCTGTTAAATTAGCTACATTTGGGTATTCTCATCATCCTAATGTAAAATAGGAATTAGTTGCAGTTTGGGTTTTAGTAGTCGACAACTCACACTGCGTAAATTATGAGTTAAGTGCTTCCATATATTCCGTCAACTTCTTCCAAGAAACAATACCTCTCTCTGGGATGAGTTCAAATTGCCTTCTTGCATCTTTTAGATCACCAGACTTAACATCGACATCATCACCAACGCGCTTAGCTTGTACAAATATAAATTTGTTGTAATGTGTGAAGTATTTGTGCAAGCTTATAACTAATTTTGAATTATTTTAAAAAAGGCTTGTAACTAATTTTTGAATTATCAATTTTAACTTATAACTAATTTTTGAAAAATATGTTTATAAAAACAGTCCTACCAAACAGCTTTTTAAAATTTATTAGAAAATAAAAACAAGAAAAAAGGGTATGTTTTAAAAACACTAGAAAATAATTTTTAAAAATTATTTTTAAAAATCATACCAAACACGCCATTACAATTTTTTATGCGCATAATGATGAATCCAGTGATAATTAAGATTTTCACGATTCGTAACAACTAGTGATAATTATAATTTTCTCGAAATAACTGGTGATAATTACGATTACGATGGGTATTTCAAAATGTTCTATTTTCACTTAATTTAACTGATTGTATCATTAATACCTCTTTCACGGTAGAGCAACAATAATGTGATGGGAGCGTATACCGCGGCCTAAAATTTTATGAATCACATCACAGAACTAAATACATGGTTGTTCGTCAATATGTGACATACATTCATTTGTACTTATTGTTATAAACAATTGCATAGAAAACCAAAAACAATCACACAAAACAAATCTCAAATAGCTGAGTCGCAGATCGCTTCCTTTAAGGTGTTTCACGACTCTGTTTCTTGATTGTTGCTAGCAGTCTCTCTTGTCGAAAACTTTATGGGATAAAACAGCTGAAAACTCTCTTGTTCGATTTCTCTGCACTATGAGAAATCGAACCAACAATTACTCTTTCTACACTTGCTCAGAATCGCACAAAAAACATTGTTAAGAAAACTTGTGTGTTTTAACTCTTCCAAAAAACGCCTTCTATTATATAAGGAAATTAATACGAAATTAATGAAAATATATTTCTATTGACCTACTAAAAACCGACACCAAATATTTACCAAAATTAATGGTATTAATAGAGTATATAATTTAAAAAAAAAAACGTTTTAAAAAATTTAAAGTTGAATCTGTAAAAAAATTAATTTTTAAATCACCAAACCTCCCAAGACTCTGCTCTCCCGGACTTTTAATATATATATATATAAGTTATACATATGTCCCAGTAAAATGTATGGGATGAAATTTAAACCCTTATCAATTATGTGGTGGTCCAAAAATATACCACCACACCGATATTCTAACTTCGACATAAAAATATAAAAACATATTTTTATATATTTATACCAACACTTACCAAAGGGAAAAAATCTCAAATATGTAATGCAGGTGTAATTCAACTGAACATAAACCCTCTTAAAAGAGGAAACGTGTGCAAGTTCTACTTATGGCTATTAAAACATCAAAACCAGTTCATACCTGAAAC
This sequence comes from Papaver californicum, assembly GCA_023531435.1. NCBI lineage: Eukaryota > Viridiplantae > Streptophyta > Magnoliopsida > Ranunculales > Papaveraceae > Papaver > Papaver californicum. The sequence continues at coordinate 2,259,702 of JAJJMC010022364.1, read as the reverse complement.
AAATTCTTGGAGAAGGTCTCTCGGATAATTTTGACCAAGAACCACCGGATTCTCCACGTTGGGTACCGTATGTCCTCCGTATAAGGCCGGAGACACATTTAAACGAAATTGAGGCCTCGAATATCCTTAGTTTTCATTAAAATGCTTGCTAGGTAGAGTTACTCTTCAAGTCGGTGGGGGTGTTCATGTTGCTCTTCAAGATTCATTAATAAGTATGAGTTACAGGTTCCACTACTTTCTTGTAATTATACAGAACAAATAAATTAGGAAAAATAATTAACCATTTTTGTCAAGACTTGGAAATAAATATATTCCAATATAGATCATAAATCAAAAAAAGTTACCTGATCAATTCATAGAATTTAATTTAATTGAATGAAAGAGAGAAAATGGGAAAATAAAGAAAGAAAAGAGGAAGTGGAAAAGAAAGAAGGGAAATGGAGTTGTCTTTTTTGAAAAAAAAATATTTGAGAGTTTTTTTTAATTTAATCCTAGGTATTCATCACCCACTTGATTTTGGGTGCAGTAAAAATACCAAAAGAATTATCTAATGATAAAAATCAAAAATATCTCATGACGGGGCAGAAGAGGTAAGAATTGAGAAAACCGTCAACTTACAACCACAGTTCTCAACTTCAACTTCTATAGTTAAATGGGTTGCTTATGTATCCGATCTAAATGATTTGTTTTTTGATACAAAAATAAAATAAAACAAAACGGGCTACGAAAAAATTTCCCTATTCATTCACATATCATCTTATAAATTAATTTACATAATGATTAGGAAGACGTCCAAGAGTTTTAACATTAACCTCACAAACCAGAGGTTGAGATTTTAATTTTTCATGATGGCTACTGATCAAGAAAATACAGGCTACTGATTCAGAAGAAGGTAAAGTGATTTGACACTCAGCTCATAAAACCGCAAGTCAAGAAGTTTTTCCTGATGGCTACTGATCAGGAAAATATCTAAACGATTTGACACTCACCTCACAAACTGATCAGAAAAATTGTCAAGTGGTTTGACACTCACCTTAAATACGGGAGGTCGAGAGATTCAATTTTTCCTTTGATTATTCTCACATTAAAATATTTTACCGGATCAAGTAATATGGGTTCAGATCCAGCAGGGAGTTGTTGCATTAATACCTCCAAGTAATATGAGACTAATAGTAAAGTATTTTATTTTATTTAATAAACAATACGAGTAACGTATCAAGTATTAACCATAATGCAATGATGTACTTACTACTGTTACAAGAATAGGTCATGAATCAAAATGTTTATCTCGACACAATGTTTTGTCCTTTTCGACGAATCAGAAATCTTTCTATTTAATGAACTTCACTAATCACTACATAGTGTACTCCACTTAGACTATATTAACCTAACCAAGTTCTACACCGGCCACAAAAGATATAGTGTAAAGAAAATGTAACTAATTAAAATTAGGGAGTTTTGCATTTGGACGGCTGAGCACCTTCATCCAAGATTCCAAAGCGTATGATTTTAAATATGTGGATTGTACAAATGATCCTACCATCGACCAATGAGATGAAAATCTAACAAACTGTCCTACATACATACTTCAAACGAAACAAAGGAGTGAACACCCGGCAATTTTTAATTTTATCTTTAGGCTGACCTGGACTGTCGGATGGGTTATCAGAAATTTAAGACCGTTGAATAGATTTTAAAAAAAATTGGACCGTAAGATAGATTTTCATGTGCCTTGTCGTTGGGTATAGTAACGCTTGTATTTGTTGCTAATATGTGGATAAACTAACCGTTGCAAAAAGTTAGGAATAAAAGTATTTGTCTCTGATGATATCCTTATCTCTTTCATGCATTTACACCTGCGCCTACAATTCCATATGGATTAGGAACATATATTTCGTTCCAACGAACATGTTATAAAATAATCGTTGCTGGAAATATTTGGAACATAAATATCAGTTTTAAAATGGTGACGAAAAATCTTCACCCCAACAAATCCTTAGGAGATGGAAAAACCAGACACACGAAGCGCGTACACGCCCTTTATGCCTATTAAAGTTTGGATATACTCTTGTTAATTAACTTATATTTCTTCTTTTTTTGACAAGAAAAATACAAATGTTATTAAAAGAAATATATCATCTAAATAGTGTCCTCTAACCGAGTACAAAGCAAAGATGCAAGTTAGCTATTGCCAATTACATCTTTCCAAATACAAATAAGAGTACTCACTGCTCAAGAAATCCCCTTAAAAAATTAGTAGTTAAAAAATGAAAAGAGTACCTATTACTGAGACAATTAGTTGATTCCAGTTTCTTTTTCTTCCACCATAAAGTCCATCATTTATTTCAGGCAAGATAACAAAATAAATAAATCCCCATAACTTCATTGCCACATCATTACTCTTCTTGTTAGGCCATTCCAATAGTGGTGCCTTAACAATATCAGCAAACACCAAATCATAACCAAAACTGCTGATGAAGTAATGCCACAATTTATAAGTTGGTTTACAATACAAGAAAAGATACTTATTAGTTAATTGCTCAGCATTACAAAACAACAAAATGCTATTATTAGTCTCTCCATATGTTTGCAGAAAATCTAAGTTGGTGCTCTATTGTAGCAAAGAGTTCATACCAGAAAAGAGACCGTCCAAAGTTGTTTGTGAGGGAGTGAAAGGAAACCCTCCACATCTATACGGTTTTAGCAACTAGCAATATTGAATTCATCTCCAACATCCCATTTTCTTTGATCATTTGTACCTGCACTTCCAATAATAGTAGAATGATCTTCTAACAATTGCAACAAGACAAGTGATTCACCGGGTTCATGTTTATTAAATTCCTAAAAAGATCTAATTCCCAAGTAGCTTCAGAAGAAATACACTCCCTAACAATATCATTTTTTTCTATACAATCTAAAAAGTGAATTGAAGGAATACTGCAAACTACTAACACCAACCCATTTATGTTTCCAAAATAACACTTTATTTCCACTATTAAGTTGGAAAACTGTGTTTTGGATGATATGATATTTAGTTTTTAAAATACCAGACAATAGACTATTCCCTACATATGTACTTGATAAGTTTGGCAGAAAAGAATTACGATTACCAAAAAAATTTGTTGTATAATTTATCTCCGTTGAGGCTTAGTGTCAGCTCCATATATCCAAATCCACTTATGTAGAGCCTTATTGATAAGTTTAATAAGTTTCTTAATGCCAATACCTTATATATTTTTAGGTGAGAAAGCTTTTGCTCAATAAACCCAACTTATTCTCCCTTATTATCTTTTATATTTCTTTCGTAACAGAATATGACATTTAAAACATCGATTGGCAGTAAATTGGCAAGCTTTCCAACACATTGTTAACCATGTTAAGCCATTGACCTTTGGAAAAATATGTTTTCTTCAAAGTAAATAATCTTTGAGAGTCTTCTGAATAATCACATCCCAAATTGGCTTACTCTTTGACTTACTCCCTAGTGTAATTCCTAAGTAATGTAAAGGAAATTGCACTAAATTACAACTAAAATATCAAAAAATTGTACTCCATTATGGTTACTGCCAATTCCAACAATTGCACTTTTTTTGTAGTTTACATTTAAACCCGGAACAAGCTTAAAAGGAAACAAAATACTCCTTTCATTCCACTTTAGATGAGGTTTTTAGAGTTTTCACGCAGATTAAGGAAAAAAAAGACTAATTTTTTTCCATATGTATCCATGAAAAAAGTCTTCAAGAATTAATTGCTATTACTATGTTAAAAAAAAACTTATGGATCCAGGACAAATTTCAAGGGTGTTGTTGGTAGTTTTGTGGAAAAATATGAAAACCCTCAAGTATTTTGGAACTAGAAGAAAACCCTAAAACCCTTATCTAAAATGGAACAAAGGGGGTATTTTTTTTAATTTGGTGACTTGGTCCATTAAATCATCTAAAATAACTACAAAATCATCAGCAAACTGCAAGTGGTGAATGAAATTTCCATTTAGAGAGCTTGAACAAGAAATAAGTCTATTAGAAACAAAAAATTTCAACATCAATGAGAGAATCTTAACAACCAAAATAAATATAAATTGAGATATGAGGATCACCATGTATGATGCTTTTATGGGATTTGAATCATTTCTTTGCTTAACCATTGATGGGAATTGCAAACCTAGCAAATAAAATGCATCACCAGTTAAAGTGAATGCTCGGTTGAACCCACATGCATTGGTATGTCAAATATGTTGTAAAACTTAGATACAAAAACTAAATCTTGAACTAAAGTATGGTTCGGTCTAGTGTAGATTAGATAGTAGAGTCTTAAGATCACCGAAGTTACTCTTGAAGATTGAATATCACACGAAGACATCATTTTGAAGAACTTCATCAAAGATTAATAATGTAAACTGATTTTCTTTCAGACTTATCCCTTATATCTTTCTATCTATTTATCATAGCAAAGTCGAAGAATTTAGTATCGATCAAATTACAAACAAGGTTCTCATCACAGATTATCTTTGCGGCTAAATGACTAGTGATGTTTCGATGATAAGTTCTTGCTTATCAATTTTCGAAACTAGAATCAAGTAAGTATTCTCTCATGAGTATTGAATGTATAGATTCGTAAACCTACTTGCTAAGTTATCAAACCTATTCTATAATTCGTTTGAAATCTCAATTTTACACTCATTGAGTTCGCAGCCCCACAAGAGAGAAAAAAGTTCCTGAACTCCGCCTTTAGCTTGAGTTCGCGAACCTTTAAGAGAGAAAAAGGTTCCTTAACCCAAAAACTTGCTTGAGTTCGCGAACTTAGTAGAAGATAATAGTTCTTGAACCCAAAAACTTAGTTGAGTTCACGAATCTAACTGTTTGAGTTTATGAACATGGGACAACCTAGCTAGTTTGGTTTTGGTTCATTCCTTCTTTGTTAGTTAAGGCAAACTTTCACATGCTTACAAATTACTAATTCTTAGATAATTCCTTTGCAAGAAAAGTTTTAGTTCTTTTAAAAAAATTATCTACTTGTGGACCACGTTCCGGATCTTGTTTTAGGCAGTTGCCACAAAGTGTGCATGTTGTCTATTCTTAGTAGTTTGAAAGTAATTCCTTTATGGAATTTACTCAACCCTAAATATGTCCACTAAATAAAACTATGGTAACAACTTCATACGCAAGTCAAATTCTCTCTGTATCTAAGAAAAGAACCTAGGCTTAGCAATTTGATTAACTTAGGTTGGAAGAAATCATTCCTTACATATTAAGCAACCTAGTCTTGATCGATTACTATACAATGGAAATATCAACAACACATAAAACTTATATCCTTACACATTGTGTATCTTGTTGCAAAATTTTTCCTCCAACATTGAAGGTTCTTCTTGAACTAAGACGAGACTTTAAAAGACTTCACTTGAGATTCATGGAGAACAGGTGCACCTATCTTCTCTAAGATAGTTTTGCTACCTATATCTCAATTAGATATGTTTATAATTCTTGTGTATTCTAAGGTCATTCTCTTTTGTTATAAGGTCATTCAAGAATCATTAATAAATTCCAAATTTGATAGAAACTTCAAACTAGATTGCATATAACGCTTAACTGTTAAAATACAATTATGAAATTGTAGATGGTCATTTTTCGACCAAGGGAAAAATGGTCATTTTTGTCTAGGGGAAAAATAGTCATTTTTCAACCGGCAAACCTAACTCAAGTTTGATTACTTAGTCAAAACACACTTAAGCCTCATGGACATGGCTCAACTTCCAAGTTCTATAAAGAATCTAAATACAAGAAAAAGTTTAGCCTTCGAACAAGACGAAACTTATCCTTCAAGGAAGATGAAGCTCAGTCCTCAACTCAAACAGAGTTGAGGAATTAACCAAGATGGAGGTTGGGCCTCATCCAATATGGAGCTAAGTGATGCCTCAACCAAAACGGAGGTTGAGCCTCTGCCAAGACGCAGGTGAGGCCTCAACCGAGATGGATGTTGACCCTCGGTCAAGACGGAGATGAGGCCTTAACCAAGACGAGGGTTGATCCTCGGACAAGGCTAACCACGTCCATGACAATGATAAGAAACAAGCCAGCGTCCATATATACATGAGATTCAACCTCGATAAAGACATAGAGTAACCTCAATATAGCAACCATGCTAATGCATGGTGCTTTCTTATGGATGGTATCACAACCAGGCTTCCCAAGCAAGCTCAAGACTCTACATTCTTAAGCACATCCAAAGACAAAACGTTAAGTTCATGAAATATGAAATTTATTGGAACTTTGCAAGTGTATTTTTGGATATTTACCCCTCAAATATTATGAATTTGACTTGGGATACCTCACAAGGATATAGGGTTTCTGCTCTCTTAAAAGACAGACAAAAGGCTTCAGCTCCTCTTATGGACAAATCTTTCCTCCGCTCTTCGCTCGACCGAAGGTCATGCTAGGTTGTTGCTCAACCTCAGCCTTCACCTTGATCCTATGACTGAACAAGATCTAACCTTGCTTATACGATTGGATGTCTTCTCGTCTTGCTCATATGGCTGGACAAGCGACATCAAGGCTTTAACCTTTTTTCAGATCCAGCCATATGGCTCTTTTTTTAAGAAAACACCTACAAATAGGTCATGATTAACCTCATACAAGCTCGTGCTCTCTTCATGACACACGCGTGAATAACAAGCCTCCTTGATCTTTTCACACGACTCATGCTTACCTTCACACGTAAAACGTGAGTATTTTTCTATCGAAGTCACGATAAATTTAGAGAATACTGCCACATCATATGACATAACACATAAAAGCTAATTATGTGACAAATGGGTGGGGGGTAAACTTAGGGTTTTGGCATGGCAGTCTACGACATGTGTAAGTATCATCCTACTCACACATGAAGTGGATACTCAGTTACAAGGAGTCAATTGTGGAGGATAGACTCAACCCTTGATTTATACTTAGTTATTCTTGAAGTAATAAGGTCCTTATCTTACTCCTCATCCTTATTGTACTGATTAGAGATTAGGGTTTTGAAGAGCTATAAATAGACCAACTCTCGGTTATTCTAAATAACAAGTTCGCAGGACATTAGCTTTCTACAAACCTTTTTCTCTCAGAGATTTTTCGTCCACAATTCTCTACAACTAAGAACTCTAGTATCACCTTTTTTAGCTTCCCTTCCTAGACCAACCCTATCTCTTTACCTGTAACTGAAGCAAACCATGAATGGAAAATATCTTGGAGGTTTGTTCGTCCGCACTCATATAAACCTTAACCATCATTACCTCTTTAAACCTACCTTATTTTCATCATCTAGTCTGGTGGTCAAGCTTCATTGCTTTCACATATACTTGGGTTGAAGAGAACATCAAGGCGCCTCACAAGTGCTACCATATCCTCGTTATTAAAAGGGATGGCTTGCTTAACAACTTTAGATGATGAAGGGTAAGCTACGTCAATGTCAACTTGATATCCTTGGTTAACATATGAGCATTGTCTAGAGATTTCCATTTAATTGTGGATGACCATATTCACAAGACCAGCCTCAGCCTTCCTCCGTCTTGAAAGAACACCATGTAAATGTGAAACAAATCAACACACACGTCAGGGATAAGTAAGGAAAATTTAAGGAATAAGAAATTTCATTTTTATATGGGGACTCAACGCTAAAATCTCACAAGTACATGTTTATACGCAATCTCGACTTCAAAGAGGGTCTTAGAACAAAATTTTAGGATAGGCCACCCTCTAGCTTCAAAAGAAGCATGACTTACTCTGGGGTACACAGACACTAAGGGGTGCTTCAAAAACATTCATAAGGCTTGCGGCGAGCATGAACCTCGGTCAGAATTTAGCTATTCAAAAGGGGCCAAATCATGAAGATTAGGGTTTTGGCAAAGAAAATGAGTCATCACCAACTAACAAGCAAAGTTACGACCTACGTTGAGATAAAACATGCTAGTTGGTTCCCTAACTCAATATCAAACATTATAGGAAGCTAGGATGAGGTTGATGCTCAAGCTAGACCGGGGTTTATCCTCTCTGCAAATAAGATGTGCATTGTTGTCCAAAAACATCCAAGATGGCAGCAATAAATGAAGAATTAGGTCCTACAATCTATACAAGAGTTGTTAGTATATGTCTTATCTACAACATAATAAACTTCTGAAATTTACATGGGATTCCTAATAATAAATGTAAATGCATATTCGGTTGACCTAACAAACTCCAAATTGAGTGATTATTTTTGGATATGATAGCCCAGTCTCTTGACAATAAAATTTGGGTTCAAACACTTAAATTGGAGTTCGTTTATTAATTTTCTATCTAAGGGTCTTTATATAAGTTCTTATTTCGATCATGACCTTTCATTATTGTAAATCCAACGACTATTTTTGATTAAATGTAATTTCTATTTAACCACACACATTGTCGGCATACAAGCTTAATATTCACGCATTAAAAACCATTTAACATCAGGAAAGGTAAATTTATAAAATTCACTTAACTTCTTCTTATAAATTTACTTTTCCTTTTGTTTATAAAGATAAGTTATAATATTAAGACAGACTAGTTTTTGATTTCATCGGATTTTACTTTTTCTTTAATCAACATATAGTTTTTCTTCTGAGTTTGAAATGTATCAACAACTAGGATAATCGCCAAATTTATTCAATTAAATCAATAATCTTCATTACATTCGATTAAAATTACATTCAATATGCTGATTAATTTCCTTAATCACCAGGAAAGGTCCAGTTTGAATCGTATTCACCTTGATTTAACAGGGCACCGACAAACGCTTGAGTAGGCTCAACAGGTTGATTTTTAATCACCATAACCTGGAAAAAGAACTTGAAGAAGGGAGAGAGTATTGGGTCGATAGACACTAAAGGCTATTTTTGGAGTCGAGGTATAAAAATGAACAACATACGGAAATAGTGGACCACCAATGGGAGTTTATAGAACCATTGCATCGTCAGTGGCACCAAGTATCATATGAGTTTGTCGCGCGATCTCTTGTGTACCACTTCTTTGATAGCTTGTACGACTTGGTTGACTTCTATGACTGGATGCTTCTGAAGGCATTTAAAAAATTCATGATGTTCATCATTTGGGTCATCCGCTCCAAGTAATATTCATGCATTCTCTGTGATCTTCAATGATAATCCTTCAACCTAGTTTGTAACTTCTCATGTATAAATTATACCCCAATATGGATAAGTTTGATCGGGAGCTTGAGAAACAATTGGAAAAATGATAGCCCCCCCCTGTAGATTAATACTCGGCATCTCCCAATCAAACGGTGGCATAGCTGGTGAAGAAGACGAACCTCTCTAACTACTGGCATACATGAAGGGAGCAAACATTGGTGGTGGAGGTTGGGAAAGAAGAATATCTACATCAAGTGACAATCTACCTAATGCTGGCATATTCATAACCCACCCACCCCCCCCCCCCCCCCCAAATTTTACGGCTCCATGGAAATGGTAGGCATGCAAATTGTGCTGAAACAATAAAGATAATCACTCATATCATCAGGCTCCACGACCAAGTCTTCAATATGTTCCCATGCTATACCACTTTGCAACAATGTCACACAATGTAATCATCATAATAAATCTCCCCGTTTGTAAGTGGATTTGATTTATTTTAATATTCTCCCTTGTAGTTGTAGAAGGTGTCTTTCGCCGAAGTACCAAACACCTTTTCTATAAGGAGAATTGTAAAACACCGATCTATGTAAGATCAACGGTATCATCCTTTGACAAGCTTCATTATGGTACTATGGATGATCCAAATATGGCATAATAATAATGTTTTGGTTTGTCCTACACACTTTTTGAAGCCTTTGAGACATCTTAGTGTGTTAAACATCATCATCTCCAAGCATAACGTTATAAGAAATTCTTAAACCCAGACATTCTTATTCCACCAGATTTAATAAATCTATTCATATCACTTCCTTCCTTATCAGTACAGTACAATTGAAGGAGTTCTTTCCATTTCGGTTGTGACAGCCACTTCCCTTGGTCAAATGGAATAGTATTCCTGACACACAATTAATGGTCTAACTCCTATAAACAACATTTTAAAATTAAATTTCGGCTAATTATAATTTTTTTGCATAATATAATTTTTTGTCTATCCTAAAATTTGCATATAAAACCAAAGATAAAAACCCAAAAAATGAATTAGAGAACAAACAAACTTACCGCATTCGAAATCCTTAAAATAGAATGTATTTCTGGTCTTCCACCAACGTTCTAATATTACTTGAACAACTTGATACCTATAGTTCTTATGGTTTATATAATAAAAACGACAACAAGGATATCTTCGGAATCTCTCTTATACTATATTAGGGAGACACCCAAACACTGTATCCAACTCAGTTCATCCACATCTTAGCTTGGTAAACTGACTTCTCTCTTGATAACCCGATATATGGTCCTTGAGTACACCAGCACTTGCTTGTTGTCTAATATCTTGGAACTTCACCTATTTATCATGATTTCAGTCCACTCCACTCTTTGGGGTATTTGATGTTTTCCCTTTTATGTTTCTTTTATTCCTTAAGAAACTCATTGTGGCAGAAGATTTTTTTATAGTAAAAATTGTATATATAAAATTTTGATTTTTTTTTGTGAAAAGATTGTGAAAGAGAATTTGTTATTTATAGAAGGAGAAGAGTTGGTCGTTGACGACCTAGTCTCTATCTAATAATCATATAATCACATCTTGTTTACACCTTTTACATTTACTGTTAGTTGTGTCTCATACACGTGTTTGTTATGTAATGGTTTGTTAATGTGTGGTTGTTAGTGCATTTTCAGAGAGTATATATACTCTTGTCTGTTATGACAGATAATTGTGTAAGATCATTTTCTATCAATCAAGATATTAAACTTCTATCTTGGTATTAGAGCATTGCTCGATCCAAGTTTTCTTTCATCTCCACTAATGGAGGTTTTTTTTTCAAAGCTCAAATCTTTTTTAAGTGATTCTCTTTAAATTTTCAGTTTTTTTCTTTTTCTCTATTTGTTTTACTTACTTTCGTTGTCTCTTAGAGCTTCTTGATTTTCTTTATCAGATCTTATAATCTTGATTTTATTTTCCTTCAGATTAATCTTCATCATCTTCTTTTACTCGTGAAACAATGGAAACACCTCGATCCATCTCCAAAGTTCCTTTAAATCAGTTAACAAACATCATCACTCTCAAATTGAAAGAGGATAACTATCTAACTTGGAAATCTTTGATTCTTGCTCTTCTCAACAAATTCAGGGTAACATATTATGTTACTGGTGAAAGAGAATGTCCAGAAGAGGTTACTTCACGTCATAACTCCAACAACAACATTGTTAATCCATCTTTTACACTTTGGAAAGATGAAGATTCAACTATCATCTTGTGGCTCAACTCAACAATGTCAGATTCAGTCATTCCCTACTTTGTAGGTGCATCTTCTTCTCATGAATTGTGGTCTAACATTAAAGCTAGGTTTTTTCAATTCTCTGATACACAAACAATCTAGATTTGGACTAAGCTTCAATCTATTAGGCTATGAAATGATTCATATCTGCTTCTTAGTGAGAAAATTATTACAACAAGATCCAAATCTATTGTGAATGATTCTGAGAACAAGGCTTTTTTTGGTAACAACAATTTTCGCAACTATTCACCACAATCGATTCGTCCATAATTTCACCAACAACAACCTAGGTACTACAATCCTATAATGAGAAATGGACACAATTATAACTATAGAGGAAAAAGATCTTTTAATCCTACTATTGGAAGAGGATTTACTCAACCAAATTTCAGATCTCCACCCCCAGGGTTTACTTCATCTCCACCACTATCTTCTCTGGCAATATGCAATGTCATATTTGTTCGATATTTGGTCATTCTGCTACTGAGTGTTCAAACATATTAAATTTTGTATATCAAGGTAAAAATCCTTCTCAAAATATCCATGCTATGTTACCATCTGCCAACATATTTGGTGAGAATCCCTGGTATGCTGATAGTGGGCCAATAATCACATAACAACTGACACTACTCAATTTGATGAGATCACACCTGATGGTGGCTATGAGTACATCCAAACTGCAAGTGGGGACGGTATGCCTATTATCTCAACTGGTTCCATCTCTTTTTCTACTGCCAATAAACATTGCTTCAAACTTCAAAATGTTTTGGATGTTCATCAATCTTCTAGTAATCTTTTATCAGTGCATAAGTTTACAAATGATAATAATTGTTCCATTACTTTTTCTCCATCTGATTACACTGTATAAGATCTTCACACTGGGAAGATTCTGTTACAGGGTCCTCATGTCAATGACCTGTACCGAATCAATTTCAATAAGCCATCTCAAGATCTTCACACCATTAGAGTATCTTCTGCTATATGGCCTTACAGACTAGCTCACTCTTCTTTTTCAAACTTTATAAAGAGTTTGCAACTTTTTCAACAATAATGTAATAAAAGTTCCTCTTGAGGAACGTCAGTTAAGGAAAGCTCATAAGCTTCCATTTACTACTTCAGCCAATTGTATTACTAAACCACTAGAGATTTTACATATGGATCTATGGGGTCCTGCTCCTGTAATGTCAAATAGTGGTTTTTTTTTACTATATCTATATAATAGATGATTCATCTAAATTTTGTTGGCTATTTACTCTTCATGCAAAATCTGATTTCAAAACTATCTTTTTTAACTTCAAGAATCAAGTTGAAAATCATTTATGCACAAAAATAATCACAATAAGAACTAATGGAGGGGGTGAGTTTATGTAATGACCCGACCTTCCATCGATACTGTCCCCACTTAGCCACTGCGGTCAAGCCTTTATAGGTGTTAAATTATGAGAAGAATTGTTATGGCAGTGTGGGGTTTTCTACGGGCAACGTTGTGGTCATCCAGCAGCAGCTTCCCGGGAGGTCACTCATCCCTGGATTATTCCCCCCCGAGCACGCTTAACTACAGAACTTTTTGCCAACTTTGGAGCCAACTGTGCTGAAAAGGCATCGGTGTAAGGAAAGGACAAACCATTACCTATATTCCATTCGGCAAACCCTACCTGCCGAATTGGGGTATTACAATACCACCACCTTTAAATTGGAGCCGTCCTCGGCTTCAGAATATATTCAAGCCCAGATCTCCAACGTTTCCTACCACATATGAGATCAATATCAGGAACACCTCGTCCAACGTACTCTCTCACCGACCCGTCGTCGGTTCTGATACCACTTTGTAATGACCCGACCTTCCATCGATAATGTCCTCACTTAGCCACTGCGGTCATCCGGCAGTGTGGGGTTTTCTATGGGCAACACTGCGGTCATCCAGCAGCAGCTTCCCGGGAGGTCAGCCATCCCTGGATTACTCCAGCCCGAGCACGCTTAACTGCAGAGCTTTTTGCCAACTCTGGAGCCAACTGTGCTTAAAAGGCCTCGGTGTTAGGAAAGGACAAACCATTACCTATATTCCATTCGGCGAACCCTACCTGCCGAACTGGGGTATTACAATACCACTACCTTTAAATTGGAGCCGTCCTCGGCTCCGGAATATATTCAACCCTAGATCTCCGACGTTCCCTACCACCTATGAGATCAATACCTGGAACACCCCGTCCAGCGTACTCTCTCACCCTCGGCAGGTGACCCGTCGTCGGCTCTGATACCATTTTGTAATGACCCGACCTTCCACGATATTGTCCCCACTTAGCCACTGCGGTCATCCGGTAGTGTGGGGTTTTCTATGGGTACCGCTGCGGTCATCCAGCACCAGCTTCCCGAGAGGTCACCCATCCCTGGATTACTCCTGCCCGAGCACGCTTAACTGCAGAGTTTTTTGCCGACTCTGAGCCAGTTGTGGTGAAAAGGCCTCAGTGTTAGGAAAGGACAAACCATTACTTATATTCCGAATTGGGGTATTACAATACCACCACCTTTAAATTGGAGCCGTCCTCGGCTCCGGAATATATTCAAGCACAGATCTCCAACGTTCCCTACCACCTATGAGACCAATACCTGGAACATCCCGTCCAGCGTACTCTCTCACCCTTGGAAGGTGACATGTCGTCGGCTATGATACCACTTTGTAATGACCCGACCTTCCACCGATACTGTCCCCACTTAGCCACTGCGGTCATCCGGCTGTGCGGAGTTTTCTACGGGCACCGCTGCGGTCATCCAGCAGCAGCTTCCGGGAGGTCACCCATCCCTGGATTACTCCCGCCCAAGCACGCTTAACTGCAGAGATTTTTTCCAACTCTAGAGCCAACTGTGCTTAAAAGGCCTCGGTTTTAGGAAAGGACAAACCATTACCTATATTCCATTCGGCAAACTCTACCTGCCGAATTGGGGTATTACAATACCACCACCTTTAAATTGGAGCCGTCC
>JAJJMC010022364.1:2207941-2245292 GCA_023531435.1 Papaver californicum | reverse complement strand
ATTGGGGTATTACAATACCACCACCTTTAAATTGGAGCCGTCCTCGGTTCTGGAATATATTCAAGCCTAGATCTCCGACGTTCCCTACCACCTATGAGATCAATACCTGGAACACCCCGTCCAGCGTACTCTCTCACCCTCGGCAGGTGACCCGTCGTCGGCTCTGATACCACTTTGTAATGATCCGACCTTCCATCGATACTGTCCCCACTTAGCTACTGCGGTCATCCGGCAGTGTGGTTTTTTTTAAAGGCACCGCTGCGGTCATCCAGCAGCAGCTTCCCGGGAGGTCACACATCCCTGGATTACTCCCGCCCGAGCACGCTTAACTGCAGAGCTTTTTGCCAACTCTGGAGCCAACTGTGCTGAAAAGGCCTCGGTGTTAGGAAAGCATAGAAACTTACTAGATGTGGGGAGAACTTTTCTTGTAAAGGCATAATTACCTGAATCATTTTGGATAGATTTTTTTATGACAACAAACTACATCATAAATAGACTGCCTACTAGAAGTATTCAATTCATGTCTCCATTTGAAAAGTTGTTTGGAAGAAAGCCAGATTATACTTTTCTAAGAAGTTTTGGTAGTGCTTTTTATCCATGGATTAGGCCTTATACATCTAACAAATTGGCATCAAGAATCTTTCCCTGTGTATTCATTGGTTACAGCTCCAATCAAAAAGGTTATAGGTGTTTGGAACCCATCTATGGAAGAGTGTTCATTTCTAGGCATGTTGTGTTTTATGAGGAAAATTTTCCTTATTCTTCAATAATGTTTACTTCTCCAAATTCTTCACTGATTACATTTGATTCATTTAATGGTGAAGCTCCTTCCACACAATCTATGCTTGTTACTTCAACGGTACCTGTAGCTACTACTCATATTGATGCACTTGCTCCTACTACTTCACAGTCAGATGCTATTGATGCTTCCATCCTCATTACTTCTTCAAATACAATAGTTTCATTAGTGCCAGTTCAGAATGCTCACAGTATGCAAACAAGGGGTAAGTCTAGTATATCCAAACCCAAGATGTATTTGCTTTCAAGCATTTACTTCCTTATGTTCTTCTCAGTACCATGATTCCTGTCACTCCTACAAGCTTTACTCAAGTTATTAAAGATCCTAACTGTCTACCTTCAATGAAACAAGAGTATGATGCTCTCATGGATGCTGGCAGTTGGTCCTTAGAACCACCTCCATCTGGTCAGAATATTGTTGGCTGCAAGTGGGTATATAGAATCAAGCAAAATGCTGATAGTACTTTAGACAGATATAAATATATGCTAGTTGCTAAGGGATTTCATCAACATGCTGGCTTGGACTACAATGAAATATTTAGTCCAGTGGCTGAACCTACAACTATAAGATTGAATATTTCCCTTAAAATTGAATTCAATTGGCCAATCAAACAGCTTGATATAAGCAATGCTTTTTTGCACGGAGATCTACAAGAGGAAGTATTCATGTCTCAACCACAGGATTTGTTGATCCATCTAAACCATATTATATATGCAGGTTGCATCAGTCCAATTATGGTCTCAAGCAAGCTCCTAGAGCTCGGTATGAGAAGTTACACAATGTTCTATGGTCTTTACTTCTTCAGCCGTATATCCTTCATTGTTTGTGCAAAAATATGGCACCATAATTACCATATTCGTGGTTTATGTTGATGATATTGTTTTGACAGAGAATTCTACTTCTTATTATGCTGAGCTTATTCAAGCTTTGGGTACCCCTTTTCCATTCAAGGACTTGGGAAATCTCCACTACTTCTTGGGTCTAGAAGTTAAAATAAATGATTGAAGCATTTCCATTTGCCAGATTAAATATGCTTTGGACCTTCTAGATAAAAACAAACTTGTTGGAGCTAAATGTTGTTTTTCATCTGCATCTAACACTTCTAAATTGAGTGCTCATGATGGTGAGTTGTTATCAAATCCAACAAAATATAGGTCTTTGGTGGGAGCTTTGCAGTACCTCACTTGGACAAGGCCTGAAATCAGTTTTGTTGTTAATCAAGTGTGTCAGTTTATGCATCAACCAACTACAACTCATCTTATTGCATCCAAGAGGATACTGAGGGATATCAGGCACAATAGATCATGGATTATTCTTCTCAAAAGGATTAAGGACTTTACAAGGCTACAATGATGCAGATTGGGCAGGTTCACCAGATGACAGAAGATCAACTAGTGATTTTGCATCTTTATTGGACATAATCCCATTTCTTGGAGTTCCAAGAAACAATCCACTGTTACTAGATCTAGCACTGAGGCAGAGTATAGATCTCTTGCACAAACTGCTGCTGAAGTTGTTTGGATTTGCCAACTTCTCAAGGATTTTCACATCTTTCTTCCTGTACCTCCTACTTTGCATTATGACAATATCAACAACATCTCCCTTGTATCCAACCCAGTATTTCATAGCAAAATGAAACATATGACATTGGATTTTCATTTTGTTATAGAGCTGGTTTAATCTAAAACTTTGAATGTGGCTTACATTTCAACTCTATCACAGTTAACATATATTTTCACTAAGGGTCTCATGGGTCCAAGGTTTCAAATGCTCAAAAACAAACTTGTCCCATACACGTGTCTGTTATGTAATGGTTAGTTAGTGTATGGTTGTTATAGCATCTCCAACGGACGAGCAAACCAAAGATCAAACCATATATTTGGTCTTTGGTCGTCAACTTTCAACCACAGCGGGCGAGTTAAAATGGGATTTGGTCCAGAAAAAACACTGTTCGGGACCAAACTTGGTCCCAAAACTGGACCAAACGTATATATACTCAGGAGCTGTTCTGGTGTAGGGTCAACAATAAAACGTTATGTTAAGACGACGTTCGAATGTAGACGTTCTCGTAAGACATCGTTTTCAAACACGGACGCAGGAGTTGAGCGACGCCTGATGAAACGGCCACACAAGAATGCGTCTGATGTAACGCTACCCTAACACAACGCTCACTGAAGAAGCGTAACCCAAATGTACGCCTGAATCAAACGTTCCCCTACAATAGCGCCGGTACACCAGGCGTCCTCTTTGGCCGACGCCAGATAACAAACGCTCCCATACAAATGTGTCGGTGAACCAGACGTTCTCTTTGGCCGATGCCTATAGTTCAAGCGTTCTCATACAATAGCGCCGGTGAACCAGACGTGAGTTTATGGAGCGTCCAACACCAAACGCTCCCATACTAATAAATTAATTAACCCATTAATAAGTTATTAACACTTTAAAGTTATTAACACATTAAACGATCTAGAGCAACACCTAAACTTATGTCACTTTAAAATTATTAACACTTCCCATTTTGATAACCCTTGATCCAAATGAGCGTCCACTTCCCATTTCCACTTCCCATTTTGACTGGATGGTATCCCATTAATAAAGTTATTAACACTTTAAAGTTAATTAACCCAGTAATATAAGTTTAATAACTTTATTTAACAACTTTACTTAATTAATCCATTCCTTTATTTAATAACGGACGCTCCTTTGGTCATCCGTCAGGTTTCCTAACGTTCATGTAAGGGAACGTTTCATATATGGGCGTTCTTATAAAGGAGAGTTTGTGATTCCGGCGTTTGACTGGGATGACGCCTGTGAGTAAACGTCTACACAAAACAACGCTCGTTCCCATATTTAATAACAGACGCTACCTTGTGTGGACGCTTAAACATACGTTTGGTTAGAATGGCGTATTAGTCTGCAACGTTCCAATAGAAGTGCGTCTGGTTCCAGGTGTTTCTTAGTGTAGCATCTAAAAAAATGAAGCGTTAACCAAATCTACACCCAACACCAAAGCGTTACACCAGTAAGACGTCCGTTCCATCTAACGTTCAGCAACAATTACGCCCAATAACAAACGTCTGGTTTAGAAAAGCGTATGAGCATATTTGGATCGAACACCGTTGTGTTACGGGCGGATAAAAGAGCAAACAAATTTGGGTTATGCTTTTTGGTATGCTCGTGTTATTGTGGATGTTCTTAGTGCATTGTCAGAGAGTATATGTACTCTTGTCTGTTATAACAGTCGAGCTATAGATTCTTGGTCGCTGGCGATCAAAATTTGATCATAGTTTTAATCACCAACAATAACGAGGACTCTATCACTCGATAGAAACTAAGTCGCTTATTCCAATTTCCACAGTAAATCGGCTAATTTGTCCTGTCATCTGACATAAGAAAACTGGCGGATTTATCGATATGCATACGACTTGGCCTGAGAGGACAAAACTTAGAAGAAGTTAAATGAGTGGGATCTAGGTTGCGGCTAGTGTGGGGTTTGTGTCAAGTAACAGTAACCAACCCGTCACTTGACTTTTCACGTTAAATTGACACTTCTCCCAACACGTCACGAAGGGCGGGGAGTTTCATTTCTTTAAAAAAACAAAAAGTAAACTGAATCTTTCTCTCTCCTCTCTGTTTTTTTCTTTCTTATTTTATTTCTCCTCTCTGTTTTTCTCGTAGGAACTACACATACATTACACGGAATAATAAGCTAGCTTCATCATCTTCAACTCATCAACTCTAATAACAACAACGATATAGTCTGATTTTAATACTCAACAACCAAAATCCAAACCCATTTTTTCTTATATACATTACTTAATCTCTGAAATTTACTGTATAACTTTATTTTTCTTGTTTATGATTTCAGTTTTGACATTTATATTAAAACTAGTGCACATGGCTTCTTCTTGAGGGAGGTCTTCTCTCATCTCTATTCCCCAAAACCCACATTTCTTAATTCCAAAAACCTTAACCCCCCTCACATGCATTCTCTCTCTTCTTAATCTCCTATTAATCACTGTCTCTCTCTCTCACACTAATCTATAGTTTAGTACTGAGTTTTAAGACTCTTTCTGTATAATTCAGAAAGAAAGGAAAAAAATCTATCTAATCGTGTTGGGATCAACATTATTAAGAGAGAAAATTTTGCATGAAAATATGAAAACTTTGTTTACCTTACACTACTAATACTAATTATACAATTAGTTCCTGTTTGATTGCTTTATTTTGATGGTTTGGATCACGAAAAAATCATCTCGAAATCGTGTTCTTCTCGTTTTCATTTCAGGTATTTCTCCCTCCCTTCGTTCTTCTCTTCTTCTTCCCCTTCTCCTTCTAGCAATGTATGTTCTTTTCCTTATGTATTCGGATGATTGATTGAATGAATCAAATCTCTCTTCTCCTTTTCTATTGATTGATGGATTCACAGGATCTTTGTAAATGATGGAACAATTCTGTTTTTCTGTTGACTTTTTTGGAAATCTGTAATCAAAATGTTCGAATCAGAAACCAATTGAATTGAGTTATAAATATAAACAAATCAACTTTCAGTTTTTATTAAAATCTTAATTATCAGTTTTGTTTGTGTTTTGGAACTCAATTCAGATAACCCAGATTATGGTTTGATCAATTAGTTTTAAGAACCGAGACTTACTTAATTCAGAGTAGAGCAGGATTGATTTTTCATGTCAAAACCTTTGAAACGAGAATGGGTTTTGTGAAATTTGGATTCTTTTTTTTTGGTTGTGAAATGTGATTTTGACAGCAGTCTGTGCTATAAAGTATGTTATGATCATTGACTTGAAGGTAGCCGCAATATTTCGTTATGGGCATTAAGTAGTACAGTACTACTAGTATTTATCATTTTATATATTCCAGCATAAAAGTGAGTAACTGTTCTGTGTTATAATTGCAGTGTTGGTTTTTTAGCCATACATTAAAATTTCCTTATGAACAGGATTGAACAATTTTCGCAGGAATATCAGGTGTTCCCAACACGTTGATTTCATCGCCGTGTTCCATTTTCAAGTCAATGATTGTTAAGTTTATGTTGGTCATAAACTAGAACAATTTGGTGATGTTATAGATTTTTTGATGGTTTGCGAAATGGGGGACGACAATCTAGAAGATGTGGACATGGAAGTACCTCTTTCTTCCATGTGGCCTGAAGATCTTGATAAAGAAGTTGGACGAAAATTTAATATAGAAAAGCCTGGATTGGATCAAGGTATGTTAGAAGAGGTTAAAACCCAGGAGGATGCTCTTAAAGTGGATTTTAAGCGGCTTTATGAATTAACAAGTTATAGCGAGAAAGGGTCGATTCAGTTGAATAACCTTGTCAAGAGCTGGGAGTATAAGCAGAATAATGCTGTTCGTCTTCTCAATGAAGAGCGAGCCATCTTAATTAAACAAAGGCAAGAAATTGAGCTCAAAAAATTGGAGATTCAAGAGGAACATCGGTTTGACGAAGCAAGTCTAGGTGATAAACGGCCGATATCTATATTTGAAGGAGATTATGATATATGGGAAGCTGCACCTCGGAGGAGACTTGATATTGTTGTTCAAGAAAAGCGAGTTGAAGTAGATGCCGAGTTTGACACCGTAAAGTACTGGAAGCTGAAGGTGAAGCAACTAGAAAAATGGTTAGAGGAAAGCTTGCAGAGAGAGCAGACGTTAGAGGAGAAGCTACAAGAAAACATCAAATTGCTCGAGACACAAGCATCACCAGTAGAAGAATTGTCCCAGGTTTTAAAAAGAGCCGATAATTTCTTACACTTCGTTCTCCAAAATGCACCAATTGTCATTGGCCACCAGGTAATGTGCATTTCCGTTTCCAAAGTTTGAGCAGAATCTGACTCGTATATATCCTTCTCCCAACTAACCAAAAGATCTTGGCGGTGCTCCTAGATACGAAATTGAGCATGATTCATGGTCATGTATAGTGTTTTTGTATTGAAAAGATCTTGTTCTTCTTGCTCATGTTGCTGACTTGAGTAGGTAGATATTCGACGTGGTTCTGTTTCATTATTTAGCTCTAGTTAATAGGAATTGAGTTGTCATTGAGAATGGTAAAAATGAGTTTCGTTTCGTAAGTGAATGATATAGAAGAAAAACAAACTAAGACAAAGAACCTAAGCAGAATACATATTACCAAATATAGCTTGTGTGTTTAAAATACAAGAATTGTATATAAGTAGGTGGGGTTGAGTATGTTACTTTCCCAGGTCATATCCTTTTCACCAGGGGCATGTTTTGGACTCACTAGCATGAGAAAAAACAACGATGAATAATGTCTGCTGATGCAAGAAGTACATTACCTTAAGTATTGCATGAAACTTTTTCCGGTATGTGCAGTGAATACAAAGCCAGCATAAACCTGTAAGTTGCTGGTTTCCAATAAAACACTTTTTTTCTGATGGAATCTTCCAATAACAACTGTTTTCCAAGTTCGGTGTATGTTACTAAATGCCGACTCTCATCGATAAAC
This sequence comes from Papaver californicum, assembly GCA_023531435.1. Taxonomy (NCBI): domain Eukaryota; kingdom Viridiplantae; phylum Streptophyta; class Magnoliopsida; order Ranunculales; family Papaveraceae; genus Papaver; species Papaver californicum. The sequence goes on along the minus strand of JAJJMC010022364.1, from coordinate 2,238,006 downwards.
CTACAATGTTGATAATGTCATTCTACTATGCAGCTAAGATAAAAACTGTTGATGTAATTATTTCGAACCTTCAGATTGTTACTTGACAATCCACTTTTTTCTGTACACTATGTATCCTAGACATGCAATTTTGAACTGTTTATTATAGTTACTCTACTGCCTACTAATGTTCAGAGATGTTTAGCTTCCACATGTCAATGGTTCTATTTATTCTTTTTTTCTTGTTTTTCTTGTTGTTGAGCTCTCGATTCTTATCCTTTCATTACAGGACAAAGATATGCGATATCGATTCATTTACAATCATTTTCCAAGTTTGGGAGAGGAGGTAACTAGTTGTTGATTCTAATCATGATAGATCACAGTTCATACAAGACTAGCAGCATGTTTTTATAAACAAATCCGTCACTGCAGAAAAATACAGTTTTTGTAGTGTTTACGAGCTTCAATTCCAATACATCTCTTCACATTCATCGGTTTATCAGGATATCATTGGAAAAACGGATGTGGAAATTTTTAGTGGAGCTGGTGTTAAGGAATCCCAAGACTTCAAGAGAGAAGTCATGGAACATGGTAAACCTGCAAAGCGGGAAATCACGTTTGCGACTGAACTATTTGGGTCAAAGACATTTTTGATACATGTGGAACCTGTATTTAATAAGGCAGGAGAAACTCTTGGTGTGAACTATATGGGAATGGACATAACAGATCAGGTAAGTGTCTTCGTTGATATACCGTCTCTCCCTCTACCCCTTCACTTCTTCTTTTTTCATATATCTACAGTTGATTATTCAGATGTTTACTTGAAGTTATTCAGTAATGTAGAAACTAAACCATTCTTTCTTTCCAATCCTAATTGGGCAATAGGTAATAAAAAGAGAAAAGGTTGCGAAGCTTAGAGAGGCGATAGCTGTACAAAAAGCTAAGGAAACAGAACTTAACAAAACAATTCATATTACAGGTTTACCTTCCATCTATTTGTTATCTTCACTACTAAGGTGGCAAAAAACGTTAACGTTAAATATATATTTACTTTCTTTTTCTTTTTGCAGAGGAAACAATGCGAGCGAAACAAATGCTGGCAACTATGTCTCATGAAATCAGGTCTCCCCTCACAGGGGTTGTTAGTATGGCTGAGATTCTCTCTAACTCGAGACTAGATCGTGAACAACGGCAATTGTTGGATGTCATGATGTCTTCCGGAGACCTGGTCTTGGCACTTATCAATGACATTCTTGACCTTTCCAAGGTCGAGTCAGGTACGGAATTCATCATTTCACATTTTCTTTATTGATGCTAAGTTGAATATGTGTTTTCCTGTGTGGTTGCTTGCAGTATCAGTTTCTGTAACTTTAACTGCTTTTTGTATCTCACATAGTGTAACTAAGAATTTTTTATGCGGCTTTACTTTAGGTGTTATGAAGTTAGAAGCTACAAAGTTTCGACCTAGAGAAGTGGTAAAACATGTTCTTCAAACTGCCGCAGCATCATTGCAAAAGGAATTAACCCTGAAAGGACATGTAGAAGAAAAGGTTCCTTTTGAGGTGAGAACTTACTGTTTCTTCCATTTTTTATTTCTTTTGTTCTTTATCTTTTTCCTTGATGTTCTGTTTGAATTTACGTGGCCTTTAGGTTATTGGTGACGTTCTAAGGATTCGACAAATTCTTACAAATTTGATCAGGTATGAATTCACAGAGTAAGAATTCTTTCATGATTTATATCGTCTCTTGTTTTGCATAGGAATGTTTCAAATTAATCCGCTTCTTTGTTCTTCAGCAATGCTGTCAAGTTTACCCACGAAGGCAGCGTTGGGATAGACCTTTCAGTGGTCTCAGAACCATCACACTGTCTCAGGAATGGTGAAGTTTCTGATAATAATGGTGCACCTAATGACAGAAAAAACACAGGATCGGCTGAGGATGAACATAGGGAGGATAATACTAATAAATATGAAAACACCGTGTGGATCAAGTGTGATGTATATGACACAGGAATTGGAATACCAGGTGACTATTAGCTATGTTCTTTGTGCGCTGTGTTAGATTAGAAGACTTTTTTTTCCTAATGTTTCTGTTTAATCTTAAAATATGATTTTGACCATTTTTCTGTTTTGATTCCTGTGGATGTTGGTTTTGGCTGACATTGCCTCTTACCTTGTAACAGAAAAGGCAATACCTACACTCTTTAAAAAATACATGCAAGCAAGTGCAGATCATGCTCGAAAGTATGGTGGGACTGGACTTGGCCTTGCAATCTGTAAGCAATTGGTGAGCTCATATTTGCCAGTGCGCTCTTTGTATTGTCATTCAAAACTTGATTTCCTAATCCTGGCAGTAACGCAGATTCTACACAAAGCTCTCGTTTCCTTTAGCATACATCATTGTACTACCCTGATGCTAAGTTCAAAAGTTGTTGAAAATGGAAATGCAATTCAGTTTCTAGCAAACTTTGATTAACTTTATTTGGATTTTTTTTTTTCTGTTTTCAACGTGAAAGAGACAAAGAGAAAAGAAATTTACAGGTCTAATTTTTAAAATGCGTTTGATACAGGTGGAGTTGATGGGTGGTCATCTAACAGTGACTAGTACAGTGAACTCTGGTTCAACATTTACGTTTCTACTACCTTACAAGGTTTCACCTGAGAGAGAGCCATCCGATGACTTTGAAGATATGGATGGCCATGAACTAGTTTCCTTATGCGATGGAAACGCCGATGAAATAGATTCTGGCGTCTATCTCTTTGAACCACGCACATTAAGTTCTTTGTTCTCATCTGATGGGTCGTCCTCAAGAACGAATAAATCGTCAACAAATAATTCGGGATATAACAATACGAATAAACTTAACAAATTCTCGCAGGATACATTTGCATTCAATTCTAAATACAACTGCACATCTAGAGGGGTGGCTTCACTCGAAGATGCCAGTTCAGTGACTGATGCTGCAAGGCCATTTTCGCAACCTGGAGCTTCATTGGAACAGGAAACAAAACCGGATAACAAAAATGGATCCTATGGAAGTGACTCATGTCATAACGAATCAAAATCCCCCCAACAGCAGAGTTACGCAACGGAATCCCCTCGAAGAGAAAGTAAGATGCATGGAAAGATTATGCAAGACACGAGTCAGAGGCAGGAGCGTGACGGAGGGAAATGTAATGGTACTATGGATCTGAACAAATCGAATTCGATACCTAAAATCCTTCTTGTGGAAGATAGCAAGATTAATGTGCTTGTAGCAAATAAAATGATGAAGCAGTTAGGTCACACGTTAGATATTGTGAATAATGGAGCAGAAGCTATACGGGCTGTACAAAATCATCGATACGATCTTGTTCTGATGGTAATTTCCTAAATACAAGTTCTAATTTGCATTTGGTTTTCAATCTGTAGTACATATTTTTGACTCAATCTCACATTTCGTTGACCCCCCGATAGCCTAATTATTTAGTACTGTTAAAACCCAAAATCGGTCAAGCAACTGTTGTTCATTACTCAACGTGTTCATAATATTCGTTTACAACCATGCAGGATGTCTACATGCCCGTCATGGGAGGCCTTCAAGCAACAAGGATGATAAGGTCTTTTGAGGAAACTGGAAGTTGGGATGCTGCTGTAGAGGCTGGAATTGAAAGGCCCACGTCAGGTTCATTACAAAATGGTCAAGATTCAAGAGCCTCTAAGAGACGGCTGCCCATTGTCGCGGTAAGAATACTCCGATTTTGCAGAAAACATCTGTACGAATTCAGTTGTTATTATATCTTTTGTCTCGCTAGCATAGGGCATGGCAAGAAGCCACCATTTGGGGAGTCTTGCGTATGTAGGAGATAACTAGTATCCACTGGCTGATAGATAACTAAGCTTATTGACGATATTATTTTACTAAAAATTTAGTGTTGCAGTCGTCCACTAGGAAAAGGTTAGCTCATGAATAATGTTCTGGAGTCAATTAGGTAATTGAGGGCCAGTTGATAATGTCTACTCACTCACTTGTATTAATATTACCTCAAACGAGTCACCGGGTGCTAGTCCATGTGTGCCTGTATGTACTATGTCACAAACCAAAACTTGTATTGTAACCTATTGTACCTGTTTTCCCTTCTGCCATAGCAAAAAAAGTATTTCAGCAGTTTCTTCTTGTTCTTGATTTTATGATTTATTGTGTTAAAAGTTTGTATTTAACGACTGCAGATGACGGCAAATGCCGAGTCAGAGAGTGCTGCGGAATGTTTAGCAAACGGTATGGACTCATTTATATCCAAACCTGTTAATCTTCAAAAACTTAAAGAATGTTTAAAACACTTTCTACAATGATAGAAATCTGTAAATTTTTGCTTCTGTATAAAGAAAAAAAAAAGAAAAGGAATGTAACGTAGGAAAGTTTTGTAATCAAAATGTATCATCTTTTTGTCAGTTTAATAGTGTCTTCTCCTGTTAAATAGTCTAGATTCAATCATTTTTTCAAAAAAAATTCCCACTGAACTTTACAAATATCACCTTTTTCGTTCATACACTACTAAGAAATTTTGTTATGGAGAGCATTACTGATACCAGGAGGATGGTCAAGATTTTAAGGCGCAACGGGAATCAAGTCAAGTGTTTTGGCTTTAGGCTTCTTGTTTCGGAGGTGGAATTATATTTAGAAAGTGACAACTGACAACTTGCTTAAACACCGAAAAAAACAAGCCAAAAAACAAACTGCACTTATTGACGTAATTTGTCATTAGTCATCAGGTTTATACATTAACGTCCATACATTTGAATGTACATAGTGATCATTGTGGTAGGCACACCAAATCACTCTCCTTTCCACCTTCAATTGTTTCTTGTAGAGTTAGATATGGATTAGTTGTAGCGGTTTATTCATTCAATGTTAACTTTACGAGTTACATGTTGTTTGGTGCAGACTGATGAGCGCAGTATTGTATGTGCAGTTGGATTTGGTACCTACATTTGCCTAGCTTAGAGTTGAACATATATGGATCAACAGTTACTGTCAATGATTACATTTGACATCTCGTATTAAGACCTAAGAGCGTCCACAATGGGACGATTAAAAGTGGGACTAAAGATCAAAAGTGATCTTTAGTTCGGAATTACCAAGCGCAGTGGAGAGACTGTTTTTAGTGGATAGTCGCCAAAAAGCACTGTAGCCGACTAAAAATAAGAATTTTTCTGGACTAAACCTGCTTTAGTCGAGCGGAGTCGTAGAGTTCCGCTTGAGGCTAAGCGGCATCGTAGTGAATCGCCCAGCGCCAAACGTTATTCTGGGACAAGGCTTAGAAACACGAGCGGTAAACTAGGAGTACGCCTGATTAAACGTTATTCTGGGAGTACGCCTGATGAAACGGGATTCTAAGATCACGCCCATACACAAACATGATGTTGAAATACCGCTCAGTTGGAATGTTATTCTAACATGCTGCCTACCATTAAACATGCTGCTAGCACTCCGCTTAGATTTAAGGACCCAAGTCTTCTAATTGTATACAAACACTTAAAACATCTAAAATCCTCTCCATAGATCTTTCAAACCAACGGCACAGGTTCACTTCTCCATCTATATTTCCAGCTATAAACTCTGTACATATCCCTTGTCTTTGCTGTCAACTTCCAAATCTATATCAACCCAATGTTTTAATCCAATCTAAACTTTTCTAACTGTCTCCTACGCGTACCAGGACTCTCACATTCACCATTCATCATACTTGTACGGCATCAGTTCAAACTCCTTCCTATTTTCTCCCGGCTAATGGCAACTCATTAATTCTCGACCAAAAGAAACATCACAGACTCCATCAGTTCACTTCAACAGCCTCGACTTCTCGTCCATGATCATCATCAGCTCCTGTATACCACCGTTCAATGCCAGGTTAACCACAAGTCTCTCAACAGTCTCATCAATTCTTACTTATTCTCTCTGACTTATCCTCTATCTCCTTTTCAAAACAGCCAGACTCAATCTCAATCTCGACCACCATCACTGCCCATTATTCAAGTCTCACTATCTCGATCATAATCAATAACTCCAACTGCCATTATAAAAATCACTCGAGCCCAATCTTCAATTACTCCTCAATTCTGCTCTATCAACACCATTTACTGCCCTGTTTCACACTCGAGCTCTTCCATCTTCTCAACTATCAACCAACAACTGCCATGAACTGAATCTTCTCCCAACCATTAATGATCATAATCAATCATCACGAGCTCCATCAACAGTTTCAGAGATTATTCACGGCCATTTCAATTCATCAATATTCACTTCCAGAATGGGGCGGGCTCCTAGCAACTCGTTTAGAATACCAGGCGGGGCACTAGGACACTATCCGTCCCATTCAACTCACAACGTTCTGTTCGCACATGTGCTACTCCACCAGGCGTGTTGCTAGCACACCGCCCTATCAGGCATGATTCTCCCGTCTCTCGGACGTGGTCCTAATATCGTCCGCTACCAGACGTTACGTTAGGATTCCACCCCACATCGAGCGTTACGTTAGGATTCCGTCTCGCAAACGTTATCCCTGGATTCTGCCCGTCTTTCCAAACGCATCACTGGAACACCGCCAACACCAGGCGCATCGCTAGAACACCGCCCGACTATACTGCTGTTCTTGGGCCTGACCAAAGACTAAAATTTTTTAGTCTTTGGTGGTTTAGTCTGTTCGTTCGATTGTGGACGCCCTAAGACTTCTTTTTTTTTTTTTTCCATACATGAGTTGACCAGACCTGCCCCTCTGACAAATTTAAAGCCGTTGAGCTTGTCTCTTTTTCTTTGAAGGGTGATTTAGGGGCTCACACATTTGTAGAGGGGCTCCTATAATAAGACGAAAAAATAGAGACATTTGAAGTAAAATTCAAAAACCCCTTATCCATCATATTTTCATAATGGCTAAAATACCCCTGATTAGTTAGTAAAACTAATTAGCTAATAGATTAAGTTAATCATGATTAATCGAAAATAATCTTAAACTTAATCAAATCAATTCGATTTTTTTTCTTTTTGGTTTGATGGGAAGAAAAATTAGAAGAAATGTAAGATAATTTTGTAGGGTTTTTTTAAAAACCCTAGATTTTGATTCAATCAACCAGAGCATAACTGGGATACATCTAACTTAAACTCTTGGTCTTTTAATGGCTCAAATTGGATGAAATTACGGACAAAAAGATGATTTATTTTTGATTCAGAGAATTTTACGGTTGAGTTTTCATGTCGAACCCAACCGTAAAAGCTATTTACGGTTGGGTGTTCTTCCCAACCTAACCGTAAACAGAAGAACAATGGATGAACACCAAATCGTAACAGTTTTACAGTTGGTAGTTCTAGCATCGGACCCAACCGTAAAAAATCTAAAAAAAAATCTTATCCGAGATGATTTATGGTTGGTATTTGCCAAAAAAAACAACCGTAAAAACCAATTTTAGTTTACAATTTCATTCAAAATTTACGGTTGGGTTTAGGCTTCCCAACCCAACCGTAAAACATCTTTTAAAGCATTGAGTTTAAGGTAAAATTGGGGTTTAAAAATCAAATTTTTAAACTTATTCAATCATTTTAACTAGATTGAAGGTAAATTGGGTCATTCGAACAAAGAAAAACCGAAAACAACACAAGTACTATAATCCAATTTTGAATGATCCAGGAGAATTTACGGTTGAGTTTTGGCTGAAAACCCAACCGTAAAATTGATATTTGGAGCATTGAGTATAAGGTAAAATTTGGGATTAAAAATCAAATTTTCAAACTTATTCAATCATTTTAACTAGATTGAAGGTAAATTCGGTCGTTCAACCAAAGAAAAATTGAAAACAACACAAGTACTAGAATCCAATTTTGAATGATCCAGGAGAATTGACGGTTGGGTTTTGGCTGAAAACCCAATCGTAAGTTTGGCATGAAAAAAAAGTCAGTTTTACGGTTGGGTTTTGACTCAATAACCCAACCGTAAAACTGTCATTTTTTTCTATTTACAGTTTTACGGTTGGGTTTTCAGCCAAAACCCAACCGTAAATATGATTTTTTTTTTTTTGACTTGATTTTTCCTTTGCTTGGTTTCCAAATTGAAATTTTTGTAAATAAAACATGAGCTAGACAAATTAAAGATAAAATTTTTCTCATACATTCTAACTTGTGTTATATAATGTATATAATACACCCACAAAAAAAAACAACCTTAGTTTGACGCAATTGTTATAATAAACATAGAGTTAGGGAGAAGGAGGAGGGGATTGTCGATGTGTTTGACGAGCTCTTTTCTTGCTCTTAGGACAACGAGTACGAGGAGCAGCACCACCGCCACGAGTACGAGCACCACGTTGCACATCCTCGGCTTCATCATGTGTCTCTTCGTCACTAGGTTGCGGCTCTCTTCGGCTAGTAGTCGCATCTCTTGTACCGGCTCTACCCCTCTTTAAGCTTTGAACCGTCTCATCTTCGTCTGCTTCATGAAGCTTCCCAATTTTGGCTTGCAGGTTCTTTAATTGGTCAAACGTCATCACATCACCTCTACTTAGGCATGGAGTGATAGACTCTGCCAATGCAAGTGCTTTCTTTTTGACCTTATTTTTCTATTCGCATATGAAAATAAAAGTTGGTTGAGTCTTTAGTAATAAATCTTAAAAACATTAATAACAAAAGTAATTTACGTACCAAATTGAAATATGCTTTCTTCCAAAAACCATCTTCTGTGTTGTTTCCTTCACCCCTTTGAAGTATTTTAATAGTTTCTAGATCAATGTTAATGACATTTGGATGACCAAAATGACGATACCAATCCAAGTAATCTTCTGCAGCCTCTTTTGTGCCCGGAGATGAAATTACCTCCTGCATTTGGATTTGGTAATCCGGTTGATAGCGGTTGTTTCAAACCGCGACCGAAGGCGTTGGGTTGTAGTTGAGCAGGATGCTTGGTCCTTCGATCATCGAGCCATTCACACACAATTTAAAGGCTTCGTGTATTACCTTGGTTTGGACATAGCCACATTGGTGGAGAGTTCGACGGGGGTTGCACATCACGAACCCAAACGGATGGTACAAAGGCCCGTTGTAGTCTGCCACATCCGATAATTGACGTAAATCTTCAACATCTTCATCATCATCTATGTTAATCTTCACATAAGGATCAAAAACAACATCTTCAACGGTGAAAGCATCAATTTCACTTCTCATCTTTGCTATCTGCACTTCTTTATGTCTTGCCTGAGTACCGGTGAAGATGAATTTCTTTCCTGTAGGTCCAGTACCATCACCGTTCGACTTCGTTTTAGGATCCAGGCTCGGAAAGTGATCATAGACCCATGCCTATGAAGATAATAAATATTAATATAAGATAATTCGTAAAAAAAAAAATCTGAATTTAAACATTGAAATTCCAACAATAAATTACCTGAAGAAGACCAGTATTCCTGGAAATCTCAGTTCCCCTAACCCTCGAAGCTTTTTTAAGGTTGGCAAGTAGGTAAGCCAGGCTGGCAGTTCCCTATGAGTACTCATGCATCTTCTGGAGATCATCCGTCAACCACTGTAGAAAGTGAGCATTGACCCTGTTTCCTGAGTTGTCAGCAAAGAAGATGGTGCTGAGCATATATAGGAGATACGCTCTGGCTTTTCGCATAGCTCTGGTTTCATCTATGATGACCCCATCCTTTTCCAACTGCCGGGTTCCTCCAAACTTCTCCCTGAGACTACGCAACAAGATCTTCTTGGTCATACCTAGACCTTTCTTCGTTGCTGCCCCCGGTTTATCTCCACAAGCCAATTTAAACTCTGATTCGGCTTCTCTCTTCTCCCATCCAAGTGTATCTTTGACAAGGACACAAAGATCACTCTATGACATGTTGTTGTCAAAATCTTCATACAAAGATTTACCTTCAACTGTTAAGCCAAGAATTGACTGGACATCATCTGGCGTTATTGTCATCTCGCCGAATGGGATATGAAACGTATCGGTTTCAGGCCAATAACGTTCCCTGAATGCTGTGCAGGTGACACTGTCATACTCCAACATAGAATTGGTAATTCCGGGAGCTAACCCGATACCATTTACAAGAACTTGGACGACCATACATTCTTCATCTAAGGGACAATGTTGAGCCCTTTGACGAACCAATTTCTTGATCGCCTGTGTATGATCCTACAAAGAATAAAAACTATTTTTTTTAACTTGAAGTTAAACAAACGGAAATTTAACAAAACAAGATAAGTTTTTAGATTAATACCCTCGTCTCAGCAACTTTGGCAGCCCATGAATGGGGATAACCAAATAATATAGCAGACTTGTCTGGGGCCTCACCCCAAGGTCTCTCATTCCTCTTCTTAGGCCAGAACACTTCTTTGCCTTTGGGAATATGCTTCCCTTTCGGTTCTGGATGCTTCTTTGGCTTTTTTTCCTTCAGCCTTGGTTCAGTAGAACCAACAACAATTTCTTTACCTTTGCCTTGAGGGATAAATTGTTCTTTGTCCGTCTCTTCTTCCTCACATTGTTGCTCTTGTGGTGGTTCTCTAATCACAATAGCACCTCCACTGAACACAGGTAGATCTTCCAAGTCTTGGAAAACATTATATTCCTCTTGTGCAAGTTGAGGAGAACTACCACCCCCTACTTCAAAAGTCGTCTTATGGCTCTTTCTCAAGCCTCTATTAGCTACCCCTAAATGAACTCAGTGGCGAGGGGTTGGAGTGTGAGAAATAGGTGTTAAATTATCACCCATATTCTTCTTATGTTTCCTACAACATACAAGCAATACAAGTTAGATAATTTCCAAGCAATTCAACTCAAACAACTTCAATTTGAAAATTCAGAACTTTTTACGGTTGGGTTTCACGTATAGAACCCAACCGTAAATAATAAACATCACCTACACAGGAGAATTTACGGTTGAGAATTGACACTCCAACCCAACCGTGAATAATCCTCACCAAAAATTTTAACTAAGCAGAAGCATTTACGGTTGGGTTTTCCAATCGAACCCAACCGTAAATAATCCACAATTTTTTTTTTTTACATACACAGAAATATTTACGGTTGGAAAAATGAAACAAACCCAACCGTAAAATTCAAGTTCAAAAATTGGTGCAAATTTGTTTACGGTTGGGTTTTGAGAAAAAACCAACCGTAAAATTCAAAAAAAAAATTGCGCAATTTTTTTACGGTTGGGTTCAAATCGAATCCAACCGTAAAAAAATTTCTTCATCTCCTACCCATTGTTTTACGGTTGGGTTTTCCAATCGAACCCAACCGTAAATTCTTCTGTAACCAATTTTTTATAACAAAAACATCAATCAAACATGCCAATCAATCAGTTTTTGGTTCTAAAAATAACATGGGTTTTGTTCAATACCTTAGATACACCATTGTTTGTTTCGGAGTTTGATTTTGATTGTCACCACCGATTTGTTCTTCAATCTCTTGATTAGGTTGAAAAGTTTGATTTTGGTTGGCATCACTACTACCTTCTACACCTTTAGTATGATTCTTCATCACGATTTTTGGAGTTTAATCGACGAAGAATTTTTGGAATCCACGATTAATCCACGATGAATTTCGATGGAGAAGTTGGGTTTACGGTTGGGAAACTGATGGAGATGTTAAGATATGAGAATTTGGAAAGGTTTTGTTTAGGTTTAGGTTTTAATTGATTGAAGGGAAAATTAGACTATGATAGAAGGGTAATATGGACATTTAACATTTGAGATTGGAGCCCCTAGGACACCCCTTAACGCATTTTTGGGTAACCCTACCTCACATTGGAGCCCTTCTACAAATCAAGGAGACCCTAAATCACCCTTTTTTTCTTTTTTGATAAATAACTTTTATTTATTTAAAAGGGTAAGCTTACGACAGGGATTATAGGGGCTAATCTCAACATTTGACACAGATTCGTTAGTAAAGAACTTAAGACCCTTAAACCTACCTTCCTTTGCTAAATTTTGTTTCTTCTAAATATAGATTGTTTCCATTTCTAAATCTAAACTTGAACCTAAAACATACTGAATTATAACATTTAAAAGTAGTTTGACAACTTTTGATGTTGACTTGAGTTCTCCAAGGTTGAGTATCAAAATTTGAGATCCATTAACAATGTTCACTAAGTTTTGGCAGTCCGTTGATGATGTAGCAGTTAATGAGATTCAGTTCCTATACCCAACTTAGAGCCTCCAAAAAAGCTTTAGCCTCGGCATCTAGTGGAATGGATGCCCATCCACAACCGGCTTTGCAGTGTCTCCATTGACCTGTTGCATCCATAATGGTGATTGCAAACTCCATTCTGAATTCATTTTCTAAGAAAGAAGGATCAAAATAAATAAACCAATTGAAATTGTTGCCTCCATTCTTGTCAGAGTGGTTCTCTTCCATAGTTTGTCTAGGTCTAGTAATAGCTGAATCTGTGAACTTCAACTTGGTGGATCCGACTAGTTTATTTGGATTAGGCACGATCCCATCAAAAATTACAGCATTCTCGTATTTCCAAATTGACCAGATAACGATTTTTTTTGTTCCAGATGCATGGTTTACAACATTATTATTCATCCAAGAAACAAAGGAGAAAACAAACCATATTAGTTTTGTAAAATGGGAGCTAACAGAAACATGCATTTTATTTTCAATTTCATTGTAGTTATATAATATGCAGAAAGGAAAATCACATTTTTTATGTTAGTATGTTTCCTAAAGGTAGATCATTGCATTGGTGACAATTTTCCAACAAAAAATATTAACTTCAGGCGTTGAGTTAAGCCCCCAAATATGTTTCCAGAATTTTGTTTTATCCTTGTCTTCATAACATTTTGTCATAAACCTATGAACCGATTTAGTTGTGACTTATCCTGAGAGAGTGGAGTTCCACCTTAACCTATCATTGTCTCCCATGTTAGGTGTGATTGATCTAATTTAAGTTATGCACAAAAATATCAATATATTTGTTAATCAAATCCATATTCCATTTTCCTTGGTCATCTAGCAGAGAATTCACAGAGTTAGGAGTACTGTTGTCTACGTAAATTGGAGTTAACAGGTTTGTCTGGTTGAGTAACCAAAAATCAGACCAGATATTTATATTTGATCATTTTATTAACCTGCCAAGTGCAATTTGAAGAAATGATGTCTTGTCCGTTTTGAATAGTAGACCAAATCCAAAAAATATTATACTTTCCTGTTTTCCTAATTAAGTTTGAATAGGGGAAATACTTATGCTTTAGGATGGTAGCCCAGAGTTGGTCGTGATTATGAATCAACCTCCAAGCGGGAGCTTTGTTATTATCAAAGCAAGATTGTGGTTTTGTGGGTTCCGGATTCCCACGCCACCTTGACTTTTGTTTGTACAGACTTTTCAGCAAGCTACGATGTAGACACATTTTGAATCATCTTTTTTTGCCACAAAAAATCTCTTTGGATTTTATCATTATTATTTAAGACTTGTTTTGGGAACAAGTCATTGTATTTGGTGGGTTGGAAAGGAGGTTGGCACTGATATAACTAGTACAGTTTTACCAGCTGGGTTAAGCATCTTTCGTTTCCAGCTTTCGTTTCCAGTCTCGTAAGGAAGCATAATACTTGTTTGTGAAGGTTCTAAATTATATGTATTTTATTTATGTCTAAAGAAAAGGGAGTCTTCGGATATTTATCATTTTTTTGAGATTTTTTTAACTTTCAAAATTCTTGAAATAATTTTACAGTGGTTGTTGTGCATTTTAGAAGTAAAGTAAATTCTAGACTTTTTAAAGTTAATTACTTGATCTGTCATTTCACCAAACATGTTTAGAATGTAACAATGTTTTTATCTTCATAAATAATTTCCTTAGAGAAAAGGAAGCAATCATCTGTAAAAAAACATATGAGAAATAAAAAAGCATCTCTTGTTACTTTAATTCTAGATATTTTTCTATCTGATTCATCTTTGAACAGGAGTCTAGAGAGGACCTCCATGAAAATAATGAAAAGGTAAGTGAGAAAGGGGTTCCTTGTCGAAGCCCTCTATTGACCTTGAAACTATTCCCAGGTGTTCCATTAAGCAACACAGAAAAGAAAGTGGTTGTTATGCATTGCATTATAAGATGACACCATTTGTTACTAAAACCAAATGACATAAGGGTTTGTTCCTGGAATTCCCATTCAATTATTTCAAAGGCTTTATAAAGGTGAATTTTTAGTGCCATATCATAATTTTTGTTATTAGAAATCTTCATAGTATGAAGAATTTCGTGAGAAAGAGACAAAGGAAAAATTGGTTCTGAGAAATTGTCTTTGCAAGCTGTGGTTTCAGTCTGGTATAGCTAAGATTGTGTTAAAAAGCTCTATTATTTTTAAAAGGTTTCTGAGTTATTTTTTTTAAGAGTATACAACTAAGTAAAATAGGCGTGTGATCTAAACCAACTCTAGGTAGGTGACTGACAATTGCATTAGAATATAAGTCAGACCAATTAGTAGAAATTAACACCCAATCTATCCTTTCTTTAATATTTTCATCTCCATTTATGTTGTTAGACCAAGTGAAAGGAATACCATGGTACCTAAGGTTCATTAATCTTAGGTTCTGAATATTATCATGGATAAGTTTGGTAGCATTTGAAGAGTTATTGTTTCCTCCTTTCTTAACATTAACATGTAGAACGAAATACCATTGTTTTGAGAAAAATAGTTAATATTTTCCCATTGATCTTTATTCCTAGAGACATTAAGAGCACCATGCATGCATACTAGACTCCAACTATTATTAAAATTAAAATTATCAAGAATTTCAAAAAAAAAAAAACATATGTTAAAAAAACTAGAAATGCATTTTACTTTGATGTTATTGTGCCATGCATTTCACTAAAGCCTAAGTTCCTAGCAACTAACTTCATAGTATCTTCAGAAGCTTTTGTTTCTGCTTCCAAAAAATGAAATCAAGATTGTGTTCTTTTAGCAAGTATTTTAGGTGGTTTTTGTGGGAGAATTTTCAATCCCCTGAACGTTCCAAGATAGAAGCTTCATGTCTAGAAAATAAGCTAGTGTAAACAGGAAATCTCTAAAAATTAAAGATTCACATGTAAAGGAAAAAAAGACGATGGAACAATAAATTTGCAGTTTCCAATTCTAGAGGAATATACGAAATAAGATTAAAAAAAAAGGATGTAAGTAGGGTTGTTCATGGTAAAGGGTTTCCATGGAAATCCGGCAAAACCGAACCGAATAGGGAAAAACCGAACCGAACCGTTTGTTAATGGAACGGTTATGGAAAAAAAGTATAGAAACCGGTAGTCACGGTTTCGGTTTTGGTTTGGCCAAAAACCGAACCGTTATGCCATGGAAAACCGACTATTTAGGACTGTTGATTTAGATTTTGATAGATATAATCTAAACCCTCCATTACCCTTCATATATAAGCCTTCCTAACTCTCATACCCTAAACCCTCTTTCATTTTTTTCAGCAAGAGACTCCCGCCTCCGCCTCCGCCTCCGCCTCCGCCTCCAGCCCTTCTGCAGTGTGACTCCTTCACTGAATCACAAACAATTTGGGTGGTTGCAGTATTATTTACCTCTTCTTCTTCTTCTTCTTCTTCTTCTCTTACTTCTTTATTGCTAATCTTTTTGTGTTGTTTCTGTTTCAGTTCAATATCGTCAATCCAACCACTGGATGTCAAAAGAAGCTTGAAATCGATGATGATCAAAAGCTGTAAGTTCGTTTTCATTCAACAACTCTATTGTTATCGATCTAATACTTTTTGTAGAATCCTTTTGGTTAGGATTTTTTGTTGTTTCTGTTTTTCTAGGTTTTAGAAATTAGGAGTTTCTTTATTTCTGGTGGTTTCAGTCTAATTTCTAAAGATCTTGGATTAGGGTTTCATATGTCTAAGTTGTATATTCAATTCAAGAGGATCTCACAGGAAGTCAGTGGAGATGTTCTCGGTGATGTATCTTTGCTGGTGTTCTTCCTCAAATACCTGACCACTTGTTTCTATATCTTCAACTTTGTTGTGTAATACACGAAGTATCTTTGTTTTGGTTGTTATCTATTTGATGGAGTTTGAACTGGTGTTATGTACTGCAGTTGTCAATCCAACCTAAGTAGCTATTAGGTTTTCTGAAACATCCTCTGAATATGACCTGAATATATTCTAGTATTTAAGTGTACAATCTTTTCCACACACTAGAATAGACAAATAGAGTGTCCAGGCCATATGCATCAGAAAATTTTGTGTTTTCATTCTAATCCACGTATTTTGATCCATCTCTGTGTTTGTGGTTGTTTACATTCTTATAATGGTGTTTACAAGTATTCAACACACATACGGATACACAATTGTGGATAAGTAATATTTTTGTATCCTTCTCGTTTGTTTCAGACAATGTCAACTTGGGAACAACTTGTGGACGATACTACTACCGTGTTTCATACCTCAGTATCATTGATCCAGGTGAGATAGAAATATCATTTGTCTTCAGATCCATATGTGTACCGAATGTTCTTCTTTTGCTGACACTTCTTTTTTCCTGTTCTGTTCTCCAGGTGATTATGATATTATTAAAACCCTTCCTGGTGACCAGTAAACCAAGAAAGCTAGTGGATCCAGTTACTTTTCAAATATTAACACAATGTTTCCTCAGATTTCATCCCTTTTCAAATATTATTTTGTGTCAATTTTTAATTTCCATTTCAATGTGTTCAAATTCTTATATTGTTAAGTGTTTTTGTTGTGAAATTGTGTGATTAATTTTGAGCAATTTGTAGGTAATCAAACATACATACTCCATCTGCATAGAGTTTCTCTCTATACTACATTATTGAGATCTATGTATAACTTAAGCTCCTGAATCTCCAGAGGCGTTTCTGTTCCCATCTTGGCATGACCAACCAAGCCGTTAAAGCTGCTCAAGAAGCAGTTCAAAAGTCAGAAGAGCTTGACATAAGGTATTTTAGTTCTTTGTTTTTCGTTTGACTTAAGTTTGCTTTTTATAAGGACCAACTATATCATTGTTATGCTCCTGAACTAGTTATGGATATAAGAAAAGTTATCGTTGTCTTGCAGGAGGAGCCCCATATCAGTTGCAGCTGCTGTCATGTATATGATATCCCAGCTCTCTGTAATACATTGTTGAATCTGTAGACATAATGGAAGTGTCAGAGCTGTAATGGT
The DNA here is from genome assembly GCA_023531435.1 of Papaver californicum. Classification (NCBI taxonomy): domain Eukaryota; kingdom Viridiplantae; phylum Streptophyta; class Magnoliopsida; order Ranunculales; family Papaveraceae; genus Papaver; species Papaver californicum. The sequence continues at coordinate 2,220,893 of JAJJMC010022364.1, read as the reverse complement.
TTTAGTATGAGCAAATTTAGAACATTCAGCATTTGTATAAAAAGATAGAAAAATAAATGGAACTGTCAGTTTGTTTTTTTTTGTTTTTGATTTTTTAAAATTTTGCACTGTCAGTTTCACAAAACTGATACAATAAACCGGTTAACCGAAACAGGTTGGAAAAAACCGAAACCGGGAGAAAACCGAGTAAAACCGAACCGACGGTAAATGGAACGATTATGGAAAAATAAATGGAAAACCGACTATGCCGGTTTCGGATTTGGTTTGGCACAAAACCGAACCGAAACCGGCCATGAACAACCCTAGATGTAAAGATGTATGTATTGGCTAGTAATATTGAGATTTTTTTAAACAAAAACAGAAAAATATAAGAGTAAGGAACCTGATTAGTGAGATCTGCAAGGGTGTTGAACATCCACAGAAGACACAACAGTAGGCTTGCCATTGCCTTGGTCATTGCCAATCCGTATCTAATTCTTCAGAGTTTCTTGAACTATCCTCCACCAAATTATTTTCGCCTGTATAACTTCACAAAGCTTTTAAGTGCATCCAATTTCTATCTCCATTATCTTTCTTTTATTTGCAGACTTCTTTAGCTAGCCTTTGGAGAGATGAATTTATCTTCTTTGTGTAATTATCCATATCTATTGAGTCTGACCAAATGTCAGCGGCTCTTTTTCTTTTCTTTCCCCTATCACCATCAGGGCTACAACCAATATCAAAGTAAGACTGTAAAGCTACTGGTGATTTTGGTGGGTTTTCCTCCACTTCCTCGGTTGCAATTAAGTTATCCACTTCTTGTAAATTAACATTCATTTCATTGGTACTGATCATAGTATGACTTGACTCCCGGTGTTTCTCTTTTGAGTACTACTTCACTTGTCGTAACTTCATATTATGTTATAACAGTCTCATCTTTATTGGTCTAATTATGTGAATCTTGGTTAATATTCTGAATATCTTGAATATTTTGTTATTGGTTATTATCATCTTCAACTTGTTCATTTCTATTATTTTCTTCACCTTCATCTCCAAAGGGGTCAACTTCTTGTAGAGAAACAAAATGAACAGATAACCATGCCATATTTGCTATTAAACCACATTAATTTTCCTTGTGATTAAAGACATAGAAATGCCTATATGTTGCTGTTGGAAATCCTAGGTAGAAAATTGCAAATATGATTCTTTCACCATCTTCTAGAGTTAGGAAACCTTTTCTACATATGGGTAGATTAACATCCACTCTAAATCTAGCTTTGACCACACCAGATAGATTGAAATTACTTCCCCATCCTGTGAACCCACCATGAGTGAAATGTTGTCTCTCTGCAAGTCTGCTCTAAGTCTAAATTCAATTTCAAAACTTCAAACTGGAAGATTATATGCTGGATGTTCATATGAAATTTAAATGGTATCAGAACAAATGGATAACCTCCAACAAAATGTGGCCTTCCTCTTACCACCCTATGGAATACTTGTCTGCTATGAATTCTAAATATGAAAACATTTTTTCTATTTGTGTTGATGATCACCACCTCATTTTTCCGCCATCTCTGCCTAATGGCAAAACTAACAGTTACCTGTGTGACTTGTAAATCTTCTCTACAAATATATCCCACTAATGCAAATAACTCAACAAATCTTCGCATCCCTTGCATGGAGACATGCCTGGTAGTTCTTTGAGATACAAAATAGTTTCTTTGTACATTTGCAGAAAGTATGCCAACATTTGAAGACGATGAGGCCATGTATGTAGTTTTTTGAGGTTGAAGATTGAGAAATTTAAGTATTTTTTGTTTTGGCTTTTTCCTAACTTTAACTTTGGCAGTAGTACTTTTGATTGCATATGTGTTCCTGATAATTTTGGGAATTGTATTCTATTGTATTATTAAATGTTACAGAACAAGACTCATTACACTTCTATATATAGGATTAGAACTTAACAGAAAATACATCTGTCTACAACTAATATGAGCCTGGACTAATATGTCAGCAAGTGAGTCATCATATACTCTAACATTCCCCCCTCAAACTGAGCACTAGAATAGTGAAAAAGTTTGCTTAAAGGAGTAATGAACACTAACATGAAGAGCCTGCAACACCCAAAGCACCAACGAAAAACCTTGCAGCATTGTTCTGAAGAACCAAAATGAACACACACTAATTGAACTTGCATTGTTCTAACCAGAAATTCCTGAATCTTGAAGAGCCACAAACTAGAGACCAGCAACAAGCCAAGAAGTATTGTTCCAACATTCTCAAACTGAAAAATAGTGCAAAAATTTAATTTACAAATTGCCTTTCTAGCTTCTACAACCTGCAAACATTAAACTCACTCCAAGAGGCCTATACCCAAGGTGATCCTTAGCCTGAGATAACAACAAACACCACAAATATTGATGATGTTCCTTCACAAGCAATAACACGTGTAATTGAACACATTCAAGACCAAACAAAGCAAAGAACCACACATTGAATATAAGCCATTCCTAAACAAATCTTCAAAGGACCTGCACAATCTCTATAGCAACTAGCAAACAGCCACACACAAAACATCAAGTCTTGATTTTCTCTAGCAAGTCTTGCAAAACAGAGTCAAATGCAAGACACTAAACCAAGGAGTTGAATAAGAAGTAAGAACCAAAACTTCAAGAACTATAGGAAACCACTACCCAGTATTGTCCAATCTTGTAAACTTACTGGAAACACACCGTCAACACAGGATGCCAGTCTTGTAGACCAAACAGTTGCAAATTACACATGAGCCTGAATTGCATATTAATTACAACATCTTGATATGGATCAAACCAGCAGCACATGAACCTTATTTATACTAACCAGAAATCCCTGACTTATTGAAGAGAATGAACTAACATCAAATGATGCTTGCAAAACATTAGGAGAATAATGCATTTATCAAGTGAAACCAGAAGCAAGAAGAATAACATCAGAACTAGCTGTAGAATTATAACAACAAAAGTAGTAGGTGTTGGTATTTGTATTGTGGTTCTCTGTTGGATAAGAGACTCAAATTTTTTTTGGTGTTCTCTGTTGGTTAATAGATTCAAATTGATATTTAGAAACTGGTGTTTGGAAGACCAGATCTGTAAAGGTATTGGAAATGATATTGAGAAATTGATGTTGAAACTGGTTATTGAAATGTTTTTAGGACCAGTTAGATATTGAAAAATTATTACTCCATATGCTAAACACACAGAAAGGAAATAACAATGATCAAATGAGAATTTTTTTTAAGAAGTGATTACCCATATGAATGTTGATATTACCAAAAATTATTACTGTTGTAAATGAAGTTGTTGCTGCTAGTGTTGATCAGTTGATCCTGATAATAAGAAGTTGATGTTGTTGTTGTTAATAAGAAGGTGATGTTGCTGTTGTTGAGAAGAAGTTGATGTTGCTGATAAACTGGTGGAGATTGAAAAAAAAAGGTTTCTTCAAAAATTGATCGTGCTGATGTTGATCTCAAGAATATTGAAACATTAGAACAACAGAATCCGAATTGTTGAAAGAGAAGAATGAAAAACATGAGAATTAGGGTTTTAACTGATGAGATCGACGGATTCAAGAGAAATCAAGTAGAACTAAATGAGAAATTGGAGAAGATGCAGAAAGAAAATGATCAACTTCAAGAAGAAAACAAATCGCTTCAATCAATTGCTGGTAGAGCATTAGAACTTGGGACTGAGGTTTCTCGTTTGCAACATGATCCGGTTTCTACTATGTCTGAGAATGATGAGACGAGATCGGATTTTCAGAAGCTTAAATCTGAATTCAATGAATTGAAAGAGAAAATTACTGAGAAGGAATCCAAGATTGGAGATCTGGAGAAGAAAATTGAAGTCTGAGAAAGAAACTATTGTTCGTGATTTGAAAACAAGAGTAGTAGAAATCTCTGAGAAAGAAAGTGAGGTTTTCACACCATTAATGGTGGAAGTGAAGATCCCTGGATCAAAAACCCTACTTGGCTCTGATACCATGATAATTTTGAGAATTGTATTCTATTGTATTATTAAATGTTACAGAACAAGACTCATTACACTTCTATATATAACATTAGAACTTAACAGAAAATACAGCTATATACAGCTAATATGAGCCTGGACTAATATGTCAGCAAGTGAGTCATCATAGACTCTAACAATTCCTGGTATATTTGATTAGAGGTATATATATGAAATGGATTGAGAGCAAGCTATGAATGAAATGACACAAGTGTTCTTCACGCTAAAAACTTGAAGGCCGAGAATTTAAAAATCAAAGAGATAACTTGTAAATTTGGTGAAAGACATTTGACTAGTGATTCAAAATTCTTGGGACTTAAGAAATATGACAATAATTATATACAGAGGAAGTTAAAAGAAACAAATGATGATGTTGAATTTTGAATTGTATTTGCCTTGCTAAGAAGTAGAAGAAATTAAGATCTTTATAGAGCAGATTATCGAATGATACACCTTATTCTTCTGACAATTATCTTGAGAAGAGAATCTTGAATAGACCAAGAACACGATCAGCCGCCAGTGTTTGACTGCTTTGCCATACCCTAGCTTCTCCAAATCAGGTTAGGGTTGGAGAGATGGGATAAAATCCTGTAGAAGGAATAAAGAAAATTAGATTTAAGAACATTTACAATGTAAAACATGGAATTGATAGAAATTAGTTGAAAAAAGGAAAAAAATAATTAAATAAAAGGATCTTGATTTAATAAGATGACAAAGTAGCCATCTAGTTTTTAGATAAGTGATCATAGATGGGCAAGAATAGAGAGAAATTAGGGTGTTGATTGAGTTCATGAGAAAATAGAATAAGTAAAAGAGTTTCTAAAACATGTTGTAAATTGAAATATGATCGATGAAAATCTTTGGAAAATAATCTAACTAAAAAATCTTGGACATGCAGGAGGATTGGTTGGGGTTCTGTAAAATGGCAGAACCGAGTCGACTCATTCGTCTTCCGATTTGCAGAGCTTCTTAAGCATCAATCTTTGGAAGGACCAATGTAGTCAACATCTGATTTCGGTTCGTACCTGTCGAGAGCGATAGACTGGCATACCTTTGTATCGAGGATATTTCGATTCCAAATATCAGTAAATATCGGTCTATATATTTTATACCTATAATTATTATATCAAACATTTTTATATATTTGACTCATTAAGATATAAAACTATTATTAATTTTTCGGAAATACCATAAAAAACATGAGTAACAATTGAAAACCCTAGAACAATGATAAGGAAATTCATTTTTTTGTATTTTTTTTCAAATTAAAAACCCTAATTTCGGCCGTATTGGTCCATTTTGACCATTTCGGTTAAACTGTATCGGTCAATATCGGCCGATATTTTTGGGCAAAAACCGTTCTACCGGTATAGACTATTTCGTATTGGGTGAGTGTCGATACCGATAAAACCGGCAATATTTCGGCCGTACCGGCCAAAATTAACTACATTGGGAAGGACACATTACTCTTCCGAGTAGATCCAGCCCAATCCTCGTAAATATTTACAGTTCTGTTCCACTTAAGAGTAATCACTTCGTAAATTCTCAACGTGTGTAAGAATTTACTCAGGTGAGGTTTGATCAGGATTCATAGATGATAGATGATCACGGCATACTAAAAAAAATGGTCATATAAATTAAAATTCTCGTAAATCTAAAATTCAAATCTTGAACTCCTAACAGAACAATAGAAGTACAATAAAACTTGGAAAAATTAATAACCATGGAACTCTATTAAAAAAGAAAATATTAAATTATCAATAAACCAATATGTATTAATTTTAAAGAAAAACATACCAAATTTAAAACCATTAATTTAAATAAAAAATATTATTTAAAATACTTTTCTAAATAGTTTATTTTTCGATCAAAGATTATATATGAAATTAATATCTTATTAAAATACAATAAAAACAAACAATTTTAGATTATACTTAAATTAGTAGGGTGATTATTTTTTTATACTTATAAAACTATAGTGTTAGGTGTGTCACGTAACGAGTGAGATACATTCTCATTCTTTTAGTATTGGTTTAGAACTTCTTCCCCTTATAGAATTATCTAAGCCTCAAAAACCCAACGGCCATTCTTTCTTTGTCCCTATTTGGGTGTAATAAATTCTGTCTCATTAGAATAAATAAATATAATATTTAATTAACACATCATTAATTATTTTATATAAATAGAAAAATGCATCATTAATTTTTATTTATCTCCATCAAATGAGAGCATAAAAAATTGAAGGAAGGAAAATAAATCAAAAAGACTTTTCATCTATATTAAGCATCATCATCACAATCGCTCAAACATGTAAACTATATTTTTCATTTTCTATGTGGGTTGGTTTTACCTTCACTAACCAATCTTTTTTTTTATTGTTCAAAATTTTAGAAGGTTACCTGATATAATATATTTCAATCAAAACTCCTATAAATTTAATAATTTATTTTTTAATTTGGAGTTTATAACACTTATTATCTCAATCACACATAAAATATTCGATTCAATACTTTATTATTATTTTATTAATTATGTTTCTAAAAGATATTTATGGAATAATTAAGAAAATGGTCTAAACTAACTGTACGGATCATTCTCTAATGATTTATAATTAACTTGGTCTTTACTGAATGTTTAAATTTTTTATTATTTTAATGATATAGATTTAATTTTTATTCTAATTTAATAAAATTATTAGTTTAATCAAAATTCCACCACAAACTAGAATTATTTATCTGTGGATAATATACACCCACCAATAATACTGCCCAACCAGCTTAAATGTTCTCACACCAAAATATTTTAGCCCAGACACACACAAAAAAAAACAGTTAATTTGTGGGTCCTATACATGTTCGGTTCTTTCATTGTTTCTTTATTGTGTCAATGATTGGGGTATTTAAGAACTTGTTATTGGAATATGACTATTTTAATGTTCAATTTTAGATAATATGTGGCTACTCCAAGTTATTAAAAGCGACCACGGAATAGATTGTACAAGTAAATTGCTTTCTATTTGAAGCTGATTAACGTGACAAAACATATTTGACGGTGAAATTCATAATATTAAATATTTTAGTTTTTATTTTGGATTAATTGATGTTTGGTACTCAGATTTTGATCAGGTTTAGTGTTTGATCTGACATTTGTCTAATTTTAGAGTTTGATATTTGGACTGACACTGATGATAATTGATCACGTGAACTGATGACGTGTCTTATTTTTCCATCAATTAAATATTGAATTACTAAAAAAAATTAAACTTTACTAATAATGACAAACCAAGTCCCTAATAGATTAGTTCATCAAACACGTGTACGGTTGTTATTAGATCTTGTACCATCTCAAAAATAAACGGTTACGATCGAACTTATCTATTATAACCCCAAAACGATTCGCATGCCCTAATTAGTTAGTTTCTTCTCAGCCTCCATCTATCAGAGAACAAGATATGAAAACAATTATGAGTATTTTCAGAAGTTGAAGAGATTGATCGTGATTCACTGATATTTGAAGAGATTATTGAGGTGTTATTGTCGGGGTTATTAGCAGTACGAGGTTATTCGAGGTCTTGTTTACCTGTTTAATCGATTTCAGTGGTAAATGGTTTAATTTTTTTTTATTTTTTTTTGGCATTAGATTCATAATTTATGATATCAGTAGTAATTATAAGAGTACTTGATGTGTTGGGTTTTGTTTAATCTCTTCAATTTTTCGATTAAATTAATTTAGGGTTTATAAAAATTGGGGATTTTTCAATTTGAGTGTTTTTAAATGATTGAAAAGGGGAAATATAACGTGAGTTTGTCGAAATTTGTTTGTTTCAAAATTTTATTTTATTTTCACAATTTTTATCTTTATTCACTATTGTCTTTGGTTTTTGATTAAAGTATGCAGTGATTTTAACTTTTGTGTGATGGTGATATGCATAAATGGATGGTTCTGAATTCCCTAAGTTTTACCCCACTAAAGATGGTTATCTGGTAGGGACAAGTAGGAATAAGAGGGATTCTGATAGTTGATTGTTTGTTGGAAGAGGAATTAGATTGGTTGTCTCAGTTACACAAGTATGACAAGCCAAGTAGTACTACAGGTAATCAAGATGGATCTGTTTCAAGTCAGGGGGGTGTTGTAAATGTAGATGACAATCTAAATGTGAAAACAGATGGTGGGTCTAATGCAGTTGGATCAAGTACTATTGTAAATGAAGTTAGGGAAGGTGTAGAAAAGGTTGGTAGTGGAATAAAAGTAAAGAAAGTTGTTAAGAAACGTGTTAAATTGGTGGGTGGGTCTAGTAGTGTTGTAAATGATTGTATTGGAGATGGTGGTACTGGTACTCAAGTAGAACCAGCAGTAAATGTTGATGTGGATGTTACCCAGTTAAGTCAGTTACTCAAGTAGAAACAACAGATATGCAAGAAAAAGCTAGTCAACATTGATGATTGTAGACCTGAAGAGGAGTATATCTCTGCTGGTGAGTCAGACCAAGAGGAAAAGCAAATAAAAGTTCCAAAGGAGAACTCCAATGATAAAGAAGATGACTTGACTGAGCAGTTAGCAAGTGTGATTAAGAAGAATGCAAAGTATAAGGATCATGTGAAGGAGACAGGCAGAGTTTATGAAGAGGAAGAGTTGAAGACTTGGAAGAGTAACACAACAATATTGGACAAGATGTTTGTTGGGCAGGAATAGACTTCATATCTAGAATGCAGGGATTACATCAAGGATCAGAACATCTTTCAGAATTTTGACATTGTCCAGAAGAAGAATACCCAGATTCAACAACATTATGAATGCAAGAACAAACCAAACTGCAAATCGAATGTATACTGCTTCAGGATTTGGGATAAAGTGACATTTAGGTGCGAAAATTGTGATTTTAAGCACACATGTACACCAACACATGGAATCAAGAATCCCTTAGATAAATCAAGGTGTGAAATAACTTTTGGATTAACTTTGTCTAATTTTTTTCTTTATTTTTTCCCCTAAGTTATTTCATATTTTCACAACACTGTTATACTTATTTAGTTGTGATGTTTTGCAGGTGGGTATTCAAGGTTATGTGAGATGTGTTCAAAGCTCATCCAAACTATAAACCAAAGGATTTCAGGGATGAAGTGAAGAGGGTTTATCATGTAGAGATCTCATACTGGGCAACTTGGCATGCTTGGCATATGTATATGGAGAGAGTTTTTGGTAACTATGAAGACAGCTATGCCATGAGCCCTGAGTGTAGCAACCAAATACCAAAGAGGAATGCAGGTAGCATTGCTAGTTATGCAACAAATGAAAGTGGTAAGTTCAAGCATGTATGTATAATTTATAAGTGTTCTGTGGATGGTTTTAAGAATGGTTGCAGACCTATTCTAGGTTTAGATGGGTGTTTTCTGAAAGGTAAATATGGTGGTGTGTGTTTGTCTATCATGTCATTAGATGCAAACAATGGATTGTTTCCCATTGTTATTTTCTTGTGTAGAAAAGAAAACAAAGAGAATTGGACTGTGGTTGTGTCGTCATCCAACCAAAATAATTCAAGTTCTTACTTCACTAATATGAATTAGTGTATAGTAATAAGAACAAGTTCGTTCCTACAGAGAGGCGGGTGATTTTTAATTACTTTCGATTACTTATGTAAACATGGGGGTTTTTGGTTGTGATTATAACTAAATTATACTAAAGCAAAAAGATTAAAACGAATACCAGGGATAAAGAACATTGGTTAGAGAATTCATCTTTTATCTTCCAACATGTTATCAACCAAATCATACTCAACATTCATGCAATCTCAATATCATTAACCCTAAAGCATCCTATCGCAGGCTTACTCCGGCAAAACCCATATTATTATCAAAGGCGCACGAGCCACTCTTTGAATCCTTTTCACTGAATAACTTGGCGCAAGAGCCACTCAAGTTTAACCCAATGAAGGCAATGGTATTTGTGAGTTGAGGTTATTATAAGCAATCCGGCGCAGGAGCCACTCGGATTTAACCTAGGTCACGCTTCTACACATAATTGCATGGCAACATCCCGTCGTTAACAACTATGTTATACTACTTGTAACAAGGATCTTTCGACAATTCCGGATATCAAACCCTAGTTTAGCTATAGATGTCAATGCATGCTCATCTAATTCGCGACTTAAACAAACAAGCAATCCATCATACAAGGCGTTATAAACGGTAGAACATAAGCAATATTGAAGAGATTATGAACATATGAGAATGAGCCATACAATTGATAAACATGTTTTCCAACTTAGGACTACATCCCTAACCAATAAGAAAGGTTTAGTTCATCATGGATTTCTCAAAATCCATGGAAAATAAACAAGAAAGCAAGTATATCAAACCCTCGGTATTGTGATGATCAATTGCTCTCCAAGCCGTTCTCCTTGTGTTCTTCAAGTGTAAAAGATGTCTTCTTAATGTCTTGGATGTATGTTTATATAGTATCCACGAAATCTAGGTTTTTAATGCTTCCGGGACGATGTTTTCCATGTTTTAGAAGCCCACACACGTGCCAAAACTCCCTTTTTTACGGTTGGGTTCGAGCCAATAACCCAACCGTAACTCTGGCACAAAAATATCACCCAAAAACACCCAGTTTTACGGTTGGGTTCGAGCCAAGAAACCCAACCGTAACTCTGTCACAAAAATTCGCTCCAAACTTCCCCAGGTTTACGGTTGGGTTCGAGCCAAGAAACCCAACCGTAATTCCTCTTGGATACTTTTTTGTACTTCACTATTTTGATCATATCTCCCTCGTCCGGTGTCCGATTGACCTTATTATTTTTGGGTTGCCTTCTTCTTTCAATTCTATACAAGATGGAAGTGACAAAATCTTCATGATTTTTCAACCAATTTCACGGTTGGGTTTGAGAGTCTAGACCCAACCGTAAATCTTTCTGGAATTTCCCTTCAAAATCAACTTCTTTACGGTTGGGTTTTGGGGTACTTTCCCAATCGTAAAATCTTCCTGGAACTCTTGTTTCAAAGTTGTGTTTCCATCCTTGAACCTCTTCTTTTTATGTCGGAATGAATTCCTTTCCTCTTCTTTGGTTGAATATACTTCAAAACTCCTAAGAAACTCATAAACAAACAAAATCAAAGCATAATGATATGAAAACTAACAAGAAATCAATGAATTAGAGTATCCAAATAGTGCAAATAATGCACCTATCAAATTCCCCCACACTTTCCTTTTGCTAGTCCTCGAGCAAACTACAAATCTAAACTAACCTAAACTACAACAACTTCATTTCGTCGAGGATAAGGTTACACTTAGCATGTGTAACAAGCCTTTAAACCCCTAGGTGTCCCTAGTGGACGAGTTATAGTCTCGTGAGGGTTTACAAGAGGTATATCCACAAAACGTAATTTCCAACTTCAAAACATTCAAGAGCACATGCATCCAAAGAGCTACGAAGGCATAAAGCTTCTGCACACTAACAATAAGAAGTTAGAAGTATAAAGAACATTATTCTCATGCTTAACCCTTGAGTTAGGAGAAAACGACCATGTGAAAGGATCCAGGTTCGAGAGTGACCGAATATTTCTGTCTCACCAACAAGATTTCATGAATTTGACACTCAAAAGACGCACTTTATGGTTCTCACATATGTGCAGGAAGGAATGAAGATAGAAATCTTACACACGTTGAATGGTAGGAAGGAAAGGTAACATTCTGAATCATATGAAGATGTTATCCCATAGAACGTGGGACGAAAAAGAACCCTTTTTTGTTTTTCTAGTGACCTCTAATAAAGGAAATCAACCACTATGAGAGGATGGGAATGCTTACTTACCTTCTCATCCGATCGGCAATCAACACCACTCTCACAGCATCCAATAGAAACGTCTTCGGTCTTCAACTGTTGATGATGAACTCTGGAACTTCGTAGAACCTTGACACTTTGTAATTCTTTTCCTCAATTTTTTGTTGTTTGAAACTTCTCTATAGATTTCTTCTTCCCCTCGGCCTTATTGATAGAATACCAATAACAAATATACACTAAAGCAATGATAAGCTTTTTTTTTTTTTTTATGAATGAAAAATAAATAATGAAACTACTATGGCCGTGGGATAGAGACTTTACCACTTGATTCTTCACAACATGTATTGCCTTGATATCATGAACTTCAGTAACTCACATCTTTTGATTTCATTCGCTCTTGTACATAAGTCTTCAACATTTATATAAAATATTTGTTCTTTCTTGAACGGTTGCTTGTAAACCTTGAATTTCTTCAACTTTCCTTCAAATTTTTGATGTTCCGCTTGTTGATGATGATATGTTTCTATGGACATGTTGTTGTCGAGAGAATGGTTCCAACTACAAAAAGGACTACAAGATAGAGTTAGCAATTCTGATTACACCCTCATGATTGATAGAAATAGCACTCAAAAGATCAAAAAGTAGTGCTGAAATTGGTGCGAGGTTAGGTAGCTCATCATTCTACCCGGAGTTTGTGCAGATGACACACTCTAAACGGAAAATTGAAGGTTTGGTGCCTCACTCATGGGTATTGAATGATCAACAACTCTAATACTATATTCTCTACCGGCAGTTTAAGTCCATTTTTGTCAGCTCTAGCCTCTCAACAACTAAGCACTCCGAATATAGTTCTCTAATACTTCTAAGTTCAGTTGTTTTGGTTAGAACTCCGTATGTAAACGTAGCTAGAAGTATACTAAGTAACTCTAAAATCTCTAAAAGTTGAAGGTTTTCATGCAAATATGTACAAATTTTTTAAAATTCTACCTAAAAACTCTATATGCTTAACTACTCCCCCGCACTTAAACTTTACATTGTCCTCAACGTAAATTGATTCCTCCAATGTAAAATCAAGATGGGAAATCCTAACATGATATGAAGAATGATAGGTGCATAAATCATACATTCTAAGTAGTTTTTCCTGACCCTT
>JAJJMC010022364.1:2136425-2207931 GCA_023531435.1 Papaver californicum | reverse complement strand
TATTTAGATTAACCTCAACTCACAAAGACCATAGCTATCATTGGGTTGAACTTGAGTGGAGGTACTCACTCAGGTTATCCGGTGCTAAGAATTCTAAAAGTGGCGCTTTGCGCTTTTTGATGATATTAGGAGTTTTGCCGAAGTAGACGAGATAACTGGCTACTTTAGGGTTATTGGTGTTACTAATGCATGAATGTTGAGTATGTTTTGATTGATAACATGTTGGATAAAGGACGATGAATTCTCTAACCAATGCTTCTCTCCCTGATACACGTTTCTATTATTTTGCTTTAGTTTGCTTTAGTTTAATTTAGTTTAAATCACAACACAACCCTCCCTGTTTACTCACGTAACTGAAAATAAATCACAATCACTGCCTCTCTGTGGGAACGAACTTGTTCTTATTTGCTATACTTAAATCTATTTTGGAAGAGTAAGAACTCGATTATTTTGGTTGATTACGACACGACCAAAGAACTAATAAAAATCAAAAGATAAATATAGAAATACAAAACCAATGGTTTGCCTCCCATTTAGCGCTTAGTTTAACGTCTTCAGCCCGACTTGACATTCCTTGCTACTCCTCCAGAGGGAATGCATCTACTAAATTGATCTCAACTATTTCAGGTTCAAACGGCTCATAATAGGGCTTCAAACGATGACCATTCACTTTAAGCTCCTTTCCTGTTAACAAGCTACGAATCTCCACTGCATCATGAGTAAAACGTTAGACACAACAAAGGGTCCTATCCAACGAGACTTCAATTTTCCAGGAAATAAATGAAGGCGAGAGTTAAACAAGAGAACTTTCTGTCCAACAGTAAATTGTTTTCTAGAAATCTTATTATCATGAAAAGCCTTTGTTTTCTCCTTGTAGATTCGTGAACTTTCATATGCATCATTACGAATTTCTTCCAATTCTCTCAATTGAAGCTTCCTTTGTTTACCATCCCATCCATCTCCATGTTGCACTGTTGAATAGCCCAAAAAGCCTTATGCTCAATTTCAACAGGAAGATGACAAGGTTTACCGTACACAAGTCTATATGGGGAAATCCCAATAGGAGTCTTGTATGTTGTTAGGTATGCCCATAATGCATCATTGAGACGTAAACTCCAATCCTTCCTTGATGGATTCACTGTTTTCTCTAGGATGGACTTCACCTCTCGATTAGAGACTTCTGCTTGCCCGTTTGTTTGTGGATGATACGCGGTGGAAATCTTGTGAGATATGTTATAATTTTTCAACAACTGGAAGAACTTGTTCTAAAGTGTGAACCCCCATCGCTGATTATGGATTTTGGAGTTCCAAACCTTGTAAAAATATGTTCTTTAACAAAATCTGTAACCACTTTAGAATCATTAGTAGAGGTGGCTTTAGCTTCCACCCATTTCGAGACATAATCAACAACGAGTAAGATATAGAATTTACCAAAAGAATTAACAAAAGGACCCATAAAACCAATGCCCCATACATAAAAAATTTCAACGAAAAGGATAAACTTCTGTGGCATTTGATTTCGAGCACCTAGATTGCCCGTTATTTGACATTTATCACAAATTGTGCAAAATACATATGCATCTTTAAATAAAGTGGGTCAATAGAACCCACTCTCAAGTACCTTCAAAGTAGTTCTCTTTGCCCCAAAGTGTCCTCCACAAGCATATGAATGGAAAAAAGACAAGATAAAGTTGTATTCAGATTCGGATACGCACCTTCGCATAATTTGGTCTGAACAATGTTTCCACAGGTATGGATCATCCCATATATATTGATTCGCTATCTTTTTAAGTTTGTCTCTCTCAGCACGAGACAAATCTCTTGGGATTTGTTTAGAAACTAAATAATTCTCAATATCTGCATACCATGGTTCTGAAACTGTAACTAAGAAGAGTTGCTCATCTGGAAAGCTTTCACATAACGGGATAGCTTCTTCATCTCCAGTAAGACGACTCAAGTGATATGCAACGGTATTCTCAATTTCTTTCTTGTCTTTAATTTCGAGATCAAATTCTTGTAGGAGTAGTATCCATCGAATGATCCTTGGTTTCGCCTCCTTCTTTGTAAGTAAGTACCTAAGTGCTGCATGATCAGAAAACACAACAACTTTCATACCAAGTAAATAAGAACGAAATTTCTCCAATGCAAAAACGATTGCTAACAACTCTTTTTCCGTGGTCGTGTAGTTTTGTTGGGCCTCGTTCAACGTATTAGCTCAAATAGCTTGCTCCAATCCGGTGGTTTAATGATAGAGGTTGTTATCAAAAGTTCTTTCAAACGATTGAATGCCGCCAAACACTTCTCATCAAAGTTAAAAACCACGTCCTTTTGTAATAACTGGCATAATGGTGATGCAACCTTGGAAAAATCTTTGATAAAACGGAGAAAAAATCCTGCATGACCAAGAAAAGCACGAATCTCCCTCACCGTAGTGGGAGGGTAAGAGCACGAATAAGATCTATCTTTGATTTATCAACTTCCAAACCTTTTGAAGATATAATATGGCCTAAAACAATGCCATGAGTTACCATAAAATGGCACTTCTCCCAATTTAGCACAACAACACATCGTTTAATAATCAATGTAAGGTTATCCAAGCACAAGTCCAATGAATCACCGTACACATTGAAATCATCCATAAAAACTTCGATAATGTTTTCAACGTAATCTGAAAAGATACTTACCATACATCTTTGGAAGGTAGCGGGTGCGTTACACAAACCAAAAGGCATCCTCCTGTACGCAATCGTCCCAAAAGGACAAGTAAAAGTGGTTTTATCTTGATCCTCATGTGCTATAACAATTTGATTGTAACCTGAATAACCATCAAGAAAACAATAATAAGAATGTCCTGAAAATATTTCCAACATCTAATCCATAAAAGGTAAAGGAAAGTGATCTTTTCTAGTGGTTGCATTAAGCTTTCGATAATCAATACAAACTCTCCAACCGGTTTGTACTCGAGTTGGGACAAGTTCATTGTCTGTATTCTGCACCACTGTAACGCCTGACTTCTTTGGTACAACTTGTACCGGGCTCACCCACTTGCTATCAGAAATGGGTAGATAACTCCCACATCTAATAACTTGAGTATCTCTTTCTTTACTACTTCCATCATTGGAGGGTTCAAACGACGTTGAGCTTCCCTTGTAGGCTTTGTTCCCTCCTCAAGTAGTATTTTGTGCATACACGTAGAAGGGCTTATTCCCTTGATATCAGAAATTGTCCATCTTATGGACGGTTTATACTCCTTCAATACCCGAAGAAGTCTTTGTTCCTGCAGTTCAGTTAGTTCTTTAGAAACTATTACCGGCAACTCCTCATTATCACCCAAATACATGTATTTTAGGTGATTAGGAAGAGGCTTAAGTTCTAGTTTAGGAGCATGCAAGACAGACGACAACAATTTTTCATTAGTGGATGGTAAAGAGATAAATGAAACATCATGAATTGGTGGGCATTGTTGTAACGAATTGAGTTCACAAATAGCTTCCTCAAATCCATCCCCTAATTTAAGCTCGGTTCTTGGATCTGGAA
This sequence comes from Papaver californicum, assembly GCA_023531435.1. Taxonomy (NCBI): domain Eukaryota; kingdom Viridiplantae; phylum Streptophyta; class Magnoliopsida; order Ranunculales; family Papaveraceae; genus Papaver; species Papaver californicum. Next base: position 2,204,394 of record JAJJMC010022364.1, on the reverse strand, counting down.
GATTTTTAAAACCCACACTTCTCGTGATAATAGCCTCCAATGGATTATTATTCCCCAAATCAAACATCTATTGATCCAAAGAGTCAATAACATCAATAGAGAAACAATAATGTACATCACTAGGGTATCGCATCGCCTCATAAATGTTGAAACGTATTATTTCTCCATCGAATTCCATTGTCAATGTTCCACTATAGACGTCAATTTTTGTTCTCGCCGTTCGCATGAATGGACGTCTCAGTAGCAACGCTATAGACAAATCAGTGATCCATCTGTCATCTCCAGTACACAGAAATCTGCTGGAAAAACTATCTGATTAACCCGCACAAGCACATCTTCAACAATACCTCGAGGGTATACATTACAACGGTCATCTAGTTGTAAAACAATTCCAGTTTCTTTCAAAGGTCCTAAATTAAGAGATTCATATATAGATGCAGGCATAACATTTACTGATGCTCCTAAATCAAGCATAGCCTTATTAAACGTCGTGTTACCAATAACAATAGGAATATCAAAACTACTGGGATCTTTACATTTGAGTGGGAGTTTCTTTTGCAAGATAGCCGAAGCATTCTCCACCACTCTCATAACCTCATTGCCGGTTAATCTTTGTTTATTAGTGCATAAGTCCTTCAGAATTCTCGCATACTTGGAGACTTGTTTAATCGCATCTATGAGTGGAATATTCACATGAATCTTCTTGAAAATGTCTAAGATATCCTTATCTTGTTCCTCCTTTTTCGAGTTAGCAAACCTGCGAGGAAAAGGTAAAGGAGGAACATAAGTAGCAACAGGAGGTCTAGAGTTTTCTTTAGGTAACTCATTGGTTTGGGAAAAGTCAGTAATCTCTTTTTCCAAAACCGTCCCATTAGGGTATTTGTTTTTCTCAGCTTCCTCTAGTTGCACAGTTTGTGTACCACTTCTCAATGTCACGGCGTTGACATTTTCTCTTGGATTGATAGGTTGAGAAGGGAGTTTCCCACTATTCTGTGCCTTTAGATGATTAATCTCAGTTTCTATAGTGCCCACTTGCGTTTGTAATTCTCTGATTGCATTCTCATTTGTCTGCTGATTTTTCTGTATCAACGCCGTCATATTCTTCATCATGGAGATCATCTTCGATGATTCTGAATTTTGAGCTTGTTGTGGAGGTTGTACTTGCTGTTGTAACCCATTTTGGTGATTGAAAACCGGCCTCGGAGCTGGAACTTGCTTATTCGCATAACTGAAATTTGGATGATCTCTCCATCATGGATTATAAGTGTTGGAATAAGGATCATACCGTTGTCTCTGCTGATTTGGGAATACTGCATTCACATGTTCGGCTTCTTCTTCTTTATAAGATGGAATGATCATTTCTGCCATTTTTTGCATCATGTTCTCCATATTACCCATTCTATGATCATTAACCCTCTTGACGAGTGACTCTGACCCACGACCTGAGAATTGTTGAGAGTTTGCTGCCATTCTCAATTAACTCTCTAGCTTGGGTTACTGTTTTGTTCACTAATGCACCACCACCTGCAGCATCTAGAAGATTTTTGTCACTTGCTTGAAGACCATCATAGAAGTACTGGATGATCAATACATCATTGAATTGATGATGTGGGCAGCTAGCGACCAATCTCTTGTAACGTTCCCAGCATTCATACAATGTTTCTCCTGCCATCTGCTTAATATCGCAAATCTCTTTACGAATCTGAGTTGCCTTTGATGCAGGAAAGTATCTCTCTAAATATAGTTTCTTCAGACCATTACAAGTTGTGAGACTACCATAAGGTAAATAGTATAACCATTCCTTAGCAGTATCCATCAGAGAGAATGGAAAAGCTCGTAACATGGCTCCATCAACATCAGTTTCGGCCCCTAGCATGGCCATGATTATGTTATGGAAATCCATCAAATGTTTGTTCGGATCTTCATTAGTCATCCCATGAAACTTTGAAGTTCTCGAATCAACCCTCGATTGATCTCAAAAGTAGATGGCGTTTGAATACACCATTGTTGTGTATCCAACTTGTGAGACGCTAAGTCTTTGAGTGTACGATTTGCATCACCCATTGTTTCTTGTTCTTCCTCTACGTCTGAATCTGCGAACTCACTTGACGATGTACTTGGAGGAAGTGGAGTGTTCACTGCTCGAACGAATTCTTTAAGTAAAGTGTCTGATCAAAGTCGTATACCAATGAGACTTGGTCCACCCTCTCTAAGCATTCACGAAATAAATAGTACCTGAAAAACAATTCTTGAAATTAAATTAAAACCTAGAAATAAGAAATCAAGAACAAAATAACAATCCGTTATGCCTCCCCGGCAGCGGCGCCAAAATTTGGTCGTGTCGTCAGCCAACCAAAATAATTCAAATTCTTACTTCACTAATATAAATTAGAGTATAGTAATAAGAACAAGTTCGTTCCCATAGAGAGGAAGGTGTTTGTTAATTACTTTCGATTACTTATGTAAACAGGGGGGTTTTGGTTGTGATTATAACTAAATTATACTAAAGCAAAAAGATTAAAACGAATATCAGAGGTAAAGAACATTGGTTAGAGAATTCATCTTCTATCTTCCAAAATGTTATCAACCAAATCATACTCAACATTTATGCACTCTCAATATCAATAACCCTAAAGTATCCTATCGCAGGCTTACTCCGGCAAAACTCATATTATTATCAAAGGCGCAAGAGCCACTCTTTGAATCCTTTTCACTGAATAACTTGGCGCGATATCCACTCAAGTTTAACCCAATGAAAGCAATGGTATTTGTGAGTTGAGGTTATTCTAAGCAATCCGGCGCAGGAGCCACTCGGATTTAACCTAGGTCACGCTTCTACACATAATTGCATGGAAACATCCCGTCGTTAACAACTATGTTATACTACTTGTAACAAGGATCTTTCGACAATTCCGGATATCAAACCCTATTTTAGCTATATATGTCAATGCATGCTCATCTAATTCGCGACTTAAACAAACAAGTAATCCATCATACAAGGCGTCATAAACGGTAGAACATAAGCGATATTAAAGAGATTATGAACATATGAGAATGAGCCATTCAATTGATAAACATGTTTTCCAACTTAGGACTACATCCCTAACCAATAAGAAAGGTTTAGTTCATCATGGATTTCTCAAAATCCATGGAAAATAAACAAGAAAGCAAGTAAATCAAACCCTCGGTATTGTGATGATCAATTGCTCTCCAAGCCGTTCTCCTTGTGTTCTTCAAGTGTAAAAGATGTCTTCTTAATGTCTTGGATGTCTCTTTATATAGTATCCACGAAATATAGGATTTTAATGCTTCCGGGACCATGTTTTCCATGTTTTAGAAGCCCACACACGTGCCAAAACTCCCCCTTTTACGGTTGGGTTCGAGCCAATAACCCAACCGTAACTTTGGCACAAAATATCACCCAAAAACACCCAATTTTACGGTTGCGTTCGAGCCAAGAAACCCAACCGTAACTCTGTCACAAAAATTCGCTCCAAACTTCCTTAGGTTTACGGTTGGGTTCAAGCCAAGAAACCCAACCGTAATTCCTCTTGGATACTTTTTTGTACTTCACTATTTTGATCATATCTCCCTCATCCGGTGTCCGATTGACCTCATTATTTTTGGGTTACCTTCTTCTTTCAATTCTCTACAAGATGGAAGTGACAAAATCTTCATGATTTTTTAACCAATTTTACGGTTGGGTTTGAGAGTCTAGACCCAACCCTAAATCTTTCTGGAATTTGCCTTCGAAATCAACTTCTTTTACGGTTGGGTTTTGGGGTACTTTCCCAACCATAAATCTTCCTGGAACTCTTGTTCAAAGTTGTGTTTCCATCCTTTAATCTCTTCTTTTTATGCCGGAATGAACTCATTTCCTCTTCTTTGGTTGAATATACTTCAAAACTTCTAAGAAACTCATAAAAAAACAAAATCAAAGCATAATGATATGAAAAATAACAAGATATCAATGGATTAGAGTATCCAAATAGTGCAAATAATGTACCTATCAGACTGAATTTCTTAGGATTGTTGCACCTTATTTGAAAGAGCATCCTAGAGCACTTAGATTCATATTTGATAGGGATAAGGGACTTATATCACTATTGACTTAAATTTTAGTAATGTGAACCATCACCATAGGTATTGTGTTAGGAATATGTACAAAAACTTCAAGAGGTATCACCCAGGCAAGCATCTAGAGGCACTAATGTGGAATGCATCTAGGTCATATGTGAAGGAAGACCATGATATTAACACGAACAAGATGAAGGATGTAAGACCAAAGCAGTATATTATCTACAAAAAAAAATCAACACAGTGGGCAAAAGCTTTTTTTGATACTTCATCATGTTGTGAACACATAACTTCAAACTTTTATGAAGCTTTTAATGCTTGGATTTTGGACATAAGAGGGTTACCTGATCACAAAAATGAACAATCTTGGGTGGTAACACTGTCCAAGCATGAATGTGACAGTAGGTTTTGGGATGTCACTGGGATTCCTTGTGAACATGCAATCAATGCCTCTTTTTATAACAAGAATACAGACTGCAAAGAGTAAGTTTATCTTGACCACTTTTATTTCTTTTGCTTAAATATGATACCACTTTTTTTATCTTCCTTTATGATTCATAATGGTTTTGCAGGTTGCTTGATGATTACCACAAGGTGGACAACTATACAGCAACTTATGAAGGAATGGTTGGTCCTATGGATAATGAGTCTAAGTGGATGGTAAAGGATGACATACAACACAAGGTTGCACCACCTCCTTTTGAAAAGCAAAAAGGCAAACCAAGAACACAAAGGAGAAGAGATGCAGATGAGGCTAGAGGTGGAAATTTACAAAGGAAACAATGTTCCCTATGCAAAGAGTTTGGACACAACAAGAAAGGTTGTCCTAAAAAGGATGAACTTGCACAACAAGAAAGTGACAAGCTTTATAGTTTTGTTTAATTTATCTTTTACTCAAGTGTACTTTATTGTTTTTTTCTTTGTCTCTAACTTTTTTTTTTCTCTAATTTTTATTTGTTTGTAGATGGTGAACCACATGTGAGAAGGAATCCAACAAAGGATTTTGAGGAGTACCAAAGTCAACAACTGAACAATGGAAGAGATGGGGGTAAAGGTGGCAAGAGAGGTGGCAGAAGTGATGGGTATAAGGTGACAGGTGGACATGCAGGTGTAGTGCCAGGTGGAGCTACAACTCTAACTAGTAGAGGTGGTGGTGTTAGAACCAGAGGTGGTATTGTACAACAAAAGAGGAAAAGAGTCATTGAGACTGCATCATTGCATTAAACTGTAGAATTGCCTGAGCCTGCAACATTGCATGAACCTGCATAATTACTTCAACCTGACCTGCCTTCACCACCAAAGAGGAGCAGAAGAATTCAAAGGGATACATGTAATGCCCTTAATGGAATTACTATTGACCTAACTGATGAATAGTCATTTATGTTTTAGGTTGATAAGTTATTATCTTTTGGACCACTGCAGTTGTTAGGGATTACATGTTTAAAGGTTGTGAACAACATATGCAGTTGCTAAGTTATTATCTTTATTACTTGTTTATGACAGTATCTTAGTTGTCATCTTTATGAACAACTTAATGACAATATGTTATCATTAATATCTTTATCATCTTCTTGTGTGTTAATGGATTGGAATAATGACCAGCAGAAATACATAGAGAACATTTGCTAATTGGTGATGAGCTTGAACCCTCCATTATGTATGCTTCTGTGTGCAAAAAATTCAGGAATTGAGTTGTTGAAGAAGAAGATGAGAATATGCAGGTGATGGTGGTGAAAAGTAGGATATCTACAGATGATTTTATAAAGTCCATCCAACGGTCATGTTTTTTGAAAATCTAAATATCCGATCGTAGGATATGAACAATCATAGTCCTACGATAAATCAGAAGGCATGTGAGTTTTTAAAACACTCACGTGTTAACGACATTAACTATTAATTTTTTTTTAACTACTAAACATAAGTCAGTATTTAACATTGTCAACTCAGGTCAACCGTCAGTCCAGGTACCAAGCCCTAACGTTGGACAAATGATAGACCAAACACTAAACCTGGTCAAAACCTAAGTACCAAACATCAATTAACCCTTTTATTTTTTGTTGCGCTTGTTTCCAACTGTAGTTCCAAACTGAATTTGATAGTAGGCGAGTAATAGACTCCGCATATACGTATATGAGCAAGATTCGAAAATAAGACTCCCTTTCAAACTAGCTTTGGTTTTTGGGGCAAGACTAACCAAGCTATAACCATGTTTAAACAACTGTTAAAGTCGTGTAGTAATTGTACTCCAAATAATAACATTTCAAAAATACATTAGTAAAAAGTTTCATGTCTATGCTTGGTTTCAAAACCCACAAGAGGTTGGTTTCGAAACCATTATTGTGTAATAGAAATTTCATAAAGAAACCAACTACTCCCTCCGTCCGGAAATAGATGGCCTATTCATTTCTAAAACTATCCTTTTAATTGATTATTTTTAGTATAAGAAATAAGTACAATTTGATAGCCATGTTTATATTCGTTGCGCAAGTATTTTAAAATGCTTTTCAATGGTATAAAGTTTACGAAAATCCGTCATATATTTAAAAGATAAATCAAATTTAAATTTTACTAATTATTATCCATAAGGGTATAATTGTAAAAAAAATACTTAAAAATATTCCTCTCTCCTCCTTGCCTTAAGAATTGTGCAAACTTAAACAAGTTCATACAATAAAATATGTAAAAATAATTTATACAGAATACCTAGTAGTGCTAACCCATCGTACGTTACTGATCATCTTTGAAGCAGTGATAATACCTTGTGGAGGTCTTGGTTTCTCCTTCTTGACCTTTTACATAATGAATAGTAAAATCTAGAACCCAATGCTGATGGCTATTGTGTTTCTTTTATAGGTAGAAGGAGGACCAAATTCCTAGGGTTTAGTATTAACATTAAATCTCGACCGTCCATCAAGGAAGAGATTAGGAAATAATCCCATAAAGGAAACCCGTATAAGTATAACAATAATCTAGATTAGTCAAGATTATTACACGGCCCAAGGGAATATTTCTATATTAATAAAAAAATATTCTTATATTCTCTCAATGGTTCATGTGATAGTCCATTAATGGTTAATCGTAGAAAACATAAGCGCGCATAATTGCTAAACAAATTTAATAGTTAAACATAACACTTTAGTCAAGCAAACTAATCATGCGAGTCATGGCGGTTGCATATTGTCATGTTATCAACATGTTCCCTTCCATGTACAACAACACAAATAACTTACCTAACTAGGCCTTAAATATGAATATCATAATGGTCCAGTTATGTCTTTAAGAAAGACAATTTATGTTAACATTCATCCAATTACATAAGTGTATACAAAATATGGATACAGGAATAAATTCATAATTACATTAATAAGAGCTCAATAGGTGTTCAAAAATAAGCACATAAACTAGCTGAATTAATTAATCAGTTACTCCCACAGACCTAAGATTGTAATATTTTCTTGGGAGGTCTTAAAAGGTAACATTGTAAGTGCATAATTGTGCTTAACCGAAAATGATCAACTTATTATTTATGAGTTGCTTAATCCACATATGAATACTCAAGGTTGTTCCTTTTTTATTCATATCGTGATTTAATGCTGTGAAGCTAAGACGATGAATTTCAGCAATGTATAGATAAACTTAAATCTCTAAGTCTCGTAGTCATACATATTCAAACTCAATTGTAGAAGTAGTATTAATGGATTCTTCCTTTATGGAATCCGTACATCTAGCAGAATTCAAGTCTGAAAACCCAATCAACTCTAAATGGGATGATTAACTAATTGTAATACATAATTCAATATTAGTATCTCAAATTTCTTGATAACTTTCTCATAATTTGTTCTCGGATTCATTATCCCTTTGGCTAACATATCAACAACTCGTTATATAATTTATATCTTCTTTCTAATATGAAACAAAATTCGGTAAATATGTTGTTATCTTAAAAATTCTTCGAATATTCGAGATAGGCTTTATATGAGAGCTTTAGTAATCCGCATGATATGTGACTATCACATGGTAAGTTTCATTGATCCTTTATTTTCGAAAATCGTAAGGTGATATGCATAAAACCAAGATCACTACTCGTAAGTAATATTTCTTAACATAAAAAAAAACCACAAATATAAATTTCTTCCACTTATCTTAAGATATATGCATATAATAATTTCACCCAAAACTATAAACATTTATAGTTTGTTAAAATTCATAAACCATTTAGGGAAAACTGCATAATTTCATACGTTGGTTTCTTAAATTTGTAGACTACAGGTACCCTATTTAATAAGGCAGGGTCTTCAGGTTAACAAATGTAAAATTTCTTTACAATTTACCATTGATAAAAGTTATTTTCATATTTAGTTTATATAACTATAAAGTCATATTGAGCTACTAATAATGCTATGGTAATTTTAAACAAGTCTTTCTTTGACACGAGAGAAAAATATAATCAATGTTTCATTCATGAGTAAAATCTTTGGCTACAAGTCTAGCTTTATATCGTTTAACATTGTTGTTACAGTAGTGCTAGGTCTGAAAGACCCACTTACACACAACTATTTTGGGTCTTTCGAGCAATTAAACAATACCTGAGACTTGGCGTTCAACCATTGATTTTAGCTCTCATGGAATCAATCCATTAATCATAATAACTTGTGAATCAAAAAACTTAATCTTTATCATCCCATATCAAAGTTAAGTTCTTGTAAACAAACCATTGAAACATCATGAATAATTTTTTTGCGATCTTTAGGAGACTTTATTAATGCTGGTTCTTGTGGTTGTCAAAAATTTATTTATTGACAGTAGTTTCATTATGGAGTAGTGTATTAGTAACTTTTGGTCCTTCATTATCGAACGGTTCGACAGTGAAAATATTCATAATATTTGTCGAAGTCACAGTCAAAGGGATCATTATCTTGACTTCTTAAGAAAATGTATCCATGTACTCCCATATACTATGTCATCACTAATGAATTTATATTTTCGGTTTCAATAAATCTCATACTATGGTTAGAACATTAAACTATACCCTTTGGATTTTTCAGGAAAACCAATGAACCAATAATAATTTTCAAATCCAATTTCTATAATTTTCGAATATAAGCCCTCACCTCCAACTGAACAACCCTAACTTAAAGGTGACTTAAACTAGGTTTCCCGCCTTTCTACAGTTCAAAGTGTGTCTTTGAAACTGCTTTACTTGGAAAACTATGTAAATTACTCAGTTGTACGAGGAACATACACTCCACAAAGGTATATGGGTAATTATGCATGACTTGTCATGCTTCTAACAATTTTCATAAGAGTATGATTTCTCCTTTTTTTATAAACCATTGTGCCAAAGATTATTTGGGTTTGTATATTGAGCACCAATGCCAAACTTTTGTAGATATTATGCAACGATTCATGATATTTTTATGTTTCGTCATAACATTCACAATCTCACCACCTTTGTTTGAATTTATAATTTTCACTTCTCTTTATAATTGCCTCTCAATTTCAATACTGAATGTCCGAAAACATCCACAAATTAAGATTCATGATGCAATTGATAGATGTACACAGTAACTTGAAAAATCATCAGGTGATAAAATAATCCTCCAAAATTTAGACCTTAAAAAATCTACAAAACAATCATAATTATTAATTGAAGAACAGAAGTTGGTATGTCATATAAAGATACATAACAATTAAACTTACAATATTTCCATACCTTCAATAAGCTTCTCCTGTAGGTAAAATCTTATTAAGGATCACAATAAGACATGAAAAGTATTTGTGGACATTTTACATTCTCGTGACACAACACAATGTCTATTTAATACGACAACCAGAATCACTTGTGGGTGAATCTCGTCTAAAATATATTAAAAAACTCATATGATTCTAATCATCTTAATACACTGTGAATTGGAGTCACCTGTGGGTGGCTATTGTTCCACATGCATATGAAACATACAGATATCTTACTGTTTGTTTAAACATGTGAACCAAAAAACTACTTGTGAGAAACGTTGTTCAAATCGTTAAATCAATCTAAGAGGACGCAAAAAATATACAACATTTAAGACATATGAGTTCAGTATCATTGTGTTGATAACTAAACAATGAAGCAAATATATAAAATTTCACATACCACACTAATCTTTCTTGTGATATTGCACAGTCCCGCTCAATGATATGAACATACTTGATCTAATCATAAATTAATTTGGTTGATTATAAACTATTATGAGTAACCCTAAAACATTAGTCACAAATATTTATTCAAAAACATGTCATATATATAAGTTCTGAAAACCATCAACACCCTTTAATTAAAAAAAGCGTTCAAACGTGATGAACTTTTCGTAACCCAAAATCAAGCAGTATGCAATAATGATTTAATATGAAGATTCGTTGAAGAAAACTGATTAATGCATTACTAATTTAAATTTGATACCGATTTAAGGATCACGATATAAGGGTTACATTGAAGATAAAGATGAAGGGTGTTAAAAATAGGATATGAACATCATTTTCACAAATACAGGAAATTCATTCGAAGAATATGAAGTTAAATTTCTTTAAAGGACGCCTTGAGTTTTAAATATAAAACAAAATAATTTGACAATACATAAACAATAAAAAATCCTTAATGGGTTACTCAACTCAGTAATGAGTTACTTTAAATAAATCGCTTATGTATTTTAAGAAACTGCGAAAAATAATGGAAAATCATGTGGCATTTACTTTATCATAATCTGTATTTAGATGTCCAGGAAAAGACGGTCAACATTAACATTGAAGGGAGGGAAATGAAAAAAAATGGTACTAAACACCCATCAAGATTTAAAGTAATTCATATCCTATGATCAAATTAAAATCAGATCCTTTAATATTTTCTTAAATATGTAAACTTGAATCACCTGTGGATAATTGTCGTTCTAATATATCTAAGCAAAAGTAAAAATAAAAATTATAAACATTTGACAATATAATGATTACGGCTGAAAAGTTATTCAACATCACTGTGGTGATTGCCAAACAACTTAATAATAGTGTCATTATGATAATCAATAAACCTTAACTTTACGGATTGACGAATTCGTGCTTACAATAACATTATGATTATTGCTAAGATAAAACACTCTAATATCACTACGATGATAACTAAAAAATCCCGATCGAATAATCTTAAGCACAATAATCTCACACACCTTTAGTGTAAATAACGCTAAGAGAGAAAACCACGTCATAGTGTACACTCATATAAATCAGATCATAATGCACACACAAGTTAGTACAAAGCTTTACAATAAATCAATAAAAAATCATCTTAGATTACACACTAAATCATTAATATTTTTAATAGAGCGGAAGCATATCAGTTGGATTATATTTCTTAAGGTAAAAACCACTTTATAATTTTAACACCATCATTGAAATTGGTTTTTAATTGTAAACTGGTTAAATTAATTTTAGTCGGTGACGAACAAATCTAAATTAGCTTAAATTTGAACCATAAAAAAATTGAATCGGGTATGGTCAGATCATATTTTGTCAAAGTCAACAATCAGGAATCACCGGTCAAGGTACAGTCAACTGGTCAAAGTCTGATGATGATAAGAGTTCGGCATGACCTTTTAATTGGCAAAAAAATAAAATTAAACAGGCAAAACGGGCAAAACGGGCCAGTTAAGCTAAGGCCCAAATTCTTTTTAAAGAGATAACATAAAATAGTTTCAATGAGCCAATTTTCTTAAACAAACAAAACATGCGTTTGTATAATGGCACATACGCTCATTTTTCTTAATCAAACAATCAATCAGTTAACGTTGAAAAAATAAATTGTGATTCATATGCTCAAATTATCGACCCTTTTAATTGTTTAACATAATTAATTTTTTTTTATTTTTATTCTGTAATTATCGACCCAATAGCCCATTATATACACAGGCCCAAAACATTAGGTTATGGAATTTGAAAAACTTGGATGTGTTTGGTATCGTTTTATAAAACTGTTTTCCGTTTTATAAAAAAAAGAAAAAAGAAAACGTAAGAAAACGCGTTTGGTGGCTATGATTTCCGAAAATGTTTTATGTATGTTTTTTGTTTTTGAAAACAAAAAAACGGAAACAACTATTTATTATTTTCTTTGTTTTCTTTTTTTCTTTCTTAAATATTTTCTATTTGTTTTTAGTTTATAACTAACTTTTGAAAAATGTGTTTTTAAAAACAGTCCTACCAAACAACTTTTTAAAATTTATTAGAAAATAAAAATAAGAAAAATGGGTATATTTTAAAAACACTAGAAAATAATTTTTAAAAACAGTTTTATAAAATGGTACCAAACACGCCCTTAACTTTATTTTAAAACTACAAAAATGATACAACGACAGAACCCTCCTTAATTAATCGGTTGTTATGTTCATACTCAAATACAAACACGGCGCATCTAAGAAGAACTAAGATCAAGTGCTACCAGGATTGAGTGAGCGCGATTGACAAACTCGAATATAAGGATTTTTATATTAAAGACCACATATTATTAACGGACAATCACGAGTTCTAAACACAAGCTCTAGATATCAATTATAAAATTTAATTCTTTAGATATTTAATCATAGGATCGTGAACTTCATGATATTCACACGATAAAATATATAAAAATAGTTTATACAGAATATCTGGTAGTGCTAACCCATCGTACGTTACCGATCATCTTTAAAGCACCAGTAGTACCTTATAGAAGTTTTGGTTTCTCCTCCTTGACCCTTTACGTAATGAATAGTAAAATCTAGAACCCAATACTGATGGTTATTGTGTTCCTTTTATAGGTAAAAGGAGGTCCAAGTTTTTATAATTTAATATTAGTATTAAATCTCGACCGTCTATCAAAGAAGAAATATTAGAAATAATCCCGTAAAAAAACCGTATAAATATGACAATAATCTAGATTAACCAGTACTAATATAAATATTCTTATATATAAAACTTATAGTAATTGAGTTTTATCATCTAAATATTGAGAACTTTTTAAGCCTGACATATTAACGCCTGTAAGGTTCGACCGAGTCATGCTACAAAGGATATGGGATTCATAAGCTTTGAGATGTTTCAGATCCTTATAATATGAAAAGATCACAGCTTTAAAATACAAAAGACAAGACATGATGATTAAATGTTTTCAGCAATAACTTCCTAAAGCTTCACATTCACTTGTCAGTTTTGAGCTTCTAGAAACTCCAGTTAGATACTCAACTTCTAGAGCTTTCAAAATCGTCGAGAAGTATTTTAATTAATAATACTTTTTCAAGAGGGTAATGTTGTACGTGCATCCTAGCTTTCTCAAGCTGGTTTTTCACTTTGTAGGATCCCCTTCCCATCTTTTCTAAGATAGTTAAAGGTCCTTCCTAATAAGCTGCTAGCTTACCCAGTTTATACTCTATATTGCTTGGCAATACTTATCTTAGGTTCAGGTACCGTAATGAAATTATCTTCTCTTGATATCCTTATGATGCTTCCTCAACCTTCTTTGATATTTTCCGAGCTGAATTAATGCTCTTTTCTCTTCATGTCCAGCTCCACTAAGCTTTGTAAGATTTTGGCTTCATTATGCTCTGAGTTTGATAATAATATCCTGGTTATGGAAAATGTGGGCTCCACTGGCAGTACTGTATCCATCCTAATAGCTAGAAAGAATAGAGATTTAAAGCTTGAGATTCTCTTAGTTAATATGTATGACGATAGGACCTCATGTAGGATGTCAACCCACTATCCTTTCGTAGAATCTAACTTTTTCTTGATTGTAGACAATAAAGTCCTGTTCAGTCCTGTTCGAGATCTCAGCTTAGCCATTTCCTTGAGAAAAATATGGGGTAGTGAATCAGTTAGATCGTTTCAAGTTTGGTCGTTAGTTTTGAGCTATTAGACCGAATTTATAGCGAAATATTTTTGAGTTTTAAAGTTTAGAGTGTGGATCGTGGATTTTTGACAAGAATAAAAATCGTAAAATTATCTTCTATCCAGCAGTAAAAATGTAAAAATATTAGAATATATTTCTGATCTCATATCAAAATACGAGTCATGAATTCCTATCAATTATCTGCAAAAGTGTTAACAATACAGTCTCTACAAATAGCTATAGGTGCTCTATAAAGCCTATCTAAATACGTATACATATCTATGCAATATTGAACTAGACTCAAGTTGCAGAACTTCTATGGTTGAATTCCTTGAACTTGTTTTATATATGCTTCGATATTCAAATTCTTATTTGAACAACATCAATTTATTATTGTATACCTAACGAAAATAACATTCAAATACAGTAACAAAACAGAGCATGGCTATTCGAAGCCATGGTCCTGTTCTAGCATCGTTACTCGAAGACGTGTTGCTGCCCAAGCACCGTCCCTTTTGGGAGCGTCATCGATCCAACATCAATCATCTTGGAAGCGTCATTGATCCAACACTAATCCCTGACGGAGCGTAGTTTCCCTAGTACAGTCCCCTGAGGATGCGTCACTGGCCTATCATCGCTCCTCGAGGACGCATAACCTCTCGAGCATTGTCCCTGAGGATGCGTCACTGGCCTATCTCCTCGAGGACGTATAACCTCTCGAGCATTGTCCCTGAGGATGCGTCACTTTCCTAGGTGCAGTCCTTGAGGACGCGTCATCACTCGATCCTCGTTGCTCCATGTCGCTAGCCTAGTGACAGCGCCAACCTACTCATGGCGCTATCCTTGAGCTAGCACCAACTTCTCTCATGGCGCTGGCCTGCTCATGGCGCTAACCTTGAGCTAGAGCCAACCTCCATTTTGGATATGGAATAGTGCTAGGGCCGGCCTGCTCATGGCGCTATCCCTGATCTAGTGCCAACCAACTCTTGACGTTGTCCTAATACCAGCGCCAAACCTAGCCTGTTCTCAAGAACATGGTGATCACTTTATTCTCGGTTTTTAAGGACTTCTACAAATCTTGACTTCGAACACTTCTAAATTTGTGCCATTTCCAAGTCTTGATACTTTCAAGCCTGCGCACAACTACTACACTAACTATTTTCACTAGACTTGACACTGATCAGTCGGCTTATCCACGTAGTGAACTGAGCAACTTGCCTCACTAATTTAGCAGGTTATTGTCCCGACTTAACCAAAATAGAAGCAGTCCATGGCTTCACTATTTTCTACGAGAAATCAAATATGTCACATGGGGGGATTCTCATTGGGGTATTGGTCTGACGGTTTATAACAAAGTACGATGTGGAAACACATCCACGACGAGAAGCTAATAAGTAGTGGGGCAATTAAAAGCAGTTACGAGGATGATAGAGTAGTAGTCATACAGTCTTTCTGACATAGAAGACATGATTCCACCACAATCTCCACGATCTTCACTTCTCCATCTCTTCACAACTTCCACGACTTACGAGAAATCAGTGTGTTCACTACAAGACTATCTATTGGAAGAGAACATATCTAGCCCAGAGATAATCAAATTCATAGTCATAAATCCAGTCTTCATTATAGTTCAACAATTATACACTGCAATTTCATCACATAATGATTTCTCAACCTTTTATGTTTCCCTCCGCTAAGATCAACCCATCATCTCCACCTTTGTGACCGAAGCAAGACGTGAACGACCATTTCTTGTTTTAGGATCTTATTGTATGATCTTGATTTGTCAAACCTAGAGGATAGTATTATTCACATTACATTTGTTTTTCACCCTAAAACATAGAGATATACTTCTGTTGTACTTGCCTCTTTCTGTAAAATTATCGTAGCTTAGTGGTGTGACACCCAAAAAATGCCCCTTCTAATGGGTTGGATGTCAACCCATTCAGCGAGGTAACATCACCCCGGTGTTTAAAACCATACGAACGATAGAAAAAAATTATAACAAAATTTATATACAATAAAAAAGATAAAGACTGTTGGGAAAGTCCTGGATCCATAGCTAAAGGAATATCACTCGAGCTTGTAAAACGAAAATTTTCTCTTTCGCCAGCGGACTAAACCGAACGCATTTTATGAACCAAAAAATCAATACTTCTTTATATAAAAGAGAATATCTTTATTGAGGTGGCGGCCCCAGAATAAACCTCATGTTTTCACTCAAATAAAGAATCCACATAGATATATCAGTTATTACTTAACTGAATAAATGCATCTTTAGGTCAATAATTGTTACCTAACATATGAAAAGATTCAAGAAAATATATATGAAAAGATTGGAGCCTTCACGATCTATCAACACGACTCTTTAGTGGTATAAATTTTTATACCGTATTCGAAGTACTCCAATCAAATTAATAACAAATCCCTCTTCTTCGTTTATCTCTATTCGATCAAAAAGGTAACAACTTAAATTGTCTCTATTTCAGTTTTGCACATGGGGATTTAAGATTTAAGAAGTTAAGATTACTTTTCTTAACATAACGTTATGTCGATTTTTTTTGTTACTTACTCTGATAGCTATGGGATTTAAATAATTACATAATTTCTTAAAATTGATCAGACATCAATGAGTGATAATTTTAATGGATTTTTGTGTTGTTGTTTTTTTCCGGAAGAAAAAGGATATATATAAAAGTGGAAGGATGTTTACCAGGTTTGGTCATGATACGAACAACAAATAAATTACAAGTTTTTGATTTTTATTTTGGTTTTAATGAGAAAATTAAATTAATTAAGTTAAGAATAAATCTGTTATTGTTTCAATTGTCAATCTGTATTGTTGTTTGTGTAATTCAAGTAACTTGCCTCAATTTTTAACTTGTCGATTTTTTCATAGAATTGTGAAGGGTCATAGAGATTCAAACAACATCATCAACCTTCGTATAAATGGTCGTTGGACCGGAAACAAAGAAGAAATTAAGATGGGCATTGCAAATCACTTTGAGTCCGCTTTTAAGGAGACATCATCCATTCGTCCTAGAATCAAAAATATGTGTCTTAAGAAGATTGACGAGCAAGCTCGCGATTGGTTAGAGAGACCCTTTAGTGAAGAAGAAGTGAAAACCGCAATAAAAGGCTTGGGAATAGATCGTGCGCCGGGTCCGGATGGTTACCCTATGAAGTTTTTTATAGTTTGTTGGGACTTTATTAAAGAAGATTTGATGAAGGTTTTTCAAGAATTCCAAGACCACAATGTTCTTCATTCCTCCCTAAAAAACAATTTTATTTCTCTCATTCCGAAAAAGGTGAACGTGAGGAAGTTAAAGACTTTCGCCCCATTAGCCTTATTGGAAGTGTGTACAAAATCATCTCCAAGGTCTTGGCGGAACGTCTAAAGGTATATCTCCCTTCTCTAATCTCTTCATCTCAATCTAGCTTTATTAAAGGGAGACAAATCCTTGATGGTCTATTGATAGCAAATGAATGCGTGGATTCTAGAATCCGTCAAAAATTACCGGGGTTGGTTTGCAAGCTCGATTTTGAGAAGGCTTTTGATAACGTAAATTGGAACTTTCTAAATGAAGTTTTGTTTAAAATGGGGTTTGGTGGTGTTTGGAGGGCTTGGATTAGAAATTGCTTAACTTTCTCTAAGTTTTTGGTTCTTGTTAATGGGTCGTCATATGGTTATTTTGGAACTGAAAATGGCTTCGGCAAGGAGACCCACTCTCTCCCTTCCTCTTCACAGTTGTGGGTGAAGTCTTAAGTTGTATGTTGAGTAAATCGCAAGAATTAGATCAAATTTTGGGGTTTTCGGTAAAGATAGGAGGAACAAAAATAAATCATTTGTAATTTGCCGACGATACAATTGTCTTTCTTGATGCGAAGGAGGAACAAGTGGATAACCTTCGCTACCTTCTTCTTTGCTTTGAGTTAGTCTCGGGTTTGAAGATTAATTTCTCAAAGAGTAGTTTGTATGGTGTCGCGGTGGAAGAGGGGGTTGAAAATTTTGCAAACATGTTGGGATGCAAATTTGCAAGCTTTCCTAGTATATATCTTGGTCTTCCGTTGGGCGAAAAAGTTGGAGGTTCACAAAAATGGGAGAAAACATTAGATACTTCTGCGAAAAGAATTACTTCTTGGAACGGAAAATCTATAGCAAAAGGCGGTAAGTTAACTATCATTAAAAGCATTTTAGCGAGTCTACCTATTTATTACCTATCTCTTTTTCTTGCTCCTTGCGCAATAAATAGGAAAATTGATAAAATGGTAAGGAACTTCTTATGGGATGATGATCAAAACACCAAAAGAATCCACAATGTTGGTTGGAATATGGCGACAAAACCAAAGGAAAAAGGAGGGCTTGGTATTAGAAGAACTAAACTAGTGAATTCGGCTTTGCTTAAGAAATGGTGGTGGCGTTTTGGCTTAGAGAAAGATGCTTTGTGGAGGAAGATCATAGTCGAAAAATTCGGTGAAACCTCCACCGGTTGGGAAACTCTCCAACCTAAAGGTTCAAAAGGAGGTAGCCTTCGGTATAACATTTATAAAGAGCTAGAAGATTTCAACAAACATATTAAATTCAAGGTTGGCGCGGGTAAGGAAACTAGATTTTGGGAAGATGTTTGGATTGGTGAAGGAAGATTATGTGATTTGTTTCCGTCGGCTTATGAAGTCTCAAGGACAAAGGGGCGTGTGGTGGCTTGTATGTTCGATATAGTTGATGACGGTATAAGGTGGAAGTTTATGTAGACAAAGATACTCACAAACCATCTCAAATGAAGTATCAAATATATCAAATCTTCACTCTTCTTTCTCTATTCAAGAAGGTACCGCGGATAGTCGAATTTGGGATGGGAATGTTAATGGTCAATATACGGTTAAAGATGGTATTAAGAACGAAGAGGAACAAGAAGTGCCAACTTTCACAATCGATGTTGTTTGGAGCCGTAAGTATCCTTGCAAAATTAATTTCTTTCGTTGGCTTCTTTCTCATGATAGGGTAATGACTAAAGATAAGCTACTAAGAAGGGGCACAGAGGTTTCTAGCCTTTGTTGTTTTTGTGACGAAATCAATGAGAAAGCGAGCATATTTTCTATGATTGTTGGAGGATCCGAAGGATTTGGGACTATTTTAATGAAGGGTCTAGGAGTAATTGGGTTTATAACTCAAATGTTTCTATAAACGTTAACTCTTGGAAATTCAATTGGGGAGATGATCGCCTTTGTCGAATTTGGAATAACATCCAGGTAGCAATTTGGTGGTGTATATGGAAGGAGCGTAACTCAAGAGTCTTCGAAAACAAAAGGAAAAGATTGGAAATTATTATTCGAAATGTTAAACTTCAAGCTTTCTTTTGGGCCGAATCTAATTCAAAAATGTTAGGTCTAACCGCAAATATGGTTATAGCTCTTTGGGACTCACTATTTCGGCCTCTTTGATTTTGTTCTATCTAATAGGCGGCTTTGGTTTTACTAATGCCGAAAAGGATGTTACATGTTTTTATGCCCAGTGAATCAATAAGAAATCGAATTATATACAAAAATTCATACTTCTTATTCATCAACCATATTGATAAAAGTAAACTAGCCAAGAAATGTACATTTATCTTTAAAGGTAGTTTATTCATTCTCACATTCAAGGTGACTTAGTTATTGAATGCATCCATTTGGATGTCATTATACATGTGAAAATGATGTCTAGTCTTATGTTTAACATGTCATTTGTTTGATCGAATTGTTTACTGCAGCTTAATTCACCGGAAGGATATCAATATTTTTTGGGATTAATGAGAGTTACATGCCCATTTAATTTCTGGCTAGGTACTCTACCCTGATATTGTTGGGTCTATAACTGGCATATAGAAGTAGGGTCGAAATGAGGATGGGACTTAATTTAAGGTGGAGAAGATTTTGCAGCAACGCTGATCAGCATTGATGTAAAGAGCGATTCTTATATCCATATCTAAATATGGAAAATAAGTTGTTGTTAATATATATTGGAGAGGAGACATGCCTTAACAAGGAAAAAAATGTATTGGTTTACAAAAGAAACATCAATTACCTGGGCTAAGAGCAACTGCAGCGGGCGAGTAGACCAAAGAGTAAAGATTAAATTTACTCTTTGGTCGCCCAAAATCAACCGCAACGGAGGAGGAAATATAGGTTTGAGGCGAGTATAACTACTGTTCCAGAGAAAATTTTCTCCAAAACTTATATATACTCGCACGCTCTTGTACGTGGGCGTTAACAGAAAACGTTCCCTTATGAAAGCGTTTAGAAACACGGACGCAGGGGCAGAGAAGCGTTTGATGAGACGCTCATTATACAATGCGTATGAAGTAACGCTTCACTAGGAGAACGCTGGTAGAACAAACGCAAGCTAAGAAGAGCGTCTAGTTGAGACGTCCATTTACGAAAACGCCTATATATCCATCGTCTCCATAAGAGGACGCTTAGGCCCGGTGCTGTCTTAATAGGACGCGTACAGATGAAACGTCTCCATAAGGGGACGCCTATAAATCAAACGTCTCCATAAGAGGAAGTCCACCATAAATGCTCCTCCACACGGGCGTGGCAACAAACGTCCACCATAAAAAGCGTTTTGTTACCGTTGTAAACTTTCCGTTGTTGGTTGTTGATCAGAGAAATTTTTTACCGTTGAACGTTGTACAATTTTACCGTTGAACGTTGTACAATTTTACCGTTGAACGGCTAGTTAATTCGTAATGTATATAAATGAGTTTCCGTAGTGTATGTTTCATCTACACAACAACATTTCATAATTCAAAAGCCTGTTCATACAAGAAAGAAAGAAATTTCTAAGGTTTTCTAAATTTTGGTAATTCCAATTTGTTTGTAATCACTTTCATTAATGGGTCCAAAACCAAGAGGTCCAAAGTTTACTGTTAGTGAAGATATAACCATGTGTAGGATTCATTTATCAATATCTCAAGATTGTAGTGTTGGTACCGATCAATCAGAAGACAAATTATGGTCTCGTATCAAAGATGGAATGAAAGAAGCTATACCTTCAATGGATGATCGCAGTTGGACCTCTATTCAAAAACGCTTTCAGGGAATAAGTACATATGTGGCTCTTTACTCTGCAAAAGAGGCAGAAGTGGAACGTGAACACCATACTGGATGGGGCCCAGAAACAAAGGTATGTGAAGACTTAATTTTTATGCACTGCCTTATTAAAGTTTTGAATTGTATGTGATGCACTAAGTATTTTTCTAAACAACAATAAACAGAGCGTAGAAGTAAGGAGGCTATTCAAGGAAGCTAATGGTGGGAAACCATTTAAGCACGAAGAGTGCTACGCATTTATGTTAGAAACATCAAATATTCAAGACGATCCTTAGTTGTTTTCGATTCATCACAAGCCGAAGAAGATTTGGATAGTAGCGACGATACCCGAAAAAGACCTTCGCAAGCCAAGGCCATTGGAGTGAATACGAAGAAATAGGAGATATACCTAACACGTATCCGCGTCCAATGGGAAAAAAAGAGGCTAAACGTTTGAAGCAAACAGGGAGACCAAAATCCAGTGCCCAAGCCGATGCCTTGGAAACAATTATTAACAACCAAAAAAACTTCAACAACAGTTATACAGAAAATGCAAAAAAGGAAGATTGATCAGAGAGAAGCTAAATCTGCAGCAAAAGAGGAGTATCGTATTATGATGACGGACGTCTCCCATTTGGATGCCGCAACAAAAAAGTGGATCGAAATTAGGAAGCAAGAGATTTTACAGAAAAGAAGAGAATCTCGTCTTACCTAAACAGTATTAAACTTCGAGTGTAATTTTTTCTTTCATTAATGAAAATTATAACTTTTGAGTCATAAAATTGATTGTCACTTACTCATAAGAACAGAACAAAACTTTACATTAAGATATCTCATTTTCACATGAGTAGCGGTTGAACTTAGCACGTGCAACATGCCTTTAAACCACTAAGTTCCCCATGTGGCCGAGTGGTGTGTCGGGAGGGTATACAAGAGATATACCCACAAAACCTATCTGCATGGTTTACTAGTTTTTCATACTTCACCGAAATCCGACCATAAATGTTCGATCAAGTCATTTCGTAATCGAATATGCGTTTCTTTGCTATGTACTGCAATTCGGTGTTGGTGAGTTGACATCCTCGACAGTTCTGCAGTTTCTTGACGGGATATATTAACCGGTGCATGGTAGCTCCCTTGATCATATTCATGTGGCCAATCACCGGGTTGACGTTCATCCTCCATAATCAATTATGGAGAATAATAACAGTTTTCATTATATATGCAAGTGCGTCCATATTCCACATTCTTGTTGGTTTTTTAACGATTGCAAATTGTTTTTGCAGTACCCCAAATCCTCGCTCCACATCTTTTCGGCAACCCTCTTGCATAGCTGAGAATTTGCGTTTCTTGTGTGAATCTGGATGCTTGATCGACATAATAATGGTAGCTATCTCTGGGTATATCCTATCACCAAGATAATACCCCATATCATATTGGTTCCCATTTACCTCGAAGTTCACAGGTGGTGTTTTCCCTCTGATAAGGTTTTTAAAAATATAAGACCGGTTCATTACATTGATATCGTTGTTGGAACCAGGCATAGCAAAAAAAGCATGCCAAAACCAGAGATCTTGTGAAACCACTGCCTCCAATACAATACTTTCACCGCCTTTGTAGGCAGTGTAGGCACCAGATTCGGCTGATGGACATCTATCCCATTTCCAATGCATACAATCCACACTGCCTAGCATCCCAGGAAATCCCCTAGATTTTTTCTGGTTAAGCAACAGTTGAACATCTGCATGAGTTGGGTTGTGCAAATACTGATCCTTATATAAATGCAGAATCGTCAAACAAAACCGTCGTGTTGCCTCAAGAACCGTGCTTTCTCCGATGCGTAAGTACTCATCTATTTCATCCATCACAGATCCATAAGCCAACATACGAATTGCAGCAGTAATCTTCACGTGTGGGGTTAATCCAAGGCGCCCGGCCGCATCCCTTTTTTGAACGAAATAAGGATTAATTGCTACTACATCTCGCAAGATACGGTTGAACAATTGTCTTCGCATTCGAAATCTTTTACGAAAAACATTGGGAGGAAAAGTCGGGTTTCTTGAAAAGTAATCTGTCCATAGTTGCCTAGCTCCGTCCTCACGATTTCTTTCTATTTCGATCCGAGTACGTGGCCAGTCTATGTATGAAGCGACCAATTCCAAATTGAATGCTTGGTCATTTTGGTTAAGTGCAAATGATTCTTCGTCTGATGAGGAACTAGTGTTATTACTATCATCATTAGATGTCGAAGATAGGGTTAAATGATTAGGAGGAATATAAGAAGAGGAAGTAGAAGCAGCATAATACATGTTGAAGTTTTGATTACCTGCCATTGGCTGGGGAAGCAAGTATGTTTTAGGGAGGTTGCTAGTTTTGTGGAGGTTAGTAGTTTTGGGTTGGTTTGTAGTTTTTGATGTGGTTTCAATAGAGAATGGTGTGTTCATTTTATAGTTGTGTTTCAGATAAAAACGAAAAAATTCCTAAGACACGAGCTAACAACAACACGAAAGTGTATACATGTAAAAGAAAAAACCAAGAGATAAGAAGTGTCAGTTGATTAGACAATACAACGCAGAAATAAAAGCTAAATTAAAGCAAACACAAGAGCTAAAAACTAAAAACTGACAAATCATTTCCAAAGAAAAAACCAAGAGATAAGAAGTGTCGGTTGAGGAGGCAATACAAGGAAGAAGTAAAAGCCAAATTAAAGCAAAGACAAAAATTAAAGCAAAGACTGACAAATCATGTAAATGAAAAAACCGAGAGATAAGGAGTTTCAGTTGATTAGAAAATACAACGCAGAAATAAAAGCCAGGTTAAAGCAAACACAAGAGCTAAAAACTAAAAACTGACAAATCATTTCCAAAGAAAAAAACAAGAGATAAGAAGTGTCGGTTGAGGAGACAATACAAGGAAGAAGTAAAAGCCAAATTAAAGAAAAAATAAAAATTAAAGCAAAGACTGACAAATCATGTAAATGAAAAAACCGAGAGATAAGGAGTTTCAGTTGATTAGACAATACAACGCAGAAATAAAAGCTAGGTTAAAGAAAACACAAGAGCTAAAAACTAAAAACTAACAAATCATTTCCAAAGAAAAAACCAAGAGATAAGTAGTAAACGGAAGTAACTTTATTTTGTAAAATCATTTTATTAAATCAAAAAAGACATACATTAAAGGGAATGAAATATAACTATTGCTAAAGAAGGAAAGCACACTTCTGATATAGAATAATCATGTCATAAGTAAACCTATTAGTGAAACCTTAAGCATTGGCTTGTCGGACGACGTTCTTCACTTCTTGCTAGAATAATCAACATAAAAGGATTGAATTCTTCCGTTACCGTTAAGATCTCGAAATGAGGTTTGTACCGGAAATCATGTCGTTTCCATCTTGTCCATTCCTCCAGGGATCTGGCAACAACTTCATCGTCAGTTTCATTCCTATGACGAAATTCATTGACCTTAGAAGTTAAAGAGGAAAATTCTAGGACTTCCTTTGTGATTTCCACATATCGACAAAAAAGGCCTGCTCTGTTCCTGTTGTTGGGATTATAGGTTTCATTATAAAAGTTTGCATGTGTATGTTCCAACCATTGCATGCTCATTGAGAATGATCTTGGGCTAGGGTTAGTTGCAAATTAGTGTTTTGATTGTTAGATTTGCGCAAATGTTCCATCATTTCCCTCGACCGGGCCAAATGAAACTTACGAAACTCTTGGGTAAAGTCATCAAAATCTTGCACAAGAGTATAAGCTTCGCCCTTTAATGGAAAATAAAAATTGTCAGTTTCTCAACAATATTTTAAAACTATGTTCCGTTTATATTTGAAATATACTTACATATGACCAACTATCTTGAGGCGGAATGACAACATGTTCAGCGGGTTGGTCGAGGGTTTCTGTAATAAGGCCACCCAAACAGTCGTATGTTTCCACCTCCCAGTCGACATTGGTGCAAAATTTGTTGGAGTTAGTAACATGTCGCCAGTACTCCAAATAGCAATCATACGTAACTGGATCTTGGAGGTAGTCATTTATAAGGACGTCACTCGATTCCCTCATCTTGGTAGCTTCGGCATCAGTGATGTTGCTCACACGGCTTGGGGGGTTGCTCGGAATTCTCCATCCACCAGAGATTTGGTTCCATAACCGCTCTCCAAGGTAGACGTTATGCTTTTAAAATTTAATTATTATCAGCCATGAACCAGTAAAATAAAAAAGAATATTAATAAATATGACTATTCGGAAAAAAAGTGTCAACTCACAGTGCCAATCCAAGTAAATACAGTGCCCCTATTTGTTAGCATCATACATGATAGGATAATCTCATTAAGATGGATTTGAATGACGGTAACCCACGGGTGCCATGTCACATCGTCGGCGGTCAATACATTCAGAAGATTCCTTGAACGCTTAATATCATTAGTCTTCTTTCGTGTACTCTTCCACCGCGAACATCTTGGCCAATCACTTTCGGTCTCATCAAATGGGTTGTGAGGTCGAAGTATGCCCAGATATTCTTACCCGCAAAACTTCAATTTGAATAAAACAAGCAAAGTTAATAATTTACCACGAAATACCCAGTCAAAGGAAATTTGAAGGAAATAAAATTACCTTCAATATTTGACATGATCCGGTTAGTGACTTTTGTCCCCTCCCCGCTGCGCCAAGTGCGGAATAAAGTCTTGAAATACCAGCACTACCCCATTCATAAGTTCCAACTTTGTTTGTATCCTCCAAAGCAGCTAACCATCCAGCATCGATGTAGTTCTTAGCATTGGAAAAGAAGAACTGTCCAAGAACATACATCCAAAAAGCTCGCGCCACTCTCTCAGCAAGTAGGTTATCATATTGCGCCTCAAGCAACTTTGACTCTTCAAAATATGAGGACAAAAAGGCCACAGTAATGGCATCTGAAATCCACTGCTGCGGGATACCTTCTCTCCTACACACTTCAAAGTCTTTTAAGTCTGGGAAAATATGGTCACGGACATATTGAAATATATACTTATCCGGGTCATACGGAGGTTCCTCGCCAATACCAATACTTATTCCGGTCAACATGACCCAGTTTAGAGGTGTAAATCCCATTTCACCAAATGAGAAGTGAAAGGTGTTCGTCGTGTCCCAGAAACGCTCGACAATGTAATCAATCAAAGCATGTGACGAGTCACCAACATCCATTGTCAAAAACGGTCCCATCCTGCCTTTTCAATAATAAATTTTGCTCTAGCGCAGTTTTTAGTTATAGCTTTATATGCTTGTAGGACCGATTTCAGAGACCCCCGATGCATATATTTGGTCTTTGGGTCAGCTCTCGAGGTTATATTACTGGAAGCGTGACCTTCATCATCTTCCACCATACTGTAATTTGCCAACCCAATAACATCGTTCCCTCCTTCGCCAAATTGAACTTCTGGTGCATCCTGGGTTGTTTTGGCTTTCTTGTTCTTTTTTTTTCGACCAACGAATCGGGAGGCGGCATTTCTCAACATCTATACAAAATCAACAGTTATCAACATAATTGACCAAATATATAACTCCACATTTATCCATAAATCAACAAGAATACAAATTATAGTTCAAAAAATGTATAAACACAAGTAAGTAATTATATCGATTCAGGTTATAGTTATTCTTCGTAAAATCATTTACAAACATGGAAATAATAAACACATACAACGACAACACCATGGAAATACAAACATGTTTTTCATATTTCTGTACTAAAAAAACTATAGTTCAAGCCAACCAAATACCCATCAAGAAAAAAAGGAAGAACTAAACCATTCATATACAGAGACATACTTAGCAATTGGCAGAAAACACATAAATTTACTTAAGCAAAATTTGGTAGAAAATAATTATCACTAGTAATATAGAAATGTCATTTAGACAATCAAATTTAAGAAATTAAATTAAACAAACATGTCCTACTGATAGTGTTAGAAATTTAAAAAATTATAATTAAGAAATTAAAATTGACATTTTAGACTAAACCATTTCTAACACTAAAATTGACATTAAAATTAATAACTTATTGAAATTAAAATTAACAAACATGTTCTACTGCATTTAGACTAATGGGTTCTTGTTTTAGTTTTTTCTTATGGAAAATGTTAATAAGTTATTAATTTTATTTGATGTAGGTTTTGTTACTAAGACTAAACCATTTCTAACACTAAAGAAATTGATACAGCTAAAACAAAAAAGAAAAAGACAGGGGGAAAGAATTTGTTACCGTGATTTATTTGATTTTAACCGCAAGTTGGAGTTCCCTTCCTAGCTGTCAACTGTTGTCTGTTGAGTAGAAAAAGAGAGAAGAGCGTTTTAGAAGAATAGAAGAAGAAAGGAAGAGCGTTTTATAGCCGAACCAAACCCTAACCCTAACAAGGACTCTCACCTAAAATGTTCTTAACGCTCACCACCCTAACACGGACGCTCATCTACAAGGACGTCAACATCCTAGACGCTCATCTACAAGGACTTTTGTGTGGACGCTTTTCTATGTGGACGTCTTATTGACGCTGTTGTACGTGGGCGCTCAGCTAACGCTTCTGTGGGTGGACGTTTCAATAGTAAGCGCTATTCACTAGTACAAATTTGGGCTTCCGTGACAGTTCAAAATCCTTAATCATGACAGTTCAAGAAATATCTGTCACAAAAGATTAAGCTACGAGATATACGCGACAGTTTCTTATAAAAACTCACACTAATAATGGTACAAAACTGTGACAGTTTATTAACTGTTACTTAATAATTATACCATGACATTTTTTGTAGAAAACTGTTAGGGTATATTCATGTATAATAACAGTTATAAACTGTTACGAATCTTAAGCTATAGCAACTGTTTTATATAAGAACTGTTATAGAAGTGTATAGCTATATGTGACAGTTTCTTTCAATTAAATTCATTTTCATTTGTCCAATAACTTGCATCACATGGATGGTAAGGATTCGATTGATGGTAAGGATTCGATTGGTATAGCTCTCTCACATGGATGGAACCATGATATTTCCAACGATAAGTTTCATGTGTCCAATAAATTGCATCAATTATGATCCCACGTTTTTCTTAAAAGGATGGTTGTTGGTCTAATTGTATTTTGGCTTTCTCTTCTGCAGTTTGACCTCTTTGATTTTGGACTTTTGTGGTGCTCTAAATTATATATTATTTAAAGTTTCTTGTTTTGACTAATTTTTCTAGTAGGAAATCTTATAAACTAATTTTTATGCTCTCACTCAGGGTTTTGAGGAGGCTTTAGTTGACCGCATCTGTCTTATGCTCTGAATTAGTTAACTTTTAGTTTCAGATTGCTTGGTGTTTGATTTCCTTTAATTGATTCACAAAATGTCTGATTACTCTGTCTCAGGTTTTAGCACTGTTATACTTCAAGAAGTTAGCCTAGTGGAAACAACTTATTGGGATCTAGTTTTGCACTTGAGTTTTTGGTCGGTTCTGTAGATTGCAGGTTGGATGTTGATGTAATGATGAATATGTTTTCCCTTCTGCATTTTGGCTTTTTCTGGGAAAAAAGTTTCTTGTTTTGTCTCACTTTGTCTATTTAACATGAAAAACACTATCGCTTCGGTTATCCCGATTGCTGTGCTGGATTTTTATATATATGTAATGCTAGAGTTTAGCAATTATGTTAGTTTGTATTACCATGAATTATCTTTTTTTTTTCTCCTTTTTGGGGTAGCAGGAACTCGTAGGACTTGGTTGTTATGTTCTCTCTCAGGGATCTGACAAGGCTTTGGTCGACAACAACTTTCAGCTTAGGGTATGTGTTTTTTTAACTCTTGCTTTCAGTTTAGTTAGTTGTTACCTTTCCCTAAATTGATCTGCAGAATGTCTTATTTTCTTTGTTCAGGTTTTAGTATTGTAAGACTTCATGGAGCTTGCCAACGGGAAACAACATAACGTGTCCTATTTTTCTTGATTTTTTAGATTGCTCTGTCGGTTGCAGGATATCTATTGATCAACAGTGTAATGACGATGGTATTTTTTGGTGATCTATATTTTGTGTTCTTTTCAAGTTTCTTGTATTGGCTCGTTTGGTCTATTCATCATTTAGAAGAAAATATCATCGTTAATCCGATTGCCATGCTGTTTTTTTTTGTTGTTATGTCGGTTTCAGGATTGTTTTTCCTTCTAAGGATTAGCGTTCGGGAAAGCATATCTATAGTTGACTTATTGAATGCTTTTAAAATTCTATGGTGCTCTATATTTTATATTCTTTAAAGATTTTTGTTCTTGCTCCTTTTGTCTTATAGGAACTTGTTTTTTATACTGTCATTCTGGTTAGGGATTTGATGTGGATTTGGTGGAAAACATCTATCTTATGGTCTGAATTAGTTAACTTTTACTTTCAGATTACTTTGGTGGTTGATATCTCTTAATTGATTTGTGGAATGTGTGATTTCTTTCTTTTTTACTTTTTAGGATTGTTAGACTTCAAGGAGCTAGCCAACTGGAAACGACCTACTGGGGTTTTAGTTTTTCAATTTGAATATTAGTGTTGGTTCTACTGGTTGCAGAATGATTATTTCATTTTCCTTTCTACAGTTTTGTCTACAGTTTTGAATGGTCGCAATTATGCGCCTTCATTCTTGACCAGGGAAAATGTCGTACAAGATTTCCTAAAGAATCTTTATGCATATTCGGTTCTCCTTCTTTAACAATTTATAAAACTGCGTTTGCAGGTTTAAGAACTAGAATAGATGTTGGGGTTATTAGTGGTGAAAGTGGAGAACCACATTACTTCCTTAATGTTGCTGACGTTCACCTGTAAGGTCACCATCAGCTATGTCATTGGTGCATTGAGGAAGACTGTAGGAGTGCAAAGGTTGTATATTATGCATCTGAGGTATAAACAATTTGGGAACCTTTGTTATGTCATTGGTGCATTGAGGGGATTCATGAGGCACAGTAATCAGGACCTCAGGATCAAGGTCAGACTATGATGCTTTAAAATTAGCTATTTACACATGGAACTTTCTAGTGCTTTAATGCCATTGTTTTGACTGTAAGATATTATCAAATGCATTTAATGCTTTGAACATTTTAGGTCAATGTAGGCGAATGGGAATAACACCTATTGCATACTCGTGTAATGGAAATCTTGAGGTAGTTATATATCACTAACCTAATTATCCATCACAAATTTCTCAACCATTTTACTTCCTGTTGTATCTTACTTG
Organism: Papaver californicum; assembly: GCA_023531435.1. NCBI lineage: Eukaryota > Viridiplantae > Streptophyta > Magnoliopsida > Ranunculales > Papaveraceae > Papaver > Papaver californicum. The sequence goes on along the minus strand of JAJJMC010022364.1, from coordinate 2,174,151 downwards.
TCCGTCAATATCCCTTGTTTGTTTAACTGAGGAGGACCTTGGGAGTCTAACATTTTATACCATAATTACACTTTATGTTGAGAGAGCATTTTTTCTGGAATTTCATATCTGCTGATGACTTATAGGTATCATTATTCTGTTTTAAAGGTTAATAGGGATCCTAGATCCAATGAGATGCAAAAGATGTTTCAGCAACTCGAATGTTTGCAAGCAGAACTACTTACTCGTAGTGCAAGAGTTTCATCCAAAGAAGTTCAGGTACTATAATTGACCTTGATACACATATTCCCTGTGCCAAAACTATAAGTTCGTTATCACGAGATTTTTCCTTGCAATAGAGAGAACTTTGGTTGTTCTGAGCACCATCAGTATTATGAATACTGTGATTCAAATCAACATTTTTTTTTACTATAGACCATTTGTTTTAAAATTGCAAGCTTAGTCGTTTATATTAAGAGAATATAGTTTCCGACTTCATCAGGTGACAATTCCAAAGATGATGATGAAGAGGTACCAAAGGAGTGGCAGCATACACTTCTCCAAAAAGAGGTATTTTATATGGTTTATAAAATGTTAAAGTTTCATATTTATTTCTCTATTTAGAGAAAAACTGGTCAATGTCTAAACTCTAGTGAGATAGTAAATTTTTTCACGTCTCTGAATATCAACCTAATTATATGAAACCTCTGTGAGGAGTTTCAAGAAATGTTTATTATATCCTTAAGTTCGCTTTTATGTATCTGCAGTCGGAGATGAAACTGTTTGGAGGTTTTGATGCTATGGCACTGAAGCAGCACTTTGGGAAGAAAATCATGGAACTTGAGGACGAGAAAAGAACTGTGCAGGTTAGATAAAACATTCTTGCTGCTTATATTCGTTCGATGTTCTTTTCCATCAATAATCTAATATTATGTTATGTACATAATTATAAAATTACAACAAGACAGGGATCGTCTGTTAGCCGAAGTTGAAAGTCTCGCTGCTAATTCTGATGGTCAAACTCAGAAAATGCAAGATTTTCACACACATAAACTAAAGGCACTTGAAGCGCAGGTGGAACTTCATATTCTTGTTTAAGATTTTCTTTATGTTACTGTGCCCTTTCTTAAAAGTTCGGTCTCTCCTATGTTTTCAGTATTGTAGATTTTGGATCTCAAGAAGAAGCAGGATGGCCAAGTTCAGATTGTAAAGCAAAAACAAAGAAGTGATGAAGCAACTAAGCGGATACAGGAAGAAATACAGTATATCAAGTCACAGAAGGTTGGTCACCTTTACACTTCTCCTAAACACTGAGAAATTTATGTATTGTTAATGGTTTATAAATTTACAGGTCCAACTTCAACACAGGATTAAACAAGAGGCAGAGCAATTTCGCCAGTGGAAGGCCTCTCGAGAAAAGGAACTTTTACAGGTAAAGTATTTACAGCTAGCTATTCTACTTGGGCTTGATTTATGGCCAATATATCACACTTCACACTTTCTCTAGTCGGTGTTCCATGAAATTAGTGCGGTCAAATGTATTCTGAAAGTCAGGCTCTAAAGGTGAATAACGTATTCATTATTCACCATTAAGTTATCTTGGAAATCCTATTTCTGAAAAGATTATCTAAAGCAAAGATTTATATGTCACCACTGCAAACTTTCCTATCATGATTATTTGATTTTCTTACAAACGCATAATCTTTCCTTGCTATCACTTTGGGGTTAGTTTTTTGCATTTGAAAAATATGGATGTTCGACTTGTATACCATCTTAGTGTTTAGTTGCATTGGTGATTAAACTTTTTTTTAAACAGCTGCGGAAAGAGGGTAGGAAAAATGAGTATGAACGGCATAAACTAAAGGCTCTAAATCAGCGTCAGAAAATGGTAAGTAGTGTTACATTTATATTTATTATAATATGTTCTTTTGCGCAAAGAGAAATGGTGATGAATTTATAGAAACAAGCAAATATCAACTCATAGCTGAATGAGTCAGTGATAGAGGGATTCCCTCTCTAAATGCTTATTTCCGTCCTCTAAATTTCTCTTTTATTGTTTTATCAAATAGTACTTTTGTATTATTATGACCAAAGTGAGAACTATTTTTCCATTTAGGTCCTTCAAAGAAAAACTGAAAAGGCTTCCATGGCAACCAAAAGGATAAAAGAATTGCTTGAAGGTCGCAAGTCTTCATCGCGTGATATCTCAGGTACATACTTCTGTTAATTGTGTTCTTCTTATTTAGTTTTCATGGCTAACATTCTAGATATTCTATTTGTAGAACTACTAACGGTGATCACCAAAATAACGAGAAATCCTTACAAAGATTGCTTGATCATGACCTAGAAGTTCTGGTGAATGTGCATGAGGTTCGCCTCGAGTATGAAAAGCAAATCCAAGTGTATGTTAACCTGTAATCTCTATCTTGAATAATTAACTTAATGTGGTTGTAGTTTCTTGATATAACCAATTGCTTGTGCAGACGAGCTGCTCTGGCAGAAGAGTTGGCAATATTGAAACAAGAGGATGGTTTTGCTTCCAAGGGGTTTAATTCCCCTAGCAAAAAGAATGGACACTCCAGGTAAGTAACCATATTTACTGTCTAAACTTTAAATCATTAGCTCTCTGATACCAATTATGCTTCTGCAATTCGGAATAATTGGATATCTTTATTTTGCATATTAGTATCATGAAATTTTATGTATATTAATATTTTTTCTTCTTCTTCATAGTATCCTCCATGACGCCAAATACAAGAATGTCAAGAATTGCATCTCTTGAGAGTATGATGAGCATTTATTCGAATGCACTTGTAGCAATGGCATCTCAACTTTCAGAAGAAGGAGAGAGGGAGCGTGCCTTCACTGGCCGTGGACATTGGAATCAATTACGTACAATGGTAGATGCAAAGAACTTGCTTCAGCACATGTTTAATGCTGCTGCAGATGCCAGGTATTTCTATGACTCTATGACACTGACCTAGCAGTAGAGTAATGAGTGTATTCCATTATCTAAATATCTGGAGATAAGATGTTCATTGCATATTGTTGTTTTCTAAGCATTAGTTTGTGTTGATAAAAAGGTGTCGGTTATGGGAAAAGGAAGTTGAAGTAAAGGAAATCAAAGAGCAATTAAAGGAGCTCGTTGGTCTACTGCGACAAAGTGAGGCACGACGAAAAGAAATTGAGAAGCATCAAAAATTGAGAGAGCAATCTGTGGCAATTGCCTTGGCTACGTCAGCTACAGTGAGCTACATTCTATAAAAAAAATTATGCCAGTTCATTATAGGGCAGGTAACATCAACATAATAATAACAACTGAAAATGATGTCGGGAACAATAACTACTTAGAAGTCCGATTATATATGAACATGCTTTTGGATGCTAGACTTTCAAGTTTCGACCCCAACAGTCCTAACGAAAAAGGGAATATCTTATATATATAGCACTTGAGATCAGTTTCTTATTGTTAAACTAATTCTTCATCATTATCGTCATAGGTTGAACACTTTTATAACTAATTAACAAAAGTATTGTATTCACTTTCAACAGTTAGTTAATCTCAATTGCACATCTTCAATCAACAGGGAAATGGAAACGTTTCACCAAAATATTTCGCTGATGACATATATGGATCTATGAATCCAAAGGCAGTGCAAGCGCAAAAGCAGCTTAAATTCACACCAGGCATTGCTAATGGTTCAAATAGAGAATCAGCAGTGTTTTTGGACCAAACACGAAAGGTTGATTTCATTCTTAGGCTTTCAATTTAGACTTATATCTTTACGATGAAAGATTAAAGATCTTTTTCTTTGTTTTTATGAACCCACTAGAGTTTATGAATGAGTAACTGGGAATTGATAGTTGATGCTAATTGTATAGTTTTAGCATTTTGTAAAAGTTATTTGTACAAGAGAATCTGTAGAAATATTTTTACTTAAATCAATATATATATATGTATATATAAATAATCCTCTATTTTTTTCATGCATTGGTTTTATTTGTGATTGACCATCTACCTGATAAGAAAGGAAGTATTGTGTGGAAGATGAATTAGCCTATATGATAATCATTTGACAATTCATGTCCTTGAGTCATTGATGACAGTTTTGTGAAGAAACTCTCATCTTAGTCTAAGAAGTTAAGTTTTCAATGACAATTTTTATAGAGAAACTGTCACCTTTGTAAAAGAAATTAAGTTTTCAATGACAGTTTTTATTGAGAAACTGTCACCTTAGTAAAGAAATTAAGTTTTCAATGACAGTTTTATGGAGAAACTGTCACCTTAGTAAAAGAAATTAAGTTATCCATGACAGTTTTTATGGAGAAACTGTCACCTTAGTAAAAGATATTAAGTTATTCATAACAGTTTTTATGGAGAAACTGTTACCTTAGCAAAAGAAATTAAGTTATCCATGACAGTTTTATTTAGAAAATATTATTATATATTGTCAACAATGACAGGTTTATGAAAAAACTGATACTTATAGTTATGATTCTGTGACAATTTCTTATAGACCCTTTCGTAACAAAGCCTTTAATGACAGTGCAATAATTTTTTAAAACTGTCACATAAGTATTTTGGTGGCAGTTTTTAACTGTCACATAAGGCCAAATTTGTACTAGTGATTCTAGAAGGGCTTCTAGCATTCAGGCGTCTATTAGGAAGAGCGTTTATCACTAAACGTCCACGCAATACAAAGCACAATTTCTAGACGTTCCTACACTAAGACGCTGGTACAATAGACGCTCATTAGTGTGGACGTTAAACATACTTTTGATTAAGGAAGCGTACGAGAATGCAAACGCTCATTTATAAGTGCGTCTGGTTCCAGAATATGAAACGCGCACCCAAATGTGCGTCCAACAACATACGTCCCACTAGAAAAACGTATGTGTCACCTAACGTTCTTCTACAATAGGTTTTATAACAGACGTCTAATTAAAACGACGTGCGATCATATTTACTCACAAAACCGTTATGTAAAAAATGAAAAACGACCAAATTTTTTTACTCTTTGATATTTGATATACTCGTACCGTTGCAGTTTCCCTAAGGATATGATAAGATACATGGCTTTGTTTAATTTTCCTAAAAATCAGTTAGTTACAACAAAAGAAGTATCGTCTTATGTATGGTTGGTTAATGACAACTATACTTTACGTTTCACCCCCAGAAATCAAAAAAAAACGCCAAATGTTTTCGAGGAATGGAAAAATGCCAAGAGAAACGGAGTACAATTAGTAAGTCGGATACAATATTCAGAGAGTGAAGAGAATTGCGTTATCATTTATGGAGTTTTGTTAACTGATGGATTTATTTGCAATGTGAGAATAGGACCGATTGAGAGGAGATTCGGTGAACACAACAGGACAAAGAGTTAATGTGTCCAGTTTTAAGGCAAAAACAAAAGAAGCTTCAGTCACTTGTGGGCCGCAGTAGTTTACAGTAAGAACGTTCAACTTTATTCTCTCGACATCACCAATATGCATGAGAACAGCCCGTACACTGTACGAGCATAAAAGGACTTGTAATATTTATAAACCAACACCTCATACAGAAGCACTGTATTAATAAATTGGTAGAAACCAGAATTCATTATAAACCATCCAGTCCATTAACCTAATCAGAATCCACATCAAAATATTATCAAACACCCACTAACATTTCTGTTAACACAACTGATTGACATCTTGTTGTGATACGGCTGGTGTCATAATCGTCAAAATTATTTACTTATTTACTTAACTAAATATGAATTAAGTATGAGATAAAAAAAAATTCGTTCCCACAGAAAGGTCTTAGGTTGGTATTTGATTTCAAAATCTTATGTAAACGGAGAATTTTTTATATTTAATGAAAATAGTTAACCTGGCTTAATTGGGGGATTGTGGAATTAATATGGGGCTTTAGGAAAAGACAAAATAGGGTAACTCAAAAGTAATACCTCCTATCTCTTATCCATATATTTTTATAAATGGCTAACGTGCTCCCAGTTGATTAGTCCTAATACATGATTAGCTTAGTTAATTAATTAGATTAGATTAGTTATATAGATTATGGTTAGGATTAGTATTAGAGATTTTTTTTTTATGAGTGGAGAAGAATAAGTGCTTTTGGAAGGAAAAAATTGAAACTAGGGTTTCATAAATGGGTGATTCCAATGCTTAAAATGAAGATCCCTTATCCCAATGACTATTGGTAAACTACTAATATTCTACGAATGGTCGAACTTTTGGTAGAAAAACGTTGAATCATTGTGGGAAAACAAAGACACAGGGTAAGGGTTGTCATGGTCGTGAGGTTTTGACCATAACGATTCTTCATAATCCGTGATGGTCGAAACATCCAACAATGACGATCCTTATCTGCAACTTTACCAGGCTATGGAAAATCATCATGGTCATATCATGACGACCTTAACCACGCTTAGGTTAAGCATGACGACCCTAAATATTACCATGACGACCCTAACTAGACTTTTTGTCTTCAGTGAAATAACCATCCAGGGTCGTCATGGTGTAAGGTGAAAACCGATGCGACCCTAACAAACTCTTCGTCTTCAGTGCAAATAAACAATTACGGTCTTCATGGTCGAAAATCAAATACCATGACGATTTTTCATACTTTTAACACGTATATAAAAAGTCGTCATGGTCTAAGTTTACGACCATGATGACGATTAATTGATTTCGATTTTTTTTAGAAGAAATAGGGTTGTTAGGTTTTGGAATAGAGGAAAGGGTGAATGATTTTGGGTTTTGATTGTAGAATAGAATGGGGGCTGGTGGAATTAAGTATAATAGGATTTTAGGATTAATTATTAGGAAAGGGTAAACTAGTATTTACACCACCTTTTGGCACCCCCTATAATTTATGGTGTGTGAGTAGATTTTATAAATCCCCTTATTAATTCCACAAGCCCCCAATTAAGCCAAGTAGTTAAACTGGTTAAGAAAGCGAGAAAATTGTAAAAAAATAAACAATGAGTTAGAGTAATTGTTAAGCGTTCGTTTTCATTCAAAAAACATGTTCTGGTACGAATAATCAGAATTGAATTTTAGACCAATATATAATTGCCGATTATGTTGATTGTTCTGTACATAAAAATAGAATATTGAACAAGTGAAATATGCAAATATTAATTAAACATATTTGTCGATTATGTTGATTTTTCAGTAAAAAATAATTCATCTATAAAATAAAGATAAGCATCCATGAATAAAAATGTACTTTTATAACAACTCCAACAACGTCTTCATTGATTAGTTCAATGCCCTGATCGAGGATTAATAGCTCATGGAAGAATTATCAACACAAACGGGTTAAATTTGTTCATCCGATCAAGGATGTTGAAATGAGCTTGGTAACGGTAATTTTATCCTTTTTAATATTCTTCAATCCTCCAGAGATCTCGTTATAACTTCATCATCGGTTTCACCTCTAATTCGAAGTCGATTGACATTAAAGGTTAAAGTGATAAATTTGTCAATTTTTTTGCTTATTCTTATTGTTTTAGGGGAAAAACAGATAAAAGGGTGAAAGGGTATATCGTAAAGAATACGAGAGATCAAAAAATATAAGGCTAGCCTAAACCAAGAAAATGGTCGTTCAAGCCTTGCTTCTCACAAAGGAGAAAAAAAGGGTTCGTATTGGGGAGGAAAGCAGAGAAGGATGAGATCAGAGCTTAGTGAGTTCTAGTCAGAGAACTCCAATCTCTATGGTAGAGTTCAATTAGAGAAGAGAATTGGTTTAGGACAGTCTGATGAACTTTCACAAACTTGTTCTCTCTGGCTTGTATGTGGTTTTGTCTTGTGAAAATAAAAGAAGTGCTTTATAGTGATTGAAATCTTGATCTCGTAAGAAGTGGAGAAATGGAGAGATAATAAGGTGGAGAACTTGGTTGAGAACATGCCCATTATTGCCGGGAAGATTCTTGAAACCGTAACTCTCATTAAAGCTGGGAGAAATTGTAACCGTAATGCTCATTAATCTCTCCTCTAGTAACGTCCCACTTAATTTTTTTCTCATCGTGGGTGTTCGGTTATACCTAACAGTCTATGGAATGCCAGAACAATACCCCAATCAGTATCCACCTGTGACACATTTGATGTCTCGTATATTTGATAGTTGGTTAATACGAATGACTCTTTCGAATAATCTAACTACTACAATTAAGTCTAGTAAGGTTAGTAAGTCTAATCTTGAAGTACACAAGCTTGAAAGTAGCAAGACTTGCAAATGGCACAAACTTGGAAGTGGCAAGCCTGGATGTGCGCATGCTTGGGAATGACATAATCTTGGAAGATGCAAGCCTGGATGTGCTCAGGCTTGGGAATGACATAAACTTGGAAATAGCAATCATGAATGTGCGCAGGCTTGGAAGGGGCAAGACTTGGAAATGGCAAAAACTAGGAAGCGGCAAGCCTGGATGTGTGCAGCTTGAGAGTGGCACAAGTTTGGAAGAATACAAAGCCAAGATTATGCAAAATTTCTCGAGGACTGAGCATGGGATTGGCTCTATGTTCTAGATGACTAAGCAAGGTTTCCATGTGCTCGAAGAAGCAAACATAAGCTTCGTCTCCCTGAGAATCGAGCAAGGCTTGGCGGACCAAGGTTTGGTGTAGTCAAGCAAAGAATGATTGAATAGAGCATGGTCCCCGAGGACTAATGCTTGGCGTGATCTAGCAAGATAGAGCATGGTCCTCGAGGAAACATGACCAACAAGGCTTGGTTGAACAAAATGGTCCTCGAGGACGCGTGACCAACAAGGCTTGGTCGAACAACATGGTCCTCGAGGATGCATAACCAATCAAGGCTTAGTCGGACATCATGGTCCTCGAAGACGTGTGACTAACAAAGATCGATAAAACTGACCATGGTTCTCGAGGACGCGTGACCAATAAGGTATGCTCAAAGCAAAGCATGCCCGAACAAGGTTGACACGAACAAGGATGACACGAACAAGGTTGACAGAAACAAGGCTGACATGAACAAGGCTGACAAGAACACAATTGAGTGATGCAAGCAAGAGGTAGTGGTCATGACTGACCAAGACATGGTCCCTGAGACCATATGATCCAAGCAAGTCATAGTCCCTGAGGACAATGACTTCCTTTTCCTGAGAACTGAGCAAGGTGGGTCCCCAAGACATATGTACTCTATATTTCTGACACGGGACATGAATAAGTTTTCAAATTCAATATTTTTGATATGGTACATATTAATTTACAATTTCGTCTCTATCAAAATTCCACCATCTACACTTGCATATCGACAACACAACCCGTCTTCATTACGGTTATTCAGGTTACCAGTGTTAATGTAGAACTGTTCATGAATGCTTTTCCAATAACTCATACTCACTAAACTATTTTGTCGTCGTTCTTCACCCCTACCCGGATAGCATGCTACAAAGTTTCAACAAAGAGATAAATATTCATCAATGGTAAACTCCTCCGCATTGATATACGGTTGAGCCAATTTTTTTTAAGATGATTACTTTGATATTGGAAAAGGAAAATGTTTTGGTAGTGCATAAAGGAAAAGGAATTACCCTCCTTATATAGATTATGGATCAACGACTTTTTTATTTTAAAAAAAATATACGTTGAAGCGAAGTATAATAGGAGTGTAAATAAACTATGACTTAAAAATGAAATGGTGGGCAACAATCGATAAACAAGAATTGAACTTTTCTGCCGATTATATTGAATATTTTGTCTAGAGTCCATATTTGCAAATTGAACAACTATAGTCGGCAGACACGGGTTCAACATATCTACCGATTGTAAGTATTTATGTAAAAGTATAACAATATATAAAACATGTATGATAGACAATTTCAAATTCAAAATATCTACCGATTGTGCATATCTTTCGAGGAACAACTAGTTTTCTTGAAGAAGAAAAATAGTTTTTGGGTCTTTTATCTATATAAGAAAACCCTTCTTTCGAACATAATTGGCCCCAAACTTTCAACTTCTTATTTCTTCTCATTAAAAAAAATGTTATTCCCTATACTAAAGAAGAAAATGTTGTTATTTTTAGGGCGTGTTTGCAACCACAAGTCATGAAGAAAGTCTTGACATTAACTTATTTTAGACCCATGCATAATTTTAGAACTGTGTTTTTATAATCTTTGTGGTGTTAGATGGTAATCGAACTGGAAGATCGTAAAAAGTCATTAGGAAAAGATATGATAAGCTCTTCAAAGAAATTTGGAAATCAATAGCAAATAAATGCAGCTAGGAAAGCTCATCCTAGATGGTGCATATGGAGACAAGTAAGTATCCTAGTAACTCAGACTCAAATCAAATTTGAATGATACTAACTTATTACTCATTTGTTCTTTTCAAGAAATTCTTGCTTATGAGCGATATTTGAAGCCTATGGCAAAGAGTCTGATCATAGTGAATGTTATAATGTCTTGAAAGACGATAATAACAAACATTTCCACCAAGATTGACTATTTAAATGTAATGCTACGATCTATGTTAGGTCTTTCACTCATTGTAATGCTATACATTTAGGAATTTTTCTTCAACGTGTAATTTTATGATCCATGATAGGTATTTTCCTTCAATGCAGTTTCTAGGACCCTAGGTATTTCCTTTAATGTAGTATTACAAATTTTAAGTTGAAGGTAAAATTTAAACCAACATTCCGATTATTTGTAATCGGTAGATAGTTATTCATACTAACTGCCGATTATAAGGAATTTTGTGTACTGATTATTCAATATAGATACCGATTATATTGATTTTTGTCCACAAAAAATCAAGTAAGTCCCAAAGGTATAATAAGTAGCTAATTTTTTAACATATCGACCAATTATAATGAATTTCTTGTATAAAAATTCATGTCAATTTCTAAAGGAACCATCGATAGATAATTAAATTATCAATATAGCTACCGATTATAATGATTTCTTTCTACATAAAATCAAGTTAGTTTCGAAGGTACCATCGGTAGATAATAATTACAAATATCAACCGATTATATTGAATTTTTAGTGAAGAAAATCAAGTCAGTTTCCAAAGGTATACTCGATAGATAATAAGTACAAATATCAACCGATTAAATTGAATTTATAGTACAAAAAAAATCAAGTCAGTTTACAAAGGTATAATAATCAATCAAAACATTTATCGACTATATTGAATATTTCGTATAGAAAAACAATTACTTTCAACATTTTAGTTGGTTGCTAATCATTCATCATTCATCATTCATTCATAATGACAATTATCAATAATGATAGCGTAGAACTTATAATATGAAACAAACATTAAGAGCCATGTCCACCACGAGCAACTTATAGTCCAAAAAAACTAATAATCCAAAAGTATAACATTAAGAGCTAGCCTCTGCCTCGTTTACCATGACCACCACGAACACGATTACCACTATTGTCACCACCTTCAAGATTAGCGACAATGTCCACATTGGCGGCGCTTGTTGAACCCTGACTTCTTTTGGTGGCCTTCGATGTTTGCTTTATCTTCTTCTCCTTTTCCCCAAACTTAGAGGCATAAGCTTCATTATCAATATTATCAACTAGGTCTTTGTGTTTTTTTTGCTTCTTAATTGACAAAGGAAATCCAAACTTTATACATGTTTCCATCTTCTTTCCAAAAAACAAAAACCTTTTTTTTTTGTTTTCATGTAACAAGATCAAACAATTAATACTTACAACATTGAGCAGTAATATAAAAATTACAAGAAAAGAACAATACGTACAATTTTATCATAAATAGTTGGTTTATATATGATGATAGTATGATCAGAAGTCCTTTTACTTTTTTCTTTGTCTTCGCGCACCAAAGAACATGCCGGTAACACTCCATATACCTTAGAGAAATTTCATCACCTCGGTTCACATGACGCCCATAATTGACTTTAAATGTAAGTATGTTGTTCCAATTATCAACCGATGGGTTATAAGCGGGAACTACCTAGACAAAGTCATGTCTAGACTCGCATTCTTCCTTTAACAATTTAAAAATGGCCATTTATGTGATACCATGGATCGTCTTATATATAACCGTGTTATCGCATCACTCTGTAACCATTATACATCACATATCTTGTACGGTACCACAAAAGTCCAAAATACATCGACAATTGAGATCGTGCTGATATATGGAGTTTAGCTCGGTCTTCCTTGTATGAATCAAAGCATACCTCTGCGGCCGTCATCGAGTCCAATTTCTCCCCCCAGGGAAATCCACTGTTGCTCCTTACTTCTATAACGATTATGCTTGAAGATGTATTTTGCGTATCTCGGTGAACCTTTCTCCCACTCCTCGTTAATTTCGTCCAAATTCAAGGTTGGAAAATGGTCATAGATCCACACATATATGAATATCAAACTAAGCATAAGAAAATTGATTTTAAACAAAGAATACAAAAAATACTAATTAGAACGTCGATAAAGTTAACGAATTATCCGGAGTAGGCTCACATTCCTGGCAATTTGGCTAGTTGATATCCTAAAGGTCTTTCTCAACTCTTCCATCAAGTACATGAGGCATGCGGTGCCCCACGAGTAATCACAGACTCTCTCTAGAGGATGCAATAGATGTAGGAGGTTAGCATCGACCCTGTTGCCAGTACTATTGGGGAAAATAAAATATCCCGACAGATGGAGTAGATATGGCATGGTTGTGACATTCACTTCGGCATGACTCAACAATCCTTTCTCTTCTTATTTCTTCTTGCTGCCACTAAACTTTCTCTATAAGCGATCAGGTTCAACTGTCGAGTTTTGTAATTAAAGCACCTCTTGAAATCAATATCAGATGTTGTTGATCACAACTGAAGCACTAATTAGTATAAAAGTAAAGCTGAGCCCAGTTTAGTAGCTTGGTATAGTCATCCTTCACATAATTACCATGGTATGAGAGGTTTAAAATTTGTATAACATCATCAAGGGTAATCGTTATCTCGCTGAATAGAAGGTACCTGTTTCCCCAAATATTATCTCAACAAATGATGATATGGCACCATGTCATACTCTATCAATGATTTTTCAACCGTAGAATATAACCCCAGTTCTCTATAATTTCCTTTACTCTATCACATTTACCATCTATATCCCATTCAAACATTTTAGTTGTTGACGATGTAGTTTTTATTAGACGAACCGTATTAGAATGATCCTATTATTATACACGATGTATTACAAAATAATTAGAATATATTAAGACTTCAATGAATAAAAGAAAATAGCATAAGTACAAGGTTTTGCTTATTACCTTGGTTGAACTGACTTTGACCCAGGAGTCTTTATATCCAAATAGAAAATCTCCTCCGTCTCTTAGTAACCGGTGAATTTAGCCATCTTCAAGACCCTTAATCATCAATGAGGTGGGGAGGATGTGTGATGCTTTCTTCTTCCTGGCCTTCTTACATTTCTCTTGTCCTTGTCCTCTAACTTTTTCAATACTTGGTTGTTGAGTTTGATCAATGGAAGATATTTCAGGACCCTTCTTTTTATGATGGGCACTAGCTGTTAATTTTTTACCCAGGACGACGAGGTTGTAAGCTTTATGGAGAAGTTATATTTTGTGATTTCTTAAATCTCATTTCCCTAGTAAACACAATAAAAAACAATCTGATTATAATACGCAAAACAAACTATTCCGTCACATAATAATTGGTAACCAAAATATAAAAATACCTACCAATTAAACACAATCGGTAAGTCGAGATCATTATTATCTACTGAATATAATTGAAGTTGTTGAATCAAATATAATCAGAAGAAAATAGAACACACACACGCTTGCTGATTAAAATATAGTCACTTCAATTTTCATTTTCAAAAATTATAATCAGTAGGTGTATATCAATATTATCTTCCGATTATATCTTTATTTCACATGGTCCCAATACTAATATATAATTGGTAGCAATAAACAATGCCTATCGATTATGTCAAATTTTACTATTAGAAGTGAAGTTACAGGACATAATCGGTAGGTAATAATCACCCCAATCTACCGATTATGTCCAAATTGTTGAACATAAATTTAGTACAAAACTTAATCGGTCGATAAGAGTCAATTATATCTACTGATTATGGTTGATGTTCTTTAGAAATGAATAACACAATGCATAAACGATAGATAAAATTAAATTTATTCACACCAATTATGTTCTGTAACTAAAAACCCTAGAAAAAATTTCGACGAATTTTTTCAATTTAACCGATAGAAACCCTAAATTTGAAAGAGGCTTACCTTATTCTCACCATTTGAGGTTGGCGGAGAGTTTGATTGTCAGATATAATGGGAAAATCTACTTCACGAACATCGTCTTCTTCGTGAGATTCATCGTCATCTTCCTTATCGTCTCCATGAACAACGGGTTCCTTGAATTTTACACAACTCCTGAACCATGTCTATTGTCTTGCCCCTTGAATTTTAGTATTTGTGATTAACGACGATGATTTGGTCTGGAGGAAGAGTAAAAAACATAATGAAATTGCTTTGATTTAGATTTAGATTTAGTATTAATGCAAAAGAGTGGTACAGTATTTCCTATTTCTAAGACACCCATTACCATGATAAGACTAAATGAGTAGTCTCAAATTATTTTGGAGCAACACTGAGAAGTGTGGAGTTTCTTAAATCACCCTTTGCTTATTACATGTAACAAACTTTTTAAGTGACTCTTAAGACAGTCAACATTACACAACTCTGTTTAAGTAAATCTAGATACTAAATAATCATTCTTTGCATATTTCGTGAGAATCTAACGCAACCGTATATTTTCAACTAGATCCCATCCCCTTGGTTTTCTGTACACAAGCAACCACAGTCATCATCAATCCTTTTCTCCCTCTCTTTCTATCCACAGATAAAAAGAGCAAAAAGAAAAAGCAAAAATTGACTGCGAAAGTAAAAAGTAAAAAACGAGTCATCAACAGTCAAGAAAGGACTCGAAACTGTTTTCTCACAATATTCCTTTTCTCTTTCTTTAGAGAGAGAAAGACCATTGAAAGGGTTAATGGCGAGCGAATGTAACAACTAATTCCTCTCTCTTCTGTAAAACACTCCCTGGATTAAGTAATCACCACCAGCTCACCTTCTTCTACTTATTCAATAATGGCTGTTGATCGGAGACAAGGAATGGATCTAAAATGCTAAAAAGTTGTTTCTTCTTTATTGAAACATAAGATTGTTTGTTGCTATAAGAAGAGAAATCATTGAATAAACCCTATTCAATCAATTGGATCGAAGAAGGGATTGTAAGAACTATGGCGTCAGCTAAGTCATCTAGGTCCAGAGTATCAGGTGGAGTTACACCATCAGAAGGAGGAGGAAATGTTATAGAAAATGGTATACAGATCGAAGATAAGCTCAAGGTATTTAGGAATGATAATTTTGAGCCTGAAGCATTTGTACAATCTAAATGTCAGTCTTTGAATGAAAAGGTATGATTTTGCCCCCTTCTTGGGGATTTGTTATATTTCATTTGACTAGATTTTTAGACAATTTACAAGTTTTTGCGTTGATTTAATTAGAAATTGTTTCTAGTTTGATTAAATTTTCTAGTTTTAGTTACTTGATTGTGATTTGATTGATAAGGAATGATACCTTAAATTAGATAGAAATAGATTGAATTTGTGTTTTGATGGTTATAATTAGGTTGAAATTATGTTGCTATTGATGGATGTGTCTCAACGAAAATTAGAAATTGTTCTCAAATTGTTAATAGTTCGTCTGCACCATATGCCTAGTGGCAAAAAATAGAATAAGCAGATGGTTGAAAACATCTAGTCCCAAATTTCCAGTTTGCAGGATCAAAAATACCTCTTATCGTTTGTGGTGGTACCAAATTTATCTATACATCTTAGCTGAGAGAACAATAAATTAGCCAAACATCAGAACTCAGTGCTGTTTAGAATGTTTCATCAATGATGGGGGGTAGGTGAGTTCACAAGAGTGAGGGTTTCATCATGTTTGTACCTTATTGGAATTAAGATTCTATCCTATATGCAACTGGAAAACCTTGCAAGAATGTCAGACTACTAGACCCACATGGTCAATGAACTAGGATCTCTTTAACTTGTATGGTTAATATATATAATGACATCTCATAGGCAGTAGACCTATAATACTTCTGTGTCACGGCTTCTTTTCGTACTTGATCATTAATTGCACACAACACACTACAAGAGGGTTCAGTTTTACATATGTTATCCCAATTCTTACAACAGTTTCTTTCGTTACATAATCTATAGTTATATGCTGTGGGAAAAATGAAATAAATTTCTGCATCTATTACAGGAAATAAGGCAGTTATGCTCATACCTTCATGATTTGAAGAAGGCTTCTGCTGAGGAAATGCGTAAGAGTGTTTATGCCAATTATACAGCTTTCATACGGTGAGTACATCATCACTAGCCATGTAATTATTAGATGCTCTGTAGTTTTATTGTTATTAGATGCGGGTCATGTGATTTTGAACTTCTTAAGCACATCACTTCTTTATAGTTTGATTGTTTTGCTTCTTGTATGCCAATTTTCAATTTTCAATTTTCAATTTTCAATTTTCAATTTTCAATTTTCAATTTTCAATTTTCAATTTTCAATTTTCAATTTTCAATTTTCAATTTTCAATTTTCAATTTTCAATTTTTAAACTCTTTTAGCCAGATATGGGTAATCAGATTTATTATTATGTAGTGTAAATGTTGCATAATTTCTGATGGTCCTCTCAATCGAAGTATTTGAAACAAGTTCTTCTACCTAGCTAAGAACCTGCACTGCATGATTAGTTATGAATCTCCTTCGTTCTGCTCATAATAACAGTTTCCTAATGATAAAGAATTGCTCAATTATTGTGATTATGCTGGACGATGTGGTCCTTTTAAGCAGTTCACACCCATCTTTATTTTTCGTCTCACTGAGGCATACTTTCGTTTCACTTAAGGCACTTGGTCAAGAAGATTGGTCATCAAGATATGCTCTCAAAAGCTCTAGAATAGAAGGCGTTTTAACTTCTGTAGTGAATACGCTGTCTATCCTAGTTACCCCTGTCGTAAAGTTCGTGGTCAACTGTAATTTATCCTGAATGATCATCCGCTCTATCATAAAGTTTGTGATTGACTTCAAAAATGATCACCCACTCTCTCTCATAAAGTCTGTTCTTTCGTATTTGTAGCACATCAAAGGAGATATCGGATCTAGAGGGGGAGCTTCTTTCCATCAGAAATCTTCTATCCACACAGGCAGCCTTAATCCATGGTTTAGCTGAAGGAGTTCAAATCGAATCCTTGTCAACTAGTTTTTCTGAAGATTCCGCATCACGCGGGACACACAATTCTGAAAACAGAGAAAGTTCAGACGTAGAGAAGTGGTCAGTAGAGTTTCCTGATATGCTTGATGTCTTGTTAGCCGAGAGGAGAATAGATGAAGCTTTAGATGCCTTAGATGAAGGAGAAAATGTAGCTGCAGTAGCGAAAGAAAAGAAAACATTAAGTTCAGCTGCAATCATCTCGTTACAGGCTGCTATTACTGAAAGAAGGCAAAAATTAGCTGATCAGCTTGCTGAAGCTGCATGCCAACCTTCCACCCGTGGCGTGGAGCTTCGTGCAGCTGTTTCAGCTCTGAAAAGACTTGGAGATGGGCCCCGTGCTCATAATTTACTGCTGAATGCTCATTACCAGCGGTTTCAGTATAACATGCAAAGCCTTCGTCCATCAAGCACTTCATATGGAGGAGCATATACAGCTGCCCTATCACAGCTAGTTTTCTCTGCGATTGCTCAAGCTGCTACTGATTCTATGTCTGTTTTTGGTAACGAACGACAATATTCATCTGAACTTGTAGTTTGGGCCACTAAACAAACAGAGGCTTTTGCATTGCTTGTGAAGAGACATGCATTGGCCTCATCAGCAGCAGCTGGTGGTTTAAGAGCTGCTGCTGAATGTGTTCAAATTGCATTAGGTCATTGTTCTTTGTTGGAAGCTCGTGGTTTGGCACTGTGTCCTGTGCTCCTGAAACTTTTTAGGCCTAGTGTTGAGCAAGCATTGGACGCCAATCTAAAGCGTATTGAAGAGAGCAGTGCTGCACTAGCTGCTGCTGATGAGTGGGTACTTGTATATCCTCCAACTGCTACCCGTCAATCTGGTCTTGGTACTACGGCTACATTCCATTATAAACTTTCGAGCAGTGCCCATCGGTTCAATTCAATGGTCCAGGTGGGTTTTTAGGCTTTCACTTCTAACTTAGATGTTGTGTCAATAAGATTGATGTGTTAGTTGGCATGGTTTGTTTTAGCTAGTAATAAGTTTGTGCAAGGAAAAGAAATCCAATAGGCAAGTGGATATTACTAAGGACCCTGGAGAACAAAGAAAATGAGGGCCACAAAAATTCGCTTACAAGCAGATCTATGTAGAAGAGCAGGCTTCTGTGTCTATCATATATTGTATTGTAATTGATGCAGATTGAAGTCACTTTCCATTGTAGGAACTCTTTGGCCTTCCCATTAGTATTCATTTTTGGTTAAACTTTAGATTTCACTGCATGTATGCTGGAATCTACTACATAAAAAAGCATCTTAAGTATCTACGTTTTTTTATGTGTATATATGTTAAAAGTTAGTCGGTTTTCAGTATAATTTCTCTCTTCTTGGCATGTTGGTGATCTTTTCTCTTGATAGCTTTGTTTCTCCATTGTAGGATTTCTTTGAGGATGTAGGACCACTGCTAAGTATGCAGTTGGGAGGCCCTACATTGGAAGGTCTATTTCAAGTGTTCAACTCATATATCAGCTTACTCATAAATGCATTACCTGGATCTCTCGAGGATGAAGGAAACATGGAAGCTGCCTCAAATAAAATCGTTCGGCTCGCTGAGACAGAATCCCAGCAGATAGCTTTGCTAGCTAATGTATCTTTGTTAGCAGATGAGATGCTCCCACGTGCTGCCATGAAGCTTGCCCCGGTGAACCAGGGGAATATCAAGGATGATCCCCGTAAACGAGCACCAGATAGGAATCGCCACCCAGAGCAACGTGAATGGAAAAGACGCCTGCAACGGTCTGTTGATAGGTTAAGAGATGCTTTCTGTCAACAGCATGCTCTTGATCTCATTTTCACGGAAGATGGTGACACCCACCTTAAAGCAGAGATGTACTTGAATATGGATGGAAGTCTTGATGAACCTGAGTGGTTTCCTTCTCCCATCTTCCAGGTAATTTCAAGTGACACATTGTTAAAGATAGCCTTCCATGTCCTCTATGCTTAACAATTGCCTCATGTGGGCTTTAATAGTATCACATTTCTATGGGTGAGGTCGTTAGAGTTTGTACTATTTTTCTTAATCTTGATTTGTGGCGAGCTTCAAGCATTTATACTTAGATGTAACCCTCGTTATCGTCAGATCAACCTATTACTGCCTTGAACAGGAGGAACGGATCTCATCAATCCCTGTTTCATGTGCTCGTGTTTATCATACCAGGAACCCTACAGGTTCAAAAAAAAAATTCATGCACTAATCATTTAAATATTTCCAAAAGTGAATGCTCCTCACTCACAGTAGTCCCATTTCACTCTCTCACTCTTTTCATTTCACTTGAAAATATGCTCATGTAGTCTGCCACATATTTTACTATCTACGATAATTTGGACTTAAGCTGTTACAGCTCAAAAAATGTTTTTGTGATACATGATATTAGTAGTCACTGAGTGTTGTTGAAGATGCATCATTTTTAACTGCCAATTTTTTTTTATTTTTTTTTTGTGATGGTTATTTTTCCTTGGTTATTTAGGAACTTTTTGCAAAGCTAAACAGAATGGCTACCATAGCAGCAGAGATGTTTGTAGGCCGGGAAAGATTTGCTACAATTCTACTAATGAGACTCACAGAGACTGTCATCTTGTGGCTTTCAAATGACCAAAGTTTTTGGGATGATATCGAGGAAGGGCCAAGACC
Organism: Papaver californicum; assembly: GCA_023531435.1. NCBI lineage: Eukaryota > Viridiplantae > Streptophyta > Magnoliopsida > Ranunculales > Papaveraceae > Papaver > Papaver californicum. The sequence goes on along the minus strand of JAJJMC010022364.1, from coordinate 2,154,224 downwards.
TTTGGGTGCGTTCGGTCTTCAGCAGGTATTTAACTTGGTGGTCCTTCACATTTATTTACTTTTATAATTAAATTCTAACCCCTTTTATTTATATCTGCAGTTCTATCTGGATATGAAATTTGTCATTCATTTCTCATCCCAAGGACGCTACTTATCACGGCATTTGAATCAAGTTATCAATGACATAATATCCAGAGTTGCAGCAGCATTTGCTACCACTGGAAAGGATCCATACAGGTACGCTGATTATTAATGATTGAAAATTGTGACACCAGATAGCCTTCTTTTCTTCTGTTTATGGTAATCTCTTTGAATATTAAAAGTTAGACTGTTGTCTTGCTTCAAAGCATGAAACCAAATGTGTCAAGAAATTAGCTCTGAATATCTAGCTAATCATTTTCTTCATGTCGTCAAAACATTGCGTATGTGTGTGTGTGTTCTTGCGCTGAATAGGGAACATGTTGAAATGCTCAAACATTCAAATCCCGCTTGGCCGAAAAGAAAATAGTAATAAAATGAAAGAAAAAGTAAGCAAATCATGTTGTTTTCCTCCAATCACCACCCACATGTTGAATCTCTAGATGCTCTGAATGAGAGATTTTGCATGTTTATCTTTTTTGTGGAAGGTGGGGGCCCATTTCAGCGTGTTCAGTAATTTAAAATAAGAAGTTTTTAGCAGTTTCACCTTCATGTCAGCTGTGCAATAGTTGCTGTGAGAAACTTTTTCCCATGAGAGTTGTCCTCTACAATTCGTATAACCTAATATATCCATTTACCATAGTGTTCTGTCTCTTGATTGACATTTGAAAGTCAATCTGAAGTCTCGTTGTGATGGTGAGTTGGATAATATGGTTGTCATGCTGCTGGAATATTCTGTACTGCATGGATATCTGCTAAACATATACAATTATGTTGTTTCTTAATGGAAACATAATCATTACCTTGGCTCCTTATAGTTTCCTTTCTTTTGGGCAGTTTTGGTCCCTGTATTTTTTTCTTCTGTTATAAGTTGATTCACCAAACATCCATAGGCCATAGTGAGACCACCTAACCTGTTGTTTGTCATCTAATAATATACTATGTTATCTGTATGTTTCATTCTTTAGTCATTGATAATTCATCCTCTGTTTTATTATGTTACAGATATGCGTACATATACTGATTTAATGTGCCAGTGTGAGTTGTTAGAATAATAATTATTTCTCTCTTCACGCTAAGAATGTAAGCCTTTATACCAGGATATTGCCAGAGGATGAGTGGTTTATGGACCTTGCTCAAGAAGCGACAGAGAGGCTGACTGGAAAAACTAGAGCCTCAAACGGAGATAGAGATCCCAATAGTCCAACTGCATCTGTCTCAGCACAGTCTGTTTCGTCAGTGAGATCTCATGGAAGTTCCTAGTCTATGCAGTTTCTCAGCTTTGTATATTACAGAGAGATCGAGAAAAGAGCCAAGCTAAACCAGTTTGGGATTTCAAGGCACGGTTATTACATTTGAGGAACCTGCAGCAAAGCTGTCTTCCAATCATTTCTGCCCCTACTGGTTGCATTCTGCTCAAAATCCTTGTATAAAAAGTAAGCACACTCAATTTCTTTCTCTCCACCATGTACTAATTGTTTTGATTGGCTTTAGGATTTTTTTTTCAATTGTTCTTTAGCTTTGAGTGTTTGAGTTTGTAAATGTTGACAACGTTGATCTGTCACTTTGTGTTCGATTCTGAAATTGCACCATTCTTTCACTCTTTTCACATAATAGTTGCTAGTTTAGCATGACTGCTGATGGATAAAAATGGAAGGATAAAATAGAACTGTATATTTTGGATGATGCACTGCGAGTGTCTTTATATATCCTCTAAACGTAGCCTTGAAAGCGATGGATTTTCTGTATGGATTGATACTTGTGATCTAAAGCAAAGGTTTATCTGTAAATCTTTTCAGTGTAATAAAGAAAGTGGGGAATTGGATATACTGGGTTTAGGTAATCGATTTGTGCCTTCTATATTTTAGTATTCATCAACCTAACTGGGTTTGCTCATATAGCTTACTATCGAGTAATCCATATTCCAGGCCAAAAAGTTCAAGTTAACCGGTTAATGAGCTATAGAAGGCTAGATTTCTGATTATAAATAAAAACTTACCTAAAATTTGGAGATACAGTTTTCCAGCAGTGGATCCTCCGATTCTGGCCAGGGAGTCGGAAGGATGCTATGAGGATCCTAGAATCTGGTGACGGTGGAAACAGTTTTGGATCATTGAGCAGTGGAGTTAGACGCAACCTAGCTCTTCTTTCCTAGTGGACTCACTTTTCTATCGTTTTTTTTTCCTAAGCATAAATAAAATCTGTCCTACCGAATTCCTGTTCTTCAATTGCAAGACCAAAGCAGAGATACACAAAAGTAGGAATTTTATTGAGTTAGAAAGACTGCTTATAATATAACCTTTTATAATTTTTAAAATTTGAGTTGACTTTTCCGTTTCTTACTGGACAACAAATTTTAGAAATTGAGTATAATATCCTAAAAAATATCGAGGTTTTTTTAACATAATTACGTTTTTTTAACATAATTCCGTTCCTAAAAATTATGTAGTTAGGCGTGCTCGGGCGGGAGAAATCCAGAGATGGATGACCTCTCGAAAACTACGTTGGATGACGGCAATGGTGCTCGTTAAAAACCCCACACTGCTAGATACCGCAATGGCTAAGTGGGAACAATATCGGTGTAGGGTCGGGTCATTACAAATGGTATCAGAGCCGACGATGGGTCACCTGCCGAGGGTGAAAGAGTATGCTGGACGGGGTGTGCTAGGTGTTGGTCTCATGAGTGGCAGGGAGCGTCGGAGATCTGGGCTTGTATATTCCAGAGCCGATGAAGGATCAATTTAAGGTGGTGGTATTGTAATAACCTAATTCGGCAGCCAGGGTTCGCCGAATGGGTACAAGTAATGGTTTGTCCTTTATTAACACCAAGGCCTTTTCAACATAATTGATTCCAGAGTTGGCGAAAAGCTCTGCAGTTAAGCGTGCTCGGCGGGAGCAATCCAGGGATGGATGACCTCCGGGGAAGCTGCTGCTGATGACCGCAGTGGTGCCCGTTAAAAACCCCACACCATCAAATGACCGCAATGGCTAAATGGGGATAGTGTCGATGTCGGGTCGGTTCATTACATTGAGCATAAATTACGCCACAAATAGGTAGTTTGTTCACAATTATGCTCAATTACGCCACAATTGAGCATAAATTACATCATAGTTGATTCACAAAACGATACAAACCGGGCACTGCCTATTACTAACTAGATGACTACGCAGGAGTGGGGGTCCTACGAAGAAGCTAACCTGGGTAGTTTGTGCCTTTTTCTGGTAAACAAAGAAGATATAAATTACACCATAGTTGATTCACAAAACGCTGTAAACCGGGCACTGCCCATTATTAACTAGATGACTACGTAGGAGTGGGGGTCCTACGAAGAAGCTAACCTAGCTTAGATGAACATATACATTTTCTTAATCAAAAAGGTTTTAAAGATGTACAGTGCATAGAAGGTTTGTTCCAAGAATATGAGCAGCAGTAAAACGATAAAGCCTACATATACTACTGTAGATAATGGGTTTTTGACAAGGATAAAATAGTAAATTATCTCTCAAGACTCATGTCTGAAAAATACTAAATTTTGAAAATTCTGCAAAAGAATTCTTGAGTAGGTGTTTTCTCCTACCCTCTCTTAGGCGCTACCCCTGTCCTTTATTATTGTACAAAAATCATTAGAACAACACTGGTGCTTGCTACAACGTTCCCAGATGTTTTATGATTTTTACATAAAATCTCAAGCTCCTAAATAGGTTGCCCACTAGTATATAGAGATTTGAGTATTATTCTTGGTGCTATATTCCACAGCTGAATTCCCAAAAATTAGCCACGTTAGTATTTACACAATATTAACCTATTAAAAATCTATGTATATATAACTTTATATATATTTATTTATTTAATTAAAGTACCACAACTGTGTTTAAATTAAAGCCAAAATTGTGACAAACACAATCTCATAGCTTCTACTAGCTAAGAATCCCACCTCAGTTGCATTAATCCTTTCCTTAAAGAGACAACTAATGCAAACAGTTGAAATAAATCAATTTAGGGTTTCAAACACTTCGCAACATTTATAAGCGTATCAAACACTTCCAAACCTAATTAGGGTTTGAAAACAAAATTCGCAACACTTGCAATGGCAAAAGTGTGACATAAAATATTCCAAACCCTAAGAAGATGAATTCGTAACACTCATGATGTTGCAAAAAGTGTGACGAAAGGTGTTTCAAACCCTAATTAGGGTTTGAAAACAGTTTTGCAACACTTATTAACGTTGCAAAAAAGCGTGTCAAAGAACTTCAATCCCTAATTTCGGAAATTAGGAAAGCTAACCTTAATTTTTGCACACATCTTGCTCTCTTGCTTGTGCGTCTTGCTTTCTAAGAGCAAGGATTCCACGGCTTCACTCCTAGCATGGGCATCATGCTTCTCTCCAAATATTTGACAATTTTACTCTTTTACCCTCAACATGAGAGGCTGAGCACAAGAGTAAAATATGTGCTTCTAGCCTTGTTCCCTAATTTAGAGGAGGGAGACGTCTCTACTCTCTTGCTCAGTGGCATACACTTATCTTTCAGAAATAAACATGTCAATGCAAAATTGACTAAGATAGACACACTGCTTCTCATACACAAATAAATACATATTTATTTTATTCTAGCCTACTAGACTCATCAGTTAGTCAAGCAGGAAACATTTATTTTATTTTAGTCTGCTAGATTCATCAGCTAGTCAAGCAAGGCATTTTTATTTTAGTCTGCTAAACTCATTAGCTAGTCAAGCAAGACAAGTCTCTAGTCAAGAGACTCATTGAGAAAATCTCAATCGAATCTAATCAGTAGTACTTAATACTACAATAATACACGAGACATTAAATGTCACAAATGGGGGGGATACTAATTAGGGTTTTGTAAAGAGAAGTTCTGGAAAGATCGATAACAATTGAGTAGAGGAGTGGTGAGTTGAGTAACCACCTATTCAACCGCAATTGAAGTGAAGGGCAGTTGTCCACACCTTCTCCACTTTCACCATTTCACCACTAGTCAACCGTCGACATTTTCTTCCAGAAAAGAGGTCGAGTGGTAACAATAGCTATGATATAAATAGACGTTCAATCTAATGAACATGGGACAAGTTTTAAGTTACAAGTCTGAAACACGACAACAAGTTTACTCTGAAACAAACAATTCAAGTCGACCAACCTTGATCATTCAACCTTATTCTCAAAAGACTTGTTCATATCTATTCACACCAACTACATCCAACAGAGTCTGATACTCAGATCTCATTCTTCTCTCGCTTCCCTTCCTAAGACCAACCATTCTCCTTCTCATTTTGTGACTGAAGCAAGACTGGAAATGCCATTGCTTGGTTTAGGCCAGGATTGTACAAATTGGTTTCTCGAATCTAAACAAAGTGCTTTAACAACACAAATTTTTAATGATTGGTGAATTGTCACCTGCTCACCCCACTTTTCCCAAATAGCCTTCAATTCGTTTTTTCCCACAAATAACTACATATAGCTGAATGACATCAGCAAATAAAAATACAACAAGAGTAGTCATATTCGCGGTTATATGCACAAAAAGTGTCAACAACAATGGTAGATGATATACAATAAAATGCATCATACTAACCTTTCCCGAATTTCAGTAACTTCGGGTCTGTCGTGTGTAGACTCTGGTGGCCTTTATTTGTGGAGTATAAACTGAATTTGCTATGAAAATGCTATTGGTTATGCCTTTACTTATATACTGGAATTTTCTATTTATCACGGTATGCTATGTTTTCCCATGGAAATATAACATTCTCTCCCATAGATTTATAAGATGAGTTTGATGATAAGTTTCTCTTTTAAAAATATCATTCTTCTTCATTAACTTGATTATTTCCTCGTATTTTCTCTAATTTATCTCCGTATATTGCCCTTGTAAAGTTACTTTTCCAAACTTTGTCATTTGGCTAGGAATATGAAAACTTTTACGAAGCTCTTTAAAAAAGAATTATGCATTGTAACTTTTCTTTTTAGAAATTGTTTGGTGTTTAAAAAATTATTTCAATCTATATAAATCAGAATTAATCCATTATAATCCAAATTATATATCTATAAGAATCCCGGATTCTTTTAACAAACATTATAAATCCACTAGATACAAATAATACTATTATCCATTTCTAACCATATAAATCCTGATCTAATACACCCCTGTAAATTTCGAAGCTTCATTTTAATAAGAATAAAATAATCAAAACTGGTATGTAAATTGTTTTACCTATTGCTTTCGGTTTGTAGTATTTGAAGAATGGGTTTCACCTATTTGAAAATCTGAAACATCTTTGTTTCAAATGTTTTTTTCTTTTTTGATTTTAATCGATTCCCATAGATTTAATGGAAATTTTGAAGAAGTTTGAACTGGTAATTTGCTTGGATGATTATCTTTGATTGAAATTGACGATCTTGTTGATTTAATAACCTCAAATCTTATCTTAATTTCAGGAAATTTGAAAAACCAAAAAGCTAATTTTAATTTTTGTGGATATTTTTTGTGACAAACAACTAAACATTTTACCATCACATAGAATCCTTAAAAGTCGGCCTATAATATAAAAAGAAGATCAATAAAAACTATGTAAATCGGGCGAGTCAACTTAGTATTCAAAAATTGAAATTTTATCTTAATCTTTTGTGATTCATTACTGTTTTTAATAATTTTAATTTCAATAATTTACAGGGACTAACTATTCCCTCCATCTTTTTTTATTAGTCTCCTATTCAATTTTCATATGTCTTAAAATAGTTGACAATTTTTGTTTATAGTCATATTTTTTCATTATACTATCAAATATACCCTTAATTCTTTATAATTATAAAATTATTTTCAATATAACCCAAACTGAAATCTTAAACCGTATCTCAATAAATAAAGAAACAAATCCATTTGATATCTTTTCTATTTACCTTCATTTAAAAAAAATAGTTATAAGTAAAGATATGTTAAAATATTTCTTTTTATCTTCTTTTAAACATTTCTAAGATATTAAAATTAGCAACTATATATTTCTTATATACTACACATGTTTATTTTTATTTTGAGTAATAATGTGGCATTTAATAGGGGTTATAATGACCCGACCCTCCACCGACATTGTCACCACTTAGCCATTACGGTTATCCGGCAGTGAGAGGTTTTTCACACGGGCACCGCTGTGATTATCTAGCAGCAGCTTCCCAAGAGGTCACCAGTCCCTGAATTTCTCTCGTTGATGTAATTTTAGAAGTGGTAAATAAAGAGTTCGTTACTCGAACTTGTAAAGGTAATGATTTTAGAAAATAATGATTTAAATTAATTCTAGAAAATTCCAGGAGTAAGAAAAAGACTAAATAACCTAAGGATGATTTTTAAATAATTTTAAAAGGACCAGGAATCAGGAATCAGGTAAATCTAACAACCTATGTGATTAATCAGATAATTCTTTTTAAATTAATTGAAGCACAAATAATTGCCAAAATTGGTTTTGTTATGCTAACAAACAGAGGTAAATCACAAGCATGGACTATCAAAATTAATTAACTAAGCATAATCCATCAAGCAAAAGCACAACTGTTGAAAGAAAACCGTTTTTACTATTCAAAACTATGCAATTCTAATAATAAAAGAATTATAAATAATTATTAGAAAATAATTAAATCACATAAAATTGAGAAAATTACCTTATCCATCATCCCAGTAATTAGACTTAGCCCATGGTGAAGAAAACTTGCTCAAAAGTTGAATTCATTGCTCAAAATATCAATTACAAAGGTGAATAACGCTGTAACAGCTGATGTGATACGCTTATATGCGTTACAGGAGATGGTTCAGCTGTTACTGGAGAGTTTTAAGCAACACAGCGTTTGAAGCAATAGACAACAGGAAATTTCAAATTAGCAACAGTTGTAAGTGTTGCTGAGTCTTCTTCTCCGGCAGTGATGGGTGAAGAACAGCCGGCCGGTGCAGCAGCAGCTAGTCGGCGGTGACGGAATACTTGCCGGAATTCTCTGTTTTCTTCTCTAGGCTTTTTTTTTAGTCGATTCTCTTGGCTTCTCTTGGTATTTATAGACTTAACAAACCCTAGAGAGAGTTCTAAACCTAATAGAACTCTCTAGAACAGCCCACAAATCCCAATCCTAATCGAATCATGATTCCGGCCAAATACATGATTTACAAGCTGATTTCACGGGATCTTTTGATGTTTATGACTTGCGTGAGATTACTATTAACATTTGGAACAATCTAGAAGCAAAATATCCTTCGAATCACTTGATTTTACCCATCCAGTAGATTTTCCGATGAGCTGAATCGGCTGATCCGGCTGAGTCGACTCGCTGGCTCGCTGGGTTGAATCGCCTGGTTGACCCGCTGGGTTGACTCGGCCGATCCTAGGGTGTCCCTTATCCATTCTTGGGGTGCCAATAAAACTTGTCCTTGGGTGCCTTTATCACTTTTTGAGCCAATTTTTCTACAAATCTTTATTCTTCTAATGTACCTACAAAAGCATAAAAACACGTAATAGACACAAAATCGAATACTAACTCACTAGAAATTAAGGTGCAATTTAGACACTAAAATGTGTCTATTACTCGTCCGAACACGCTTAACTGCAGAGCTTTTGCCAAATGTGCTGAAAAGGCCTCGGTGTTAGGAAAGGACAACCCATTACTTATATTCCATCTGGCGAACCCTACATGCCAAATCGGGGTATTACAATACAACCACCTTAAATTGGAGCCGTCCTCAGCTTCGAAATATATATATATCCCAGATCTCCGACGTTCCCTTCCACTCATGACACCGGTACCTGGAACACTCCATACAACATACTCTCTCACCCTCGGCAGGTGACCCATCGTCGGCTCTGATATATTTTGTAATGACCCGACCCTCCATCGATATTGTCCCCACTTAGCCACTGCGGTTATCCGACTGTGTAGGATTTTTAATACGGGCACCGCTGCAGTTATCTAACAGCAGCTTCCGAAGAGGTCACCTATCCCTGGATTACTCCCGTCCGAGCACGCTTAACTGTAGAGTTTTTTATCAACTCTGGAGCCAATTGTGCTGAAAAGGCCTCGGTGTTGGGAAAGAAAAAAATCATTACTTATATTCCATTCGACGAACCCTACCTGCCGAATTGGGTTACATGGGTAAATTTGGATATTCCTTCGATCTCTTTAATATTTTGACTTTATCAAAGCGGACTAATAAAAGAAGACCGAGGGAGTACTTTATTTCTTGATTCATGCTGATGAATCTCTTGGAATCCGATAATTTTATTGTTATGTTTTGAAATTTACTTTCCCTCTTTCCTTTAGTTTCTTTGTTTGTTTTCTTTTTTTTTGTTTTTAAGGGTTGGAAATTAATCTTTTGATTTGTTAAGTTTCTGATTTTTTATGGATAATTAATCTTCCTTTATTTGCATCATCCCCCGATAGGTCTCATATGTGATTACCAGTTGTGGAGTTCCATTAGCAGTTAATGCTTTTGAACCTCTTGTAGCAATTGTGCTTATCCTATTAGTTGTGTGGCTATTCATATTCAAATTATCAGCTTTGAAAATAGATTTGAGGTTTCTCATTCCATTTGTTCCATTCAAGATTGATTTCCTGAATCACTAAGTTTTTTAGTCATGATTTTTCCTTTTATGGACCAATTAAAACCTTGCGAATTTGAGGGCGACCTAAAATTAATTAGGGGCGACTAATAAAACAAAATAAGGTCATTTTGAAGTAATCTCAATACATCCTTATCCATATAATTTATATAATGGCTAATCTACCCTTACTTAATTAGTGTTAATTTTGATTAATTAGTTAATTAATTTGGTTATAGTTAGTGTTAGAAAATTATTTGAGTTAATTTTGGAATAGAAATCAAGAGTGTTTTAGATTGATTTTTCAAGTTATAGTTTTGTACAATCGGTAGGCTCGTGATTTTTATTCCTACCGATTGTACAATCGGTAGTTTAATGGAGTACTTAAACTACCGATTATAGGTGTTGCCCCAAATTGAATTTCTCAAAACTTTCAAAATTTCGAACTCTTCATCTTTCTCAATCGGTAGGCATTGAAAATTTATATCTACCGATTGTAAACATATAATGAATTAAACTTTAAAATTTGTAATCGGTAGTTTAAAGATCAATTTTATCTACCGATTAAAATGGTTTTGTTGTCCATAAGTTTTCTTGCTACAATCGGTAGTTAGTGAACATAAATAACTACCGATTATGGATAATCGGTAGCACGTGAATTTAATAACTACCGATTGTATGTAATCGGTAGTTTAGAAACATTACTATCTACCGATTATGCCGATTTTACTTAACATCTAACTTCGTAATACTATTTCAACATCCGGATAAAAATTTGTTCAAATAAACTTACTACATATTGTTCATTAAACTTGTTCAAAAAAACTAAAAACATCCGAAAAAAACGAAACAAAACACATTATAGAAATTCAAAGTGATCAATCTTATTGATCTCATGAAATTCTTCCACTCCTTGTTACTCTCGACTTGGTCCTAGATTCAACCCTCTTTTTCTTCTTATTCTTCTCGTTCCCCTTAAGATCAGCCTGAAGTGGACCTATCTACTCTCCAGCTTCATTGTACTATGGGTTTATGCCTGACAAGTCTTTCTCCCTTAAAAATAGTCGAGGATCCAAAACATAGATATCTGACTCGGAATCGCTTGACGAATTGATTTCAATCGTTTTGAACTCCTCTATCACCATCTTTTCCTTTCCCTTCTTTGATTGTTTAGGTAAAGATTTTGGAGACATTTTAATGGAAAATGAGAGTAAAGGGAGTAGAAGAATCCGTAGAGGAAAAGAGATGGAAAAAGTGGTTGTTTTAGTTGAGAATAGGTTGATCCATTAATCTATACGATTATTTCTTCGAAGTTGGAGAGTTAAAAATGTATTGGAGGTGCATAAATGAGAAGATGTCACCCTCCTTATATAGATTAGAGTCTTAACGACTCTTCTTTAAAAAAAAAAGCCGTTGAGGCCTGGTGTAACAAGAGTGTACATAAAATATGTACACTAAGTTCGAATAAATATTAACAATCGGAAGTTTTGGGTACACTATTATCTACCGATTATGTTAATCGGTAGTTTAAGAAATTCTTAAACTACCGATTCTAATAAGTAGCCCCAAGTTGGAATTCAATTATTTTTAAAAAAAGATAATAAATTATTTCATTGAATCGAAAAGGCATACATCCCGTAACATTAAAGGAAATGAAATATAATAAATCATTAGATTACACTTAAACCCTTAAGCAAACCTATTATCATACCTTCAACGGGTCGTATGACGCCCGGGACGACGTTCTTCACATCTTCGGAGAAATAATCAACACAAAAGGGTTGTATTCTTCCATCACCCTTAGGATCTCGAAATGAGGTTGGTACCTGAAATCTGAACCTTTCCATATTCTCCATTCCTCCAGAGATCTGGCAACAACTTCATCATCAGTTTCATTCATAATTCTTCTTTCTTTCACCTTAGCGGTTAAAGTAGAAAATTCTAGTACTGCCCTTGTTATTTCCATATATCGAAAAAAAAGGGGTGCTCTGTTCCGGTTATTGGGGTTACCGGTTTCATTACAAAAGTTAACATGAATATGTTCTAACCATTCCATGCTCATTGAACCATTCATCCGACGTTCATGACCCCTTGCTGGATAATGTAATACTATGTTTCGACATAGCGATAAATCTTCCAGTACGGTAAAATTCTCTGCATTAAGCCTAAAATTTTCGTAAGCCATAATTATGAAAATGAGAGATTATAAATTTTCTATGAAATGTAAAAGCTGTGGATTTGAAATGGGAATGAGAGACATATATTCATTTATTTATAGGTGTATCAGAATACAAATTATAGTCGTTGATCAACGGTAACAAATCAGAACGGTAACAAAACGGTAACAAAAATGGAATTCGAATTTTTTAAAAAAATTTGAACATTTTGTACAAGCACAATCAGTAGTTTAAGAAATTCTTAAACTACCGATTATAATAAGTAGCCCCAAATTAGAATTCGACATTTTTTAAAAAATTTGAACATTTTCTACAACCACAATCGGTAGTTTAAGAAATTCTTAAACTACCGATTATAATAGGTAGCCCCAAATTGGAAATCGATTTTTTAAAAAAAATTTGAACATTTTCTACAAACACAATCGGTAGTTTAAGAAATTCTTAAACTACCGATTATGATAAGTAGCCCCAAATTGGAATTCGATTTTTTTTTTTAGATTTCAAGATTTTGTACAACTAGAATCGGTAGTTTAAGAAATTCTTAAACTACCGATTATAATAAGTAGCCCCAAATTGGAAATCGATTTTTTAAAAAAATTTGAACATTTTCTACAAACACAATCGGTAGTTTAAGAAATTCTTAAATTACTGATTATGATAAGTAGCCCCAAATTGGAATTCGATTTTTTTAAAAAAATTTGAACATTTTGTACAACCACAATCGGTAGTTTAAGAAATTCTTAAACTACCGATTATAATAAGTATCCCCAAATTGGAATTCGATTTTTTTTTTTAAATTTGAACATTTTCTACAACCACAATCGGTAGTTTAAGAAATTCTTAAACTACCGATTATAATAGGTAGCCCCAATTGGAAGTCGATTTTTTTTGAAAAATTTGAACATTTTCTACAACCACAATCGGTAGTTTAAGAAATTCTTAAACTACCGATTATGATAAGTAGCCCCAAATTGGAATTCGAATTTTTTTAAAAAAATTTGAACATTTTGTACAACCACAATCGGTAGTTTAAGAAATTCTTAAACTACCGATTATAATAAGTAGCCCCAAATTGGAAATTGATTTTTTTAAAAAAATTTGAACATTTTCAACAAACACAATCGGTAGTTTAAGAAATTCTTAAACTACCGATTATAATAAGTAGCCCCAAATTGGAAATCGATTTTTTAAAAAAAATTTGAACATTTTCAACAAACACAATCGGTAGTTTAAGAAATTCTTAAACTACCGATTATAATAAGTAGCCACAAATTGGAATTCGATTTTTTTAAAAAAAATTTGAACATTTTGTACAACCACCATCGGTAGTTTAAGAAATTCTTAAACTACCGATTATAATAAGTAGCCCCAAATTGGAACTCAATTTTTTTAAAAAAATTTGAAAATTTTCTACAACCACAATCGGTAGTTTAAGAAATTCTTAAACTACCGATTATAATAGGTAGCCCCAAATTGGAAATCGATTTTTTTTTTTTAAATTTGAACATTTTCTACAAACACAATCGGTAGTTTAAGAAATTCTTAAACTACCGATTATGATAAGTAGCCCCAAATTGGAATTCGATAATTTTTTTTAAATCTCAACATTTTGTACAACCACAATCGGTAGTTTAAGAAATTCTTAAACTACCGATTATAGTAGGTAGCCCCAAATTGGAAATCGAATTTTTTTAAAAAAAATTAACATTTTGTACAACCACAATCAGTAGTTTAAGAAATTCTTAAACTACCGATTATAATAGGTTGCCCCAAATTGGAAATCGATTTTTTAAAAAAAAAATTCAACATTTTGTACAACCACAATCGGTAGTTTAAGAAATTCTTAAACTACCGATTATAATAGGTAGCCCCAAATTGGAAATCGATTTTTTTAAAAAAATTTCAACATTTTGTACAACCACAATCGGTAGTTTAATAAATTCTTAAACTACCGATTATCATGCAAAAAGTGTCCAGGAACAGACAGTTCCTGGGGTAAATGCAATCGGTATATATTTAACTACCGATTGTATTACAGTTACACAATCGGTAGTTTGTTATCTTCCGATTGTTGCTGAATATACACAATCGGTAGTTTGTTCAAACCCGTTAACTACCGATTATAATGTAAAATTTGAAGAAAATAACTTGTTAAAAATAAATCGATTGCAAATCAATTGATAACTCAAAAAAAGAACATAAAATCCTTTCAAATGTTATACATTAAAACTAGTAATGTCAATCATTATAGTAATATCCATCAAGTTAACAACCACAATCTAATTTCTAACTCTTTTGGTTTTGGTACGAGGAGCACGAGCAACAGGGGCATTGGCTTCAGGGACATTTGCTTCAGGAGCAGCACTCGTTGATCCGCGAGATCTTTTACTGTGCTTTGATGTTAGCCTCTTCGACCGATTTGCAGATTTCTCTCCAAACTTGATAGCATAGTCTTCATTATCGATGTTGTCAATGAGGTCTTTATGCTCACTAGTTGGAGGCACTCCTGCATTGATGCACCAAGCTATCTTGTTCGACAAAAATGCAAACCTTATTTTCTGTTTTTAGGAATTAACAATCAAACAATTATTATCTATAATATTGACCCGTAATACTAAAATCAAAAGGAAATAACATTACGTACCATCCTTTCATAGCCCATGGTTTGTCTTTGATGATGCACCTATATTCGGGCACCCTGGTGCTCTTTCCTTTATCTTCACGGATCACGTGAAGATGAGAATGCTGCCGGTACCATACCATATAGCCAGGATCTGATTCATCAGCTCGGGTGACAGGTCTCCCCTTGTTGATCATAGATTGCATCCTGTTGTCCCAATGTTCAACCGATGGGTTACCAGAGTAAATAATTGTGATTGAGTCCTTACCACAAACACAATTCTCCACGTTCAGCTTGAACCTGCTCTTGAAACGATTCCAAGGTTCTTTTTGGACATAACCTAGTTGACGCATCACCCTTGTGGCATTGTACATTACATATCCAGTTGGATGCCACAAGGGTCCATAGTAGAACGCCAACTCAGACCTTCGCGCTATATGACCATTAGCTAGGTCTTCCCTGTAAGGATCAAAGCATACATCTTTGGATGCCATGGAGTCTAGTTTCCTCCTCAAAGTAATCAACCCCTGCTCATTGATCCTTGAATGGTTTCCCGAAAAGATGTATTTTGTGCCTCGGGTTGTGCCTTTCTCCCATACCGGGTTCTCTCTGGCCAACTCGAGGGACGGGAAGTGATCATAGATCCATGTCTAGTGTACATATCAAACCAAGTATGAGAAAATTGATTCTTAAAAGAGGAAAAAATAATTAACAATCAAACCATCAATGAAGTTACCAAAATACCTGGAGTAAGCTCACGTTCTCGGCTATTTGGCTAGTCTTCTCCCGGGATGCCTTTCTTATCTCTTCCATCAAGAACGCAAGACATGTGGTGCCCCACGAATAATCTTGAACTTTGTGGAGCGGATGCAAAAGTTGTAAAAGGTTGGCGTCCACCCGGTTGACACTAACACTGGGGAAAATCACACATCCCAAAACACATAGAAGATATGATGTGACTGCAGCATTGACCTTGTCATCGCTAAACTATGGGTTCATCGCTTCCTTAGCCTTGGTGCCTCTGAACATATTCATCAGTGCCACCATGTTGAATTACATGGTTTTGTGTTTAGCGCAATAGATAAACTCTTGATCGGAGGTCGCTCGGTCCCAACCAAAGCACCTCTGAGTGTAAACATAAAGCTGGTCCTAGCTTAACTGCTTCACATAGTCAAACTTCACCGCCGTACCATGGTCGGTGAAAGCTAGAATCTACGACACATCATCGAGTGTGATGACAATCTCTCCCCACGGCATGTGGAAAATATCGGTCTCAGGATAATACCTATCCATGAATGCCGATAACGATACCCGGTCGTGAGGTAACATGGAGTTTTCGACGGCCTTAGATATCCCTGATTGCAGTATAATTTCCTTGAACCGTCTCACCTTCCAGCGGCCAATCGATCATCTTTGTTGGTGCGGCCGTAGGTTTGAGTAGACAGACCGTATTAGAATGGTCCTAATATACACGATGAATTAAAAAACAATTAGAATAAAAGTTAACACTTCTACGAATAAAAAGAATAAAAAGACAATATGTTAAGAATGGTGTTTTATAATTATTACCTCAGTAGAGTAGATTTCTTTGGCCCAAGAGTCCTTGTACCCAAACAATATATCTCTTCATCTCTTGGGAGGCCAGGGATTTGACCTTGTTGTAGACCCTTCATCTTCAAAGATTCGGGGACCTTGTGTCCTCCTTTCTTCCTAGCTTGCTTCTTTGTAGCATTTTCTTCTTCTTGTGTACCACTTGGTCCACCTTCTTCGAAATATCTATCTTGTGGAGCACTTGGTCCTCCTTTTTCTTCGTTAGTACTTCTCGGAACGCTTGGTTGAGTTCCTTCGGTTATAAGAATTCCCCTAGTCCTCGTTTGTCGTCTTGCACTAGCGGTAACCTTCTTACCACCTTCACGACGAGGCCCCGATAGAATTGTATCGTGTCCTTGGTTAGAACGCCTTTCCATTCTTTGATACAAGATAAAGAATAATTATTTCAGTACATAATCGGTAGAAAAAGTACATTGAACTCAACATATTGTTAACAATCGGTAGTCAAAAGAACAACGTAACTACCGATTGTGTACAATCGGTAGTAAAAAAAACTACTTAACTATCGATTGTGCGCAATCGGTAGCTCGGTCTCTACATTATCTACCGATTGTTAACAAAAAAAATGGAACACAAAAGTCTATGGACAAACGTACAATTGGTAGTTACATAAAAAATTTAACTACCGATTATCACTAAAATTGGATCCAGTAAAACAATCGGTAGTTTATGTCTAAATCTAAATACCTATTGTGATCGATATTTTTGAGGATCACTAACTAGCACAATTGGACGTTTAACCCTTAACGAAACAACCGATTATCACTACATTTGCATCCAGTAATACAATCTGTAGTTTATGTCTATATATAACTACCGATTGTGAAGAATGTTTTTGAGGATCACTAACTTGCACAATCGGTAGTTTAACCCTATACAAAACTACCGATTATCACTACATTTGCATCCAGTAATACAATCGGTAGTTTATAACCTAACCATAACTACCGATTGTGCATGATTCTCATGAGCAGTGAAGAACACTAGCACAATCGGTAGTTTAATACAACCACGAAACTACCGATTGTGCAATCTAATCTAAAACCCCTGATATTCTGGTGACTAATTCATGCGATTCAATCAATATAAACACAAAATATGGCAAACCCCTTACCTTATTGGAGCCATCAAGTGCTCGAGAGGCTGATTGTCGGAATCGGTCTCCGTTTCTATCTCAACCTCTTCGCGTTCTTCGTATTGTTCTTCAACAATCTCTCGATCTCTTATTCTTGTGGCAAAATCTGGCCACTTTATATAAGGAGGTTGACGATTTGTTTGCTTTTGTCGAACCATCTTTAGATTGTAGTAACGACGATTAATTGGTTTACGATTAATCGGTTGAAGATGAATTCGATTGTGCCACAGTCGATAGTTTGAAAAAATAGAAGAAGAAGAGAGAACAAAATTTCAAAATCGGTAGTTTGAGAGGAAGTGGAGTGAAATAGGTTTAGATTTAGTTTTTATTAGTGAAAGGTTTTTTGGTAATTATTTGATTAGTGAAAGGGTATTTTAGTATTTTTACACACCCCTAGGTCACCCCTTAGCCACATCCATAGGATTGATTTAAAAAAGTCGCCCCTAATTAGTTTTTGGTCGCCCTCAAATTCGCAATTAAAATCCATGTTCTCAACTTATTACAATGGTTATGGTAACTATCAATGCCGTAATTT
>JAJJMC010022364.1:2093378-2136415 GCA_023531435.1 Papaver californicum | reverse complement strand
GTTTTTCTTTTGAAGCATACCAGAACATGAGCTTCCCTAATTTTCAATATATTTGGTATATTTCCCATACCCATAAATATATACCAGATTCTGTATATTTTGGTAACTATTCCTTGAAAGACCCAAATAAATTCTTAAACCCTAAACATAAATCTTTAATGTTAATTCCCTAAACTTCATTGGAAAATAAAATTTTGGTGTTAATTACATGTATACTAGCTTTCAAAATCAAATATCCAATCTTACAACAAGGATATGCAATCTGCTAAAAATGGTAGTGTTTTACAAAAACTTGCAAGAAGAACGATCATCACTGCTGAAGATGTTAATACAGATGCTGAGGAATGAACTAATAGCTTGTTAAGAAAGCTTATTTCCAATGAGACTATTGATTTCCTCGACCTTAAAAAGGAAGTTAAAGCTATTTTGAGGAAGCAATCTATTGAAATCAATTCGATGGGTTTCAACTTATTCGTTTTTAAATTCAAAACTAGTGATATGGTCGATGAGATTCCGGAAAAAATACCATGGGCCGTGGAGGGTCACCTTCTTGCGTTACAAAGGTATAAAACTAAATCTCCTCTTGAAGAGCATGTATTCATTCACCCAACTTGGAGTATCGAACTGCTTAAATCTCATGTTAGAGCATCTGGATAAACAAATAATAGAAATTATTTGTGCTTATATATGAAAGAAAACTGAAGTCGATCCTCCTAATTGTAAATCAAAAAACTTGGGAAACCATCACACTCAAAGTGGAAATAGAACTAAAGAGACCACTGGAAACGGAGCGACCACTGGAAAGGGATGGGTGAATACGTCTTGGGGGGTGGGGTGGGGAAATAAGAATGAAATATCATTTTGAAAACCAACCCCACAAAATACGCAAGGGATGTTATGTGTCGATTATGATGAGTATAAATGTAGTAAGATTGCTCAACAATTGAGATGTTATGAAATGACTCAGGATATATTTATTTCACGCATCTGCAGCTAGGTGAAAAGCAATCTTACTATTTTATCCCTTGTCAAAAACTCACCATCAATATTAAGTCTCCTGTTTAGCGCGGAACAGTAATGTTTCGTGGTAAGCATTAGATGGTGATTTTTCTTTTACTGATATAAGCAAAATAGTTGATGTAATTGTGCCTGTAGGATGATAGAGCATTGTATGTAGAGCACGAATGAGTGAAGCGTGACTGATTTGTGCGATGAAGAGACTAAAAATTATCTGTGTACCGCACAACACCATGGCTTCAAAGAGGAAACCCTTGTATGACCCAAATTTGGAAACCAATTATTATAAAAGGGAGAGAATCTTTTATTTTTTAAAAAAAATTCTTTTCTCCATCGACCAGAGATCCCTCTCTCTCTCTCTCTCCTCTTCACGTCCGAGCAGCAGGGAACGACTTCGCCGGAGATTCGTTACCGGCCGATCAACGCCGGACCAACTTTAGGTAAGTTTTTTTTTTTGCTTTATATGAGTGAATACTCATATATTTTCCTCTTTTTTTTAACGTGAGTGTTTACTCACCCTTTCAAGTATTATTGCTTGCTTCATTGCATAAGCATGCAATTGACTTAATATTGATCATCTCTTGACAGCTTCTTGCGAGTGAACCCCAACTCCACAATTGTTGTCTCTGATTGTGATGATCCTTCATTGACTTAATTACATCGTTGTTAAGCTTTAACCAGGTATGTTAGGGTTTGTAGCAATTTCCTAGATGCTGGTTTTGATTTTCATATATATAAGCATGTATTTGCATATCAATACTATATATGCATAAAATAGAACCAAACCTTACGCATGATTGCTCAGAAGTTGACGTAAATATTATTCGAACCCATTGTAGATGTCTAAATATCATAAAGATAATGCTACTACTGCTTCTAGTCGTGGCGGAAGCAAAAAATCTGATGTTATTTCTCTAGACGATGTGCCCAGCATCTATGATAATCTCTTTGATGGTGTTGTTGAAGAAGTTGCTGACCCTGGCTATGTTGGAAATTTTATTCCGAATATCAATGACGCTCCTCAGCCTCAGAGTATATACAAGCCCTTATCAGGTGCTATTTGCAGAGAGGAGAATACATGCCTTCATTTGTTCATTTTAAGGCATTTCAAACTCCTTAGTCTGAATGAAAAGGATGGGCTAGAGTTATGTTAAAGAATCCTCAGGTGAAAATAGTTTTAGAAAATGCTAGGATATTTCATGCTGTGCAAGTGTCTGAGACTTTGAGCATTAACAAGGGCACAAAGGATCTTCTTGCATTTGTTTCTCGTTGGTATGATCCAACCCATTCAGGAGCATGCGCTTGGGGTGAGTTGACAATCACATTGGAGGACGTGGTGGTCTTGATGTAACTGCCTGTTGTTGGTATCACTTGAATGGTATGAGGAGGAGAAAAAATATGGCACCATCCTTGCTCAGAAAATAGAAGATTTACAGAAGTCTGGTCGTTTCAATATCAAGAATTATTCGGCTTGCGTTGACTGTTGGTGGAACGGAAGTACAAATGTTGACGACCTTGCTGTTGACAATCCTTTATGCATTGCTGCATTTCTTGTACTTTGGATTTCCAGAGACGTGTTGGAAGATTCTTATGGAGGTCAATTGAAGACTTCAATTGTTCCGCTTGCTGTTGTACTTGCCGGTGGAAAGACTCTTCCTCTTGGTAATTTATTTCTAGGCTCTTTATACTCTCATTTGGATACTTTCATTCGTGACATGAGGATTTCTAATGGTCATGCCACGATAGAGTCCTTTATCCCTGTTATGTTTATGCAAGCCTGGATATGAGAGCATGTTCCTGAATATACGCCAAAGGCCAAGCCTTCTTATCCAAGTACAAAGATAGAGTATGATAGAATACTCTGTTGGAGTAAGAAAAAAACCTTTTTTTGTTAGTCTTATTAGTTTAGTAGACAATGAGAAGAAAGTGAATTTCAGACCTTGGGGTTTGAGGCTTCCACACGTGATTCTACCGGGAACTTTTGCTGAGAACTCTGCTATTATCCTATTCTCTCGCTCAAGTGATGATGGTAATATTACTACAGTTGGTGAGGCTACTTTTATGAATAGTTGTACTCCAGGGAATTTTCTTTCTGTTCGCTTCGATAGTTATATCATGCAGAGTTATAACATCGATAGGGATGCTTGGCAAATGGGATTTGATCAGGCTATTCCTTGTTACCGTACTAAAGCTCTTCTGTAGACGTGCTTCAGCAATCTGAGGGTGCCCATACCACCCCTGGTCAAAACATTCCTTTCCTACAGGATGATAGAAAATGACGTGTCACTGATAAATATGCTGATTTCTGGAACGCACAACTTACCCTCTTTAAGAACTTCGTGTCTAGTGAGCCTTCCGGTGCATACGGTAAGCCTTCTAAGAAGGAGTAGCATCTCGGCCGAACTTGAAAATTACTTCTGGAGCGAGGCATGATTCGATGGTCAACTTGACGCAAGTACCTCAAATCATCATTCGTTTAATCACCATCCTTTACTAAGTAATTAAGTATTTAATTCCCTTCTTGCAGTCGTGGTTCCCAGAATACTCTGCGTCTGATATTGCAACAAGCGTCATTCCTATGTATGGGGAGAAAGTACCATGGATAATTATGCCTGGAAGTGGAGACCGTCCATGGAAGAAGGTAAGCGTCTTGTGTTTTCTTGTTTTTCTCTTACTCTTCGTTTCTGTATGAAGTACTTTTATATCTTGTCCTGACAAGTATCTTTACATATTCTGGGAGTATAACTCGTCAAGGTGACTTGAGTATTCAACCTTTCAAGTTTGGCGTCCCATCTGTTATTGGCTCCTCAACACTTTATGCTTTAAAAGGAATTTCTTTTGGGAATTCTTGAGTTGTATAATTTTTTATCTTACTGAACTTAATAAATTCTGATCTTATGAATAATCATCATTCTTAGATGACTAGCAATATGGATACTCTAGTATCAGAATGATGACAATGACCCTGAAAAATCGTTCCAGACAGAAGAAATTGAAGAATCTGGAGCTGAAAACGAAGACCTTGGTGGTGATTCGTATTATGAGGTGCCTTCTGCTTCCGATGGCTTGCCACAACTCCAAGTAAGTTTAATCCACTGTTTTAGAATCATAATGACATGATTATAACTCTTAAACCATAAAATGTTTAGAATCATACATGATTTCATGAAAGACTTTGGCAATCTTCGTTGTCAGAAAAATTCAGATTCAGGTCTTCTTACCGTAACAGTCATAGAATATTCGTCTTAAGTCGGAATAAGGTGGTTGACCCTCATTCTTTAGATAACAGAAAGAGATAACTTTTGAATTTTTTTTTTTTTTGATTTGGAGTCCATTTAATAGGTTAAAAAGACCTGATACCGAGAGTTCAGAACTTTCCAGGCATAATTCTGTAGGTTTTCAGCTGTCATATAGTCGAGTGTTTCGGCCATCCTTATTAGCTCGTTAAACCAATTTAAGTCCAATTTTAGTATGTTGTACTAGACATACATATGAATCTTTTAGTATATAAATCACCCCAAAAATCCTTAACAATTAGCACCATTTTTAGTTCTTCCGGAGGGCAGTGAAAAGACGTTGCTGACAACATTTTTGCAAAATGATCCATATTTTTGCTAAACTATGTTCCATGACCAAAAACACTTTTTAATGAACTTTTAGGTTGCCAATGGACATATTTTATGAATTTCATTATTTGTGCTTCTATTTCTTGTGCTTGAGACATTTTAACTTATTATATCTATAATGTCTCTTTTTTAGGGGGAAATGAACCAACGCAGAGATATGAACTTCCAGGTGATGTATCTTTTACAGCTCAAAATCATGAATAAGTTTTTCCTAAGATGATCACTGGAGAAAGAATTCCGAGTGGTGTCAGTGTACAAAATATTGGTGTGATGAAGACTGCTTCGATTGAGTACTCGAATGCTGGAGTTAGATTTAACTTCAAGTTTGATAGAATTCGTCATGGACATGTGCATCGGATGCTTCACTGTTTCTTCCACCTATGCTGAGCTATATACCAAAGTATGGAAGAAGTTTGGCCATTTCTTCGTAGGTAACCCTGAAAACTATCGTACTCTGGCGAAGAATATATTTGTGCTGCTGCCGACTGTGCATGAGATGTTTTCTCTTCCCCGTAGAGAAATTTTTGAGGTGGTGCTTCAAGACTTGAAGGATTCCTTGAATGAGGCTGAAAGATCTAAACTTAATGTTTCATGGCTTCGTCGTTATTTAGAAGCTATTGAAAAGCATTTGCAGAAGAAATGTGTATCTTATAACTCGGAGACAGTTGCCAAGGCTAAATGTGAAGTTGATAGGATTTCTCGGGATTTGAAGCTTGCGACTGAGACTCTTGAGCAATTGGATAAGGCATACGCTGAAGGTGTTGAAAAGGTTTTCAAGGAATTTTTCTAGATTTTTTGAGTTTTATAGGTTTTCTGAGACATATGACTTCTTTGTGGTTTTATTTCGGGATTTTGAATAGGTAGAGATTTTTGAATGATTTGTAAGAATTTTTATTTTTTTTTAAGAAATAATGTTTTGCTTGTTAAATTAATCGAAATCCTAAGTATGAATGCAAGATATTACAAACATTTTAGAGGAATTACAAGTATTGCGTAAAAAAGGGAAATAAAGCGAAGTGGTGGTAGAATGTGTTAAGCGTTGTGAGCTATAATCTACTTGCCATGTATGCCCACCCCTTCTGGATTTTCAGTATTGAAAGGCTTGTAGTAACCGCCGATCAAAGTTTCAGTGATGACATACGGCTGTCTTGGAGGTGTTAGCGCTGGAAAAAGAGATACACCTGATTCCATCTTGTTGCTACGGACCCATGGGCGTCCCAGAATCATGTCATAATTCGTATCCTCTTTGAAAGTGTGAAACTTATTATGTGTTCGAGTGTCACCTATTTTTACCTCAAGAGTGATGTATCCATAAGCACTCCTGGAATTCCCTTCAGAGTTCTTGATTACCGTTGGTAGTGCGTGGCTTCGTGCCTCGAAATTCCCACAACTCTCAGAGTCTTGATAATAATGATATTGACGTTGGTGCCCGCATCGATTAAGGTTTGCTCCAACTCGGTATCCTTGAGGCAAGTAGTGGTGAGAAGTTCCCAGCTTGGCTTCTCATTGTGTTTGATGACTACTCTTCTGAAGTAGACTTGGGATACACAATAGTTTTTTCAGTGAAGAGTAGACGCTTATCTAACACAACGTGATTAAGGGCAGTAAAAATATCTTTACGTTGTGCCTTCGATAGGTAAAGAAGTTCACATATGCGCTCCATCATGGATTGGACTTTTTTGTTAACGGAATCCCCAAAAAGATTAAAACTCCTGAAAGGGAGGGGATCTCTATGGACACCTTCAGTCCCCAAGCATAGATTTTCTGAATCGATATTTTTTATGAAGATACGCCTTAAACCATTGCATTTACTGGTGGGATGATTGAAAAACCTGTGGAAGTGACAATATTTCAGATCTGACATATCCTTTTCGGTTGGTAGGTGTCGCACATACGGTAACTTGATAGCTCCATTTTGTATCCATAATTCCAACAATTCAAGGACATCCTCCATGGGGAATATGAAGTATGGAACCGTTGTATATGTCTTGGTTTGTTTTGTTTGATGCAGAGTCTTGACTGAGCCTTGTCCTTGAACTGGTGTTGGGGCCGGCGTTGGGGTCGACGCGGCGTGCTTAGTCTGTAACGCCGATTGAGATTCTGCTTTTTTTTTGCCCCCTTCATCAGTAAAAACACCTATGGAGTGTTGGGTAGCGTGTTGTTTTTTCACCAGGCACCTACTTCCACGGGTATCTCCATGGCTTTCTTTTCTGGAAGGCCTTTTTCTTTCCAACAAGCCTGGAGCAGTTGTTGTTGATCTCTTGGTGGCCTCATGTAGATCAGAGAAGGTTTGAAATCGTAAAGTTTCCAATAAGGAACGATAAAAAGAAATCATACAATTAATATAAAGCTCCACCAATTGTTGTTCAGTCACTTTCTGGTCATGGCAGTCGAGAGCTTGTGTTCCA
Source organism: Papaver californicum (assembly GCA_023531435.1). Classification (NCBI taxonomy): domain Eukaryota; kingdom Viridiplantae; phylum Streptophyta; class Magnoliopsida; order Ranunculales; family Papaveraceae; genus Papaver; species Papaver californicum. Next base: position 2,129,364 of record JAJJMC010022364.1, on the reverse strand, counting down.
AACCTATTTACGTATTCGTTGGGATGATCATTGTTTTTCTAGAACATTCTTCCCAGATCCGAAAGAGTGACTCCTCAGAGACAAATAAATACTTTTTATAAAAAGCATTGACCATCTGAGACCAACTAGAGATGTTTTTGGGAGCGGGTTGTTGTACCAAGTATAAGCTCTTCCCGTAAGAGATTTGGAGAATTCTTTGAGCTGTAACACTTGATTATATTCATGAGCTCCTAATGATTCCAAGAGTAGAGAAATATGTTCTCGAGCGTTCCCGGTGCCATCGTACAATGAGAATGGAGGAGACGAATATCCGTTCAGAAGTGCAATCCTCTGAATTTCTATTGGGTAAGGGGGTTGGTGTTGATGGAATGAAGATGAATCTTCCTTTCCACGATTCCACAGGATCCTTTCCATATATTCGCGAGTGAAAAAGTTTTGTTGAGGCTGGCTCTTTTTTAGTACACGGTCAGTGATAACATGTATTTCATCATCTTCTTGGGTGTTAGCTCTTGACATGGTGTTCTTAGCTTGCTCCATTTGACGATGATGCTACTCCGATGATAAGAAAGGTAATGAATTCCTTATGGGTACTATCCATGGCTACTTGAGTTTTGGCCAAGGTTTCTTGGTGCTTTATCTAATCAGCTATCGTTGGTAATGCCTGGTCTTTGTTTTTGACACCTTCAGCGGTACAAAGAAGAGTCTTGGTATTTTCAGTGGTTGTGTTTTGAGTAGTGATCTCTGGAGTTCCCCACTGTTATTGCCGAGGTTAGAAGCGATTGTTGAATCTGAATTGGGTTTGGTTGCTGAATCCGACCGAAGCTCCACCATTTTCTTAGATGATTGGAGAATTGATTTTCAGATGGTTGAAGAATTGGATTCGTGACCGAGAGATTAATCTCCAACTGTGGTTTCCAATTGTTAGTACCTAAAAATTAATTCTAGGCAAAACAATATACTATTGAAGTACTTTTTGTATATTTGGAAATCAAAATCGAACAAGACAATCCTAAACCACGAAAGTAGCCGTTCCGTCCTGCTTCAGTCACAAGGAGAGAAAATGGGTTGATCTTAGACGAGGGAAGCAAATAAAGTTGAAGGAAATAAGTGTGATGAATTTTGTGTATAAATGTTGAACTATTTATAATAGTTGAGAATAATAGAGCTTGTAAAGAATGGTAAGCTTCTTTTTTTTTCAGTAGCCTATTTATAATAGTTGAGAACACACACGTTTCCTTGTAAAGTAGTGGAGGTAGTGAGGAGATGGAATGATGGAGGTTATGGGATAGTGGTATAACCGCCTGGGAATTTTCGGGAAACCATTACTCCATTACTCCATTAACTGCTTCCACATTTATCACTACTTCGTAACTTTCTAATCATGGAGTGTTACCACGCCGCATGTTACTGTAATCACCAGATCAAAACCCCATGAAGAATACCCCCATGTAATTGTTTTGATTTCTCGTAGAGTTAGTGGAGTCATGGACTCAAAACACGTGAGTTTGTTGTAAGATAATGCAATCGATGAGTTTGTTTCAATGCAGTATGGTAATGCCCTAGTACTGGTGCTAGTAGCAAGGTTGGTGCGTATGGGCAAGATGACGCACGTAAGGAAAGATAAAAGGGGTAAAGGATAGCAAGGCGTCAAGGATGACGCTAGCACTGAGGTTGGTGCTGGTGCTGGTGCTGGTGCTAGAGCTAGCGCTATTGCTAGCAGCGTCAAGCTTGGCGCTGGTGCTAGCACTGGCACTGCTGGGGGCCTGTTTGGCGCGTTGGCTTTTGGCCTTTAGCACATGTGTATGCTACTCATTTGTGTTGTAAGTCTGGCTAGGGTTTGCTAAGGCTGGCATTTGCTAGTGCCATGGTTATTGCCTATGCACCACTAGCTTTGGCATTTATTAATGTCGTGGCCATATTTATGGCCTGTTTAGGGTTTCTCAATTGTATGAGATTTAACATTAGCATTTATGCAGTGCATACAGAACATTTTCAAGAGATTCAGCTGTGGAGGTTTGCAAGTTCAGATAATGCTTGATGCGACTCTGCAATTAGATGGTATACATCTAATTCACGCTTTCATTCGGAGATGACATAACATTCATTCTGAATGTTCATAATTTTGCATAATCGGTGTGTTCCAATTAATGCAGATAATTTATATGGATACGTATGAAATAACAAAGGTTTAGCCGGGTAAAGCCCTGGAATTTCAAAGGAGCATACATATATAAAAGAGCTACACGGCTAATATAGCTATAAGCTAGATATGCTTTCTCAATTCTCTTGCAGAATGTAAGATAGTAGCATGTATCATAATTATGATGTCGGGTCAGGAATTTATACATATTTACTTCATGCCTCTGCAGCTAGGAGAAAAACAATATTACAATTTTCTCCCTTGTCAAAAACTCACCATCAACAACTAGAATTGGCAGGGACGCGCTAGGCATACAGGGGCGCATCGGTTCTGAAAAAACTTAAGTTAAGTTCTATAAAATGAAGATTCATTAGTTCCACTATGGGACGCGCTAGGTTAACTGGGAAGCATCAACCTTTGTAACACGCTAGGCATTGGCCGAGGTGTCAAACTCGTAAAAAATATATTCCTTACTTTCTTACACTAACTAGTAGAATAATGATAAGCATGTTCGTTCCTAAGGGAGCGTTGAGTCAATGTTGTCGATTAAATTTAGGAAAATAAACTAATGCAAATCTACGAAAACAATAAAAGAATACAAATATGAGGATGAGAATGATTAAGGATTCTTTCTCCACTAGTGAACATAAATACAAGTGAAATCTTCTTAAAAATACGTTTACTCAAACCTTAGACAAGTTATGAGTTCAATAAGTCCATTAGACTCCAAGGTCACTTCGTAGAATAAGTTCTCTACTCGTTTTAGCCAACTAAGCCACTTTTAATAAGCTCTCTAGTGTAAGTTAAGCAATCGGTATTTTCCCTGAGTCGGGTTGATCCTAACCACATATTCGTAAGTTTGACATGTTAATTTAGGGTTATCTCTCACACACCAAAATCCACAATATCCCATTGCAATATTAATGCTTAGCTATTTCTGATTAAATTGCCATAACAATTACGGATTATGGGTCAGTAATCTAGCTTTAAAATTGTAAACAAGATATTCAATTGACCGTTTGAACATCCGCAAACAATTTTCGATCCTAAGTTCGACAAAAGATAAACAATAAAACAATATTAGAAAGAAATATTAATTTGAATCATATCATATAGTTTTGACGTCTTCCCTAATCAAATAAACTTAGCTACACATATCGGAGGAGTTCATGAATAAAAAAAAAAATATAAAACAAGATTAAAAAACAACTAAACCAAAAGAAGCCGATGGTGTGGACTGTGGAAGAACGATGAAGCTATTGTATTGCTGCCGTGGTCGTGAACTCAAGCCTGCCTGGTTCTGGATGGTAGTGCAAACTAATGGTGGAGGCTGTATGCAAGGGACTGGTGGTATGCAACTGATGGTGCACTGTTGGTAGATGCAGATGATGATGCTATGCAAGGGATATATGAGATGGTGATGGATGTATGCAGCTCGGTATGAGAAGTATGCAGATGGTAAGGGAAGGGGTTTGGAGAGGAGCTCCTCTCTGTAGAAAAGCGAGCAGTCGTGAGGGGGTCTATCTCTGTGTAGCGCGAGGGCTTCTTTTTATAGACTTCAATTCCTGGAAACTCGAATCGGGTAAGGAACCCAAGTTCCCTAATTCAAGCAGGACTCCTAAAGTTTATCAATCACAGCCATTCATCATAAGAAAACCAATGGCAACAATCTCTGTCCCTGACTTCTCGGCCAAACTTTGCTCAAAACTATCTGTACTCGAATTCCCTGCAACCAATCTTCTAAACCTTCTCATACACTCACAAGAACCATGGTCTAGCTGATTACTGGCAATGAACTTGAAACTGAACTTGAATTGTGTTAAACTGGTGGCTCAGTTATTTCCTCGAACAGTTGATGTTTGTTTCTGTGGGGAATTTAGGCGTGAGTTGTTGGTGGCTCTAACACCGAATTCTCTCCTTCCCTGCAATATTTACTTCAAATCAAAATAAACCCATTCATTCTCATCATTCAATACACACACACATTCAATTTGGAATAGTCGTACATCCACAGAGAACAGCATCTCTTCCCTATCCAAATCGAACTCAAATTCAATCCCATTATTAGGCAATTCGTCATTCCCTCATTTCTTGGTTTCAACTCATTCAACAGTTGAACCAAACCCATCACATATCAAGCCACCAGAACCCTTGATTTATTCTTGTTCGAACCTCTTTTTCACTTCAATCTGACAAGAGAAGTTAAAACCCATTCTTCAACTGATTCTTACCTGTTCTCGAAAATCTGATATTAACCCAGCTATATCTCGGCCAAGACCCACTTCCAATTCTTCATCTGCCATTCCATTCTCTCATGGTTCACTGCAAACACCATCACAGATTCTATCCAATATTTCTCGTCTTTTCCTTCTTAGCTAGCTTCTGTCTGTAGCAGCGAACCAGCTTCACTTTCTTCTCTCCGTCTCTCTGTTCTCGGCCACTGTTCTTCTTCATTTCAACTTCTAAATCCAGTCTTTATCTGTCAAGGAAACTCAGCATCACTCTTCTATTTCAACGGCACCAATCCCCCTTTGCTAATCCCCCTTTGCTTGGCTGTTCTTTCTACTCCTTGCGAATCTGAGGGTAACCCAAAACTAATTAGGAGCGACTAATAAAACAAAATAAGGTCATTTTGAAGTAATCTCAATACATCCTTTATCCATGTAATTTATATAATGACTAATCTACCCTTACTTAATTAGTGTTAATTTTGATTAATTAGTTAATTAATTTGGTTATAGTTAGTGTTAGAAAATTATTTGAGTTAATTTTGGAATAGAAATCAAGAGTGTTTTAGATTGATTTTTCGAGTTATAGTTTTGTACAATCCGTAGACTCGTGATTTTTATTCATACCGATTGTACAATCGGTAGTTTAATGGAGTACTTAAACTACCGATTATAGGTGTCGCCCCAAATTGAATTTCTCAAAACCTTCCAACATTTATAACTCTTCATCTTTCACAATCGGTAAGAATTGAAAATTTATATCTACCGATTGTAGCCTGAATTGAATTAAACTTTAAAGTTTTTAACTTTGTAGTCGGTAGTTTAAAGATCAATTTTATCTACCGATTATAATGATTTTCTTGTCCAGGATTTTTCTTGCTACAATCAGTAGTTAGTGAACATAAATAACTACCGTTTGTGGTTAATCGGTAGCACGGGAATTTAATAACTATCAATTGTATGTAATCGGTAGTTTAGAAACATTATTATCTACCGATTATGTCAATTTACATCTAACTTCGTATTATTATTTCAACATCCGAAGAAAAACTTGTTCAAATAAACTTACTACATATTGTTCATTAAACTTGTTCAAAAAAACTAAAAACACCCAAATAAACGAAACAAAACAAATTATAGAAATTCAAAGTGATCAATCTCATTGATCTCATGAAATTCTCCCACTCCTTGTTACTCTCGACTTGGTCCTAGTTTCAACCCGCTTCTTCTTCTTCTTCTCGTTCACCTAAGGATCAGCCTGAAAAGTGGACCTATGTACTCTCCAGCTTCATTGTAGTATGGGTTTATGCCTGAGAAGTCTTTCTCCCTTAAAAAGAGTCGAGGATCAAAAACATAGATATCTGCCTCGGAATCGGTTGACGAATTGATTTCAATGGCTTTGAACTCCTCTATCACCATCTTTTCATTTTCCTTCTTTGATTGTTTAGGTAAATATTTTGGAGCCATTTTCAATGGAGAATGAGAGTAAAGGGAGTAGATGAATCGGTAGAGGAAAAGAAATGGAAAAGGAGGTTGTTTTAGTTGAGAATAGGTTGATCCATTAATATACGGTTATTTCTTCAAAGTTGGAGAGTTAAAATGTATCGGAGGTGCATAAATGAGAATAGGCCACCCTCCTTATATAAACTAGAGTCTTAACGGTTTTTTTTTTCAAAAAAAAAAACCGTTGAGGCCTGGTGTAACAAGAGTGTACAGAAAAAATATGTACACTAAGTTCGAACTAATATTAACAATCGGAAGTTTTGTGGTTTACCATTATCTACCGATTATACTGGTTTTTTTGTCTAGGACTTTTCTTGCCATAATCGGTAGTTAGTGAACATAAATAACTACCGATTGTGGATAATCGGTAGCACGGGAATTTAATATCTATCGATTGTATGTAATCGGTAGTTTAGAAACATTATTATCTACCGATTATGCCGATTTTACTTAACATCTAACTTCGTAATACTATTTCAACATCCGAAGAAAAACTTGTTCAAATAAACTTACTACATATTGTTCATTAAACCTTCTGTTTTACACTATTATTATATTAATTATTATTTTACACTGTCTTGGAAAATTCCTTTCTGCTTTAACAGCGTGGACGAACCTTAAACAGGTTGAATCTGTCCATCACCTTAATGATATTGAAATGAGCTTCGTAACCGTAATTTGATAGTTTCCATCGTTCCCATTCCTCGAGAGATCTCGCTATAACTTCATCATTAGTTTCACCCCTCAAACGATATCGATTGACAAGATAAGTTAAATTCACAAATGGATCAACTTCTCTGCATATAAAATGAAATCGACAAAAAAGATCAGGTTTATTACGGTTATTGGGGTTCCCAGTGTCAACACAAAAATGTTCGATTACACTATCCAAATAACTCATACTCATTACACCATTTTGCCTACGTTCTTCTCCTCGCTTCGGATAGAATTGCACATAGCGCCTACATAACGATAAATCTTCCTCTATCGTGAACGGTTGAGCCATTAATATATACGATGATTTCTTCGATGTTGGAGAGTTAAAATGTATTGGAGGTGCATAAATGAGAAGATGTCACCCTCCTTATATAGATTAGAGACTTAACGGATTTTTTTTTCAAAAAAAAAAAGCCGTTGAGGCCTGGTGTAACAAGAGTGTACAGAAAATATGTACACTAAGTTCGAAATAATATTAACAATCGGAAGTTTTGGGTTCACCATTATCTACCGATTCTGTTAATCGGTAGTTCAAGAAATTCTTAAACTACCGATTCTAATAAGTAGCCCCAAATTGGAAATCGATTTTTTTAAAAAAATTTCAACATTCTGTACAAGCATAATCGGTAGTTTAAGAAATTCTTAAACTACTGATTATCATAAGTAGCCCCAAATTGGAATTCAATTTATTTTTTAAAATTTCAACATTTGGTACACGCACAATCAGTAGTTTAAGAAATTTTTAAACTACCGATTCTAATAAGTAGCCCCAAATTGGAAATCGATTTTTTTTAAAAAAATTTAACGTTTTGTACAAGCACAATCGGTAGTTTAAGAAATTCTTAAACTCTCATTATCATAAGTAGCCCCAAATTGGAATTCGATTTTTTTTAAAAAAATTCAACATTTTGTACACGCACAATCAGTAGTTTAAGAAATTCTTAAACTACCGATTATCATAAGTATCCCCAACTTGGAAATCAATTTAAAAAAAAAAAATCAACATTCAGTACAAACACAATCGGTAGTTTAAGAAATTCTTAAACTACCGATTATAATAAGTAGCCCCAAATTGGAAATCGACTTTTTTTTAAAAAAATTCAACATTTTGTACAAGCACAATCAGTAGTTTAATAAATTCTTAAACTACCGATTATCATACAAAAAGTGGCCAGGAACATGCAGTTCCTGGGGTAAATGCAATCGGTAGATATTTATCTACCGATTGTATTACGCCAGTATAATCGGTAGTTTGTTATCTACCGATTGTTGATGAATATACACAATCGGTAGTTTTTTGAAACCACTTAACTACCGATTATAATGAAAAATTTGAAGAAAATAAGTTGTTAAAAATAAATTGATTGCAAATCTATTGATAACTCATAAAAAGAACATAAAATCATTTCAAATGTTAGACAGTTAAACACCGGTAATGTTAAACATCAGAGACATATCCATAACAAAAGAACCAAAATCTAATTTCCAGGAGCTTTGGTTTTGGTACGAGGACGACGAGCACCAGGGGCTAATAATATTTCAGCATCAGCGGCATTGGCTTCACCCTCAGGGACATTTGCTTCAACATCGGCACTCGATGAAGCGCGAGATCTTTTGGTCGGCTTTGCTGCTAGCCTCTTCAGATTATTCGCAGATTTCTCTCGAAACTTGATAGCATAGGCTTCATTATCGATGTTGTCAATGAGGTCTTTATGCTCTCCCATCGTCTCAACTGATGGAGGCACTCCCGCATTTATGCACCCAGTTATCTTCTTCGAGAAAAATGCAAACCTTTTTTTTTTTTTTTTTTTCTGTTTTTAGGCAATAACAATCAAACGATTATAATCTAAAATATTGACCCGTAATACTAAAATCAAAAGGAAATAATATTACGTACCATCCTTTCATAGCCCGAGGGTTTGTCTTTGATGATGCACCTATATTCGGGCACCCTGGTGCTCTTTCCTTTATCTTCACGGATCACGTGAAGATGAGAATGCTGTCGGTACCATACCATATAGCCAGGATTTGATTCATCAGCTCGGGTGACAGGTCTCCCCTTGTTGATCATAGATTGCATCCTGTTGTCCCAATGTTCAACCGATGGGTTACCAGAGTAAATAATTGTGATTGAGTCCTTACCACAAACACAATTCTCCACGTTCAGCTCGAACCTGCTCTTGAAACGATTCCAAGGTTCTTTTTGGACATAACCTAGTTGACGCATCACCCTTGTGGCATTATACATAACATATCCAGTTGGATGCCACACGGATCCATAGTACAACGCCAACTCAGACCTTCGCGCTATATGACCACTAGCTCGGTCTTCCCTGTATGGATCAAAACAAACATCTTTGGACGCCATCGAGTCTAATTTCCTCTTCAAATAAATCAACTCCTGCTCCTTGGTCCTTTTCAATGGTTGCCCTCAAAGATGTATTTTGTGCCTCGGGGTGTGCCTTTCTCCCATGACGGATTCTCTCTGGCCAACTCGAGGGACGGGAAGTGGTCATAGATCCACGTCTAGTGTACATATCAAACCAAGTATGAGAAAATTGATTCTTAAAAGAGGAAAAAATAAATAACAATCAAACCATCAATGGAGTTACCAAAATACCTGTAGTAAGCTCACGTTCCCGGCTATTTGGCTAGTCTGTTCCCTGGATGCCTTTCTCATCTCTTCCATCAAGAACGCAAGACATGCGGTGCCCCCACGAATAGTCTTGAACTTTGTGGAGGGGATGCAAAAGTTGTAGAAGGTTGGCGTCGACCCGGTTGCCACTAGCATTGGGGAAAATTACATATCCCAAAACACATAGAAGATATACATTGGCTGCATATTTGACCTGGTCATTGATAAACTCTGGGTTCAGCTCTTCCTTAACCTTGGTGCCTCTGAACATTTTCATCAGTTGAACCATGCTGAATTGCCTGGTTTTATACGTAGCGCACCGGTTGAACTCTTGATCGGATGTTGATCGGTCCCAACCAAGGCACCTCTCAGTGTAAACATAAAGCTGGTCCCAGATTAACTGCTTCACATAATCAAACTTCACCGCCGTACCATGGTCAGTGAGAGCTAGAATCTGCCCCACATCATCCGGGGTGATCGTCATCTCTTCCCACGACATATGGAAGGTATCGGTCTCAGGATACATCCTCTCCATAAAGATCGATATCGACACCCGGTCGTGAGGTAACATTGAATTCTCGGAAGCCGTAGATAGCCCCGAGTTCAGTATAATTTCCTTGAACCGTTGACACTCACATTCTAACGGCCAATCGTTCATCTTTGTTGGTGCAGCCGTAGGTTTGAGTAGACGGACCTCATTAGAATGGTCCTAATATACACGACGAATTAAAAAAAATTAGAATAACAATTAACACTTCTACGAATAAAAAGACAATATGTTAAGAATGGTGTTTTATAATTATTACCTCTGTTGAGTAAATCTCTTTCGCCCAAGAGTCTTTGTACCCAATCAATAGATCTCCTCCATCTTTTGGGAGGCCAGGGATTTGACCTTGTTGTAGACCCTTCATCTTCAAAGTCGAGGACCTTGTGTCCTCCTTTCTTCTTAGCTTGCTTCTTTGAGCTACTTCCTTCTTCTTGTCTACCACTTGGTCCTCCTTCTTCAAAGTATCTATCTTGTGGAGCACTTGGTCCTCCTTTTTCTTCGTTTCTACTTATTGGAACACTTGGTAGAGTTCTTTGGGTTATAACAATTCCGCTAGCGCTCTTTTGTCTTCTTGCACTAGCGGTAACCTTCTTCCCCCCTTCACGACGAGGCCACGATAGAATTGTATCGTGGCCTTGCTTAGATCGCCTTTCCCTTCTTTGATACAAGATAAATAACAATTATTTCAGTACACAATCGGTAGACAAAGTACATTGAAACCAACATATTGTTAACAATCGGTAGTAAAAAAAAAACGTAACTACCGATTGTGTACAATCAATAGTATAATAAACAACTTAACTACCGATTGTGCACAATCGGTAGCTCGGGCTCTACATTATCTACCGATTGTGCATAAAAAATGGAACACAAAAGTCTATGGACACACGTACAATCGGTAGTTACATAAAAAAAATTAACTACCGATTATGTGTAAATTTGGGTCCAGTAATACAATCGGTAGTTTATGTCTAAATCTAACTACCGATTGTGATCGATGTTTTTAAGGATCACTAACTTGCACAATCGAAAGTTTATCCCTATATGAAACTACCGATTATCACTAAATTTGGGTCCAGTAATACAATCGGTAGTTTATGTCTAAATCTAACTACCGATTATGATTGATGTTTTTGAGGATCACTAACTTGCACAATCGGAAGTTTAACCCTATACGAAACTACCGATTATGACTAAATTTTGGTCCAGTAATACAATCGGTAGTTTATAACCTAAACCTAACTACCAATTGTGCATGATGTTCATGAGCAATGAAGATACTAACATAATCGGTAGTTTAATACAACCACGAAACTACCGATTGTGAAATCTAACATAAAACCATTGATATTCTAGTGACTAATTCATTCGATTGAATCAATATAAACACAAATAATGGTAAACCCTTACCTTATTGGAGCCATAAAGTGCTGGAGAGGTTGATTGTCTGAATTGGTCTCCGTTTCTAGGTCATCCTCTTCGCGTTTTTCGTGTTGTTCTTCAACAATCTCTCGATCTTTTATTCTTGTGGCAAAATCCGGCCACTCTGTATTAGGAGGTTGACGAGTTGTTTGCTTCTTTCTTGCCATTTTAGATTGTAATAACGACGATGAATTGGTTTACTATTATACGATGAATTTGTTTACGATTGATCGGTTGAAGATGAATTTGAAATGCCACAATCGGTAGTTTGAAGTGGATAGAAGAAGAAGAGAAAACAGAAATTGGAAATCGGTAGGAAATTAATAAGTGTAAAATAGGTTTAGGTTTTACTAGTGAAAGGTTTTTTGGTAATTATTTGATTAGTGAAAGGGTATTTTAGTATTTTTTCATATCCCTAGGTCCCCCTTAGCCACATCCAAGGGATTGGGTTAAAAAAGTCGCCCCTAATTAGTTTTTGCTCGCCCTCAAAATCGTCAGGTTTCTACTCAGCAGCTCGCGATACTAGTTTCTAAAAGAAACCTAAATTTCACGGATTGTTTTTTTTCTCAAATCGCACATGTGTATTGTGTATGTGGTGAAATCCACTCACAATTTTAAGTTCATTTCTTCCACCGGGCTAATGTAAAAGCTTACTTTATAATATTGAGCCTATTAAGTTTAAACAGCACCACCAACTCACCAAGCCCGCAATAGCTGTCAACAGTGTTTGCCCATGAGACGACCATTTCGCCCTTTTAGACAATTTCTTATTCTTTTGTTCAAATTGACTCCATAATACCTACAAAATAGAAAATAAACATAATATACATAAAATACAAAAGAAAATAACAAAGAAAGCATAACCAATTGATACAAATTAAGGTGTTTTTAGACACATATCATGCATGGATAGGGACACATCAACTTTTGTGATGCGCTAGGCATGGCTAGGGACACATCAGGATTTGGGGGCGTGTTGGCTAGAGGCGCACTGGAACATGTGACGCACTGGCTAGTGGCTATTCATGAGAGGCTCTCTCGAGGACGTGTTGGCTAAGGCACTTGGCCAAGAAGAGTTGGCGCTTTTGGCGCTAGGGTTAGGGTTAGCACTTTTAGCGCTAAGGTTCTAAGATGGTGATACTCTAGCTAAGGTATCATTATCCCAAAATGTGCTAGCTAAGACTATGTTAGGTTAGTTAGCGCTTCTCAAGTGCTAGGGTTAGCACCAGGAAAGTTAACGCTTTTAGCGTTAATGTGGCTAACTGGTGCCAATATGGTGCTAAGCTAAATAGTTAGTGCTAACTTGGCATCGATAAGAGAGAAGTATAGGGTTGTCCAAGCTTAGAGGTTCAATGCATTTTTACGACATTGCTTCTTGGTTGTGGCGCATCCAAGAGGAGTGGTGCATTATTTGTGGCTTATATTTAAGCAAAGTGCTAAAGTAGCATATTTGAGAAGTATTCATTGTGAATGAAGCGTTAAGCTATAATGTACTTTTGGGGTTTAAGCATTAACTATTCCCGAGTTTGATGGATGTTGCTGGAAAATCAACGCGCATTCGAGGCAAGTTCAAGAAATTTAGCCGTGGAATTTATGCGACTTGAGACTAGTTCGATATGGCATGAATATTATGAGTATTCAGGAGACTGCAATGCCAGTTTAGAATGTTTAAAGAGAATATGCACTCTTAATCCGCTTGCGGAATATAAGAAGAGATACAATATTCTATAATAAGCATATCACATATATATTCTTGTTGCTTAGCAGAGGGAAAATTTATAATTCTAGTCCTTGTCAAAAATTCACCATCTACAACACCGTACTCCACGAGTGAGGGATGACCAGTCCTAGTGTTAGGGGGTAGTCGGATACCATCCGCCAATACAACTAACGGTCTACCAGGTAGCCATCATAGGTGGAAGGCCACTTCCGGTAACTGATAATACTAGTCAAGCTCAGTGGGCCATCTATCTCAGATGATATGAAGTAATCAATAGATTTAATAACCATCTCTAGATCAATGGTATGAAATATCACCATAAACAACAACTATTCATCTCAAATGAAATGAGTTACCTCGTACGAGAATAACCATTGCTTAACTCACGTACCGAGGGCAGATGATACGAATTACCTCAAACGGTAATAATCATCTTTTGTCTTACGGGTTATACAATTATTAGATGGTATGAATTTGCTCGAAGAGGCAACAATCATCTCTATCTCACATTTTGCATAATTTACCAGATGATATGAACTGGAATGTAACAATCATATTTTTACTAGATAGTATGAACAACCAGTACTTCAACTACCTCTTACCAATAATATAAACCACCAAGGCTACAATCATCTCCGAATAGATGGTATGAACTTCTAAGAAGTAACCAAATCTTTTACGACGATATTTACAACAATGCAGTTGTCCTGAACCACAATATGACTACATACGTACCCTCCTCCGTAGCTCGAAGAAATCAAACATGACACACATTAGCAACAAGCATCTCTTACTAGATGATATAACAACCTCGTACAAGTAGCAATCATCTCTTACAATGGATAATATAGATTGCGCAGTAAAAAGTATCCCTAACTTATCTCGTCCATACATCGATCCACAGGTTAGCAATCATATTTTACAATATGGATAATATGGATTACGTAGTAACAACTATCCATAATTTATCTCGCCATACATCGATCCATCTAAAATATCGACTCCAACTTCCCATTTCACAAGGGACATTGAAATGATAAAATCGAATCGCAAGTCATAGAAAGGAAAGATTGGTACCAAACCCCCACTTCTCATATTCAACATGTCCAATAAACGAGTCATGACCTATTACTGAATATTTGAACTATAACCATTTTGATGTACTCCTGCAATTCCATATTGTTTTTAATTGAAAAATGAGAATATAAATATATATCTGCCATAAAAAAGTGTTAGAAATCAATATCGCCTACTTAAAAGAGAAAGCACTACAAGAGAAAATGTTGCTACCAAAGAGTTAAAATACAATTGTAACCATCATCCAATTTCACAAACTCATTGAAATACAAATGTAACCATAATCCAATTTCACAAACTCGCAAGAGCAGAGGTGAATTTTCCAGTCCAATTTCCTTAAAAGGCCTTGGTGGTTTCCTTTAGAGTCCATCATCCAAACACTCATTTCTATATTGTTAACATTAAAAGATTAGACATTAAGATTTATAGATTCTAGTCATATTGTTGTCATAGTGATTCTTATTTTCTGCTCTTGTTATTCCACTTAGTGTATATACAAACAAAAACTAAAATACATTTTCATTTTATATAACATAGAGACAATTAACGGAAATAAGACTTCAACTCTCTATGCTCAACATTATTCTCTACGCCAAGTAGTAAAATGAACATCGAAGTCCACAAAACCAACTATAATTCTAAAACCAGTTTAGGTACAAAACCGACAATCTTACGAGTAATTCGTGGAAAACTTAACAATTCTATTTTATAGCCACCCATGTTTCACTTTATACTAAGTATTTAAGATTGGCCACTAGTTACGTACTTAAAACCAACTAAGTAAAACCCTTATCATTAAAGAAAATTAAGTTTGGCTTACGTTCGCACCCACGTTAGACATAGGTCCAAAAATATGATATCCACTCCATAGATGCCAACTTCATTAAAAATTATATATACATACATTCAAAGAAAGCAGAGTATATAAGTATCAACAACAATACTGATACTGGTAGAGTTCGATAGAAGCTTGCAATGAAAACTTAAGTACTACTATTTTCATCAAGCCCATATATATCCTCTTCTAAGAACAATATATATATATCGAATCATCATCGTTAGCCACAAGCAATTATCCTTCGAATCATATATATATATATATATATAAATGTATCTAATCAACCACTTATTCAAGTGAACCGATTAATCTAGTATGGAATGATAATTCTCTTCTTCAACTAGTCAGTTGTCATGATTAAAAAACATACAATTTCAAACAAATCAAATGTCATAAAACAGTTGAACCAAGACTAAACCATATAAATTAACTAATGATATACAACCAAACAAGCATAGAATCAAGATTAAACAATTTAAATTAACTACACAACATAAACATCAGGCTGTACCACCCATACCATTATTGAAACACTTAAAGAAAGCAATAAGACATTTTGCCCCTTTTTTTTCTTATTCTTTCATAACTTTCAACAAATAATTGGTGTGCAGTCTATCCCTTGCAAGAAGTATCTTTCTGATGTTTGTTTCAGGTCCTCACATAGCTCCTCCCCTGCAGCAATGACAATTTCTACGACAACCTAATCTCCATGTATCAAATTCTACGCTTATAATTAAACAACAACAATAACAGATATGATTTCAAAAGCTTATTTTCAAGCAACTAAGTGATATCCAGAAATTTGAAATATAATCATACAAAATTACGACTCATGCAAAAATACAAATAGAAAATACCCATTCGATAAAATGGAAAGCTCTTTTTTTATTTCACTGAATTTTTATAAAAACATTCACACCGCTTGAAATTGAAAACGAAATAACAACAACACCACTACTATTATTTATCCCTACAACTGGGCTTGTTTCCAATACATCAAGCATCCCCATCATATTATCATCATTCTAATCGAGTTTTTTGTTTCCTTCTTCCCTGTATCAAATACTATGGAATTACGATTTTATACTTAAAATCCAAAAAGTCTCCCTTGCTTGAGAATGTTTCTAGGGAGTGAATAATGCAATATTTTAAATTAAGTTATTTTCCATATTCATTCGAGAAGGAGAATAGGAGAAAAAGAAGAAGATTATCCCTTTTTTTTTTCTATTTTTGTTTTGAACATCAAAATCACTTAAAAATCCTGATGGGTCTTATAGTAAAGACTTGTCCACCATGCAAAATTATTAAGGCACCCAAGGGTTTGAACTAAGGAAGATTTCTCTATCTAGGTATTAACATTTCTTGTTGTGGAACTTAGAAATGTTAAAGACACTCCAGTATTGGAGTTTAGGTACTATAAATGCAGAATTTGACTAACTCGTTAGTTAAATGTCCCAAGCAAATTTTTTGAGTATCACATGATATCTCCCTATAATGGACAAGTGGAACCTTTGGTTAAGCTCACGAACGATGTAGATCAAGAGAACTTGGCTATATATGCTAATGGAAATTACACTCCTGTCGGTTAAAGGGATGCTGCAAACCAAGTTAGTTTCTTATTATTAGACTTTATGTTGGTTTAGCAACAAAATTTTTCTGGCTTAAGGTAATCTTGCTTTGTATATTCCGAGTTAGTTGGATTACACTTCAGCGTCTTAGATGTCTTATGACTCACATAGTGAGTTGTCATCCAACTAATGATGGACAAGTTGGATGACACATGGATGTGACTAACCCTATTCTAGCCTCTTGTATATGTCTTGAATTTATATCACCTAAGCAAGAGGAAATAGAAGTAAAACTAAGTCATTGTACAATTATGATTTGATTTCTTTCTTATAAACATATCTAGTATAATATTTTATGTTCTTATGCCGTTCCTACTGATGGTGTATACTAAAAAATGAAGTGTAAATTATGTTTTATTGAAATAAATAGTGTTCTAGTACCTAAATCAGAACTAACACAAAGAATCATTCATGTTTAAAATGAATTGATTGCTTCATATAAGTTGTCATCTAATTTCTAGAATATGTCAATGCTAGGATTAATGTTTGTTTCAGCTTATGAGTACTTTATAATCATGTTTATGCATATAGTTTGATGATTATGAAGTTGATATTCTAACATTCTACTTCCATTTCCTTAGTTATTTCATATTCTTCAACTAGGTTGTATATAAAATCATGATTTGGTTTAGTTATATATAAAGTACTCTTATGTAGATGTGTATAACTTCCTTTATGATGTTTGAGGTTCTAAAATTCAAAGAGAAGTATACAGTTGGTACCTCAGAATTCGATGTACACATATTATTTTCATCACAATATGAAGTCTTTATAATGAACATGCTTATAAAATTTTTTAGGTAAAAGGGAATTGTATTACAAAAAGATTGATTCAACGTTTGAATATTGGATCTTAATAAAATATATGGTACTGTTTTGATAATTAGTAGTCACATCCCTAGTTAGCAATTCGGGGTACGGGAAGAAGTTTGGTATGACAAACGTACGAGTATTATACATATTCGGACAATTCGAATTCGGTCAAAAAATCGATCAATGGTACGTAATTCGGCAATAGTTTGGAACGGCATATGTTCGTGTTTACTTCGTTTTTGAAATATGAATTCGACACATAAAATTTGGCATACATATATAACAAATTGATAAGTATTATGACCTTATGAAACTATTATATATATGATTTATAAGGTGGAAAAATAAATATTTTGGTGTGATTATGTAATAAGAAGTAAATATTTAATGGCATGAATATATTACATATTAATTATGTAGACCGCTAAAAAAAACACATAAAAATGGTTAGATGATTATTATAAAAAAACATAAATTGTAGTAAATATATAGTACATATATATTTAAACAAAAAACAACATACAAAACAATGGTAGATGGTTACTCAACGGAGCTTGAGGTTGCGACTTTAAATCCTCCTAACAGGCAAATATTTTTATCCAAGCCCGTAGCAATCAACCGAATTATTCGTGAATCCGAATAATTCGCGTGTAATTTGTAAAGCTCATATTATACAAGTCCTAGGTACGGGGTTGAGTAATGTGAGTGTCGTTCCCGAATGATTCGGTAAAATTCGTGAATAATACGCCTAATTATTAACTAGAGTTACGTCAGTGATGCTTGATGTCATGTTATCCAAGCCCGTAGCAATCAACCGAATTATTCATGAATCCGAATAATTTCCATATAATTCATGAGGCTCATCTTATACGCATCCTAGGTACGGAGTTTGAGTAATACGGGCATATTATTCATTCCCGAATGACTCGGTAAAATTCACGAATCATTCACGAATAAAATGCCTAATTACTAACTAGGGTCACGTCAGTGATGCTTGATGCCATGTTACTTGTACTGTGATGATAATATACCTACAATTCGGTTTCTGAAAAAAAGTTGATAGGTGAGTATTAGGTCTTATATCACATAAATAAATAGTGGGTCCTCTACATCTTTCCAAGTGGTTAAGCGCTAGCAGATCACTTATGTGCAGCTTCAAAGCCAAATTATCAAAAAAACACTAATATGCGTAACGAGACTCATCTCTTAAGCATGCTGGTGGTGTATGTGATATTGGGATATAAAGGTCTCTAAAGCTTTTGAATGATCCAAGTAACACAGATGAGAAAAAAATGGTAGATCAGATTTGTTTTTCCCACTCTCTGTTGTTACAAGAGGTCAGTTTCTTGTGGCCGTTCTCGTCGGTTGTATGCCAAAGGAATCTATCTCATCAAATTTCAGATGTTTTTTGCGAGTCTGGAAATCCATGAGGTGCAAAGTCAGTTGTCGTGTATGGTGGGAAATTTAAAGGACCTTAAATATCAGATTTAAAATTGGGAATTGATATAGTTATCAGAACTTCGGGTTGTTTGAGGGGTCTGATTGATTCAATTTTTTGTTGTTTAAAGGAGGTATTTTTGTGGCTGTGGATGAAACAAATATAATGCTTGACATGGGATTTGAACTTGAAGTTTGTGTCATACTGAGTTAGACAATCTCTAATCTACAAATGGTAATGTTCAGTACAAACTGGCCTCTTCCAACAAACTACACCATATAGGAAAAGTATCAACAAAATTTCGCAATGAAGTAGCCCCCGTCATAAATTTACAACTAAAATTTTCTGTTGCAAAATAGCTACAAAGGTTCTCTACAGTTGTAAAATTCGTAACTGTTTCAATTTGTCGCGATTCACAATAAATTAGTTTAGCACATTTTCCACTCGTGAGTGTGGCTGGCCACACTTTTAAAAGTTTTCCGCCCAAATGGTTGAATTTCTATCGAATAGTCTGGTTGTTTCTACCCAATTTTTATACGCATGCCATATATGTGTGTGGTTGTGGCGCGTGGGGAGATGAATATCCCTCCTCGTGTTTATTGGTTGCATATTTCTTCTTTCATTTTTTCTTTCATTCCCTAGAAAATAACCTAGCAGCGTCATTCTCTCTCCTTGATTCGATCTATTAATGGAAGTAAACTCCTTCCACCATGATTCGATCTCAAGTTTTGCATTATATTCTTCAATTTATAATCATCTTCTTCGATCTATAAACATTTCTTTCTTCAATCTCACTGTGAACCATTTCTTTCTTCAATCTTTTACTCTAAACCATTTTTATTTTTTATTTGTTGTTAGGGTTCTAATTAGTCAACTATTTCCTCTTTATGGTTTCATTTTCTTGAACATCAGTTGGTAAAGTTAGGGTTTGAAATATATTATTTCCCTATTGTTGTCTTTGTTTTCTAACTGAAATTAAAATCTTTGTTGATTTTACTGTACGAATAATTAGAACTCCAACCTTTGGAGAAAAGGGATTGAGATTTTAATTTGTTTATTCATTTGATCTCAAGAATGTGGTTTAGGTAAAGAGATCTTAGGAGAAGTATCGTTGCTTACCGTTCACCTTTTGGTATCGATCTATCCCCTCTCTATGCCTTGATTTCCTTGAATTTTACTTATGTTGAGTCAAGTTTATTTAGGTTTCTTATTGTTTTTGTTAATTTGTATTAATGTTTTCTTGTTTTCTCTTTTCTCTAAGCACATTTGAAAATATCTCTAGTGTATTCTTGGTCGAATCAAGATTGTATAAGTCTTGAATCCGATAACATTGTTAATATGGCTTCACTATATCAACTACCCAATTCTACTTGCAAATTATATTGGAAGGGTCAAATATTTGTCTAAAAGAATTTGAACAAGAGACATAAAGTCAGAAGAATAATAATTCTCTTTTGGAGCAGAACAACAATTTCTTATCAGTAATTTTCATCCTCTTATTTAGACAAATTTTCCAACAGAACCTTGCCTATTCCTCATTAGAGTTCGTAAAAAGTTTCATAAGAAGAGTTTTATTTACAGTTTCAAGTCTTCTCAGACCTAGACCTACTTCATCATATGGAATGTACACCTCACCATCTTCCTAACTTCATGATCACCTATGCAAAGAAATTTTCTCAGAATTTTCTTACACTCTTTAACTCATTTCATTATAACCATCTATTAGAAAAAGAAAGCAGCCTCTCTTTCCAACCTGCAAGCTTTGATGACATCATTTCCACCAAATACCAAGTATCTCAATGGCTTTGCTCTTGATGGTGAGACTAGGCTCTAGCTGTTGAGGGTAGATAAACTCAGTTTAGATCTTGACAACAATTTGAAACGTTGAGGTAAACTGAATGCGTACTGGAGGTAGGCCGGTTGTAATCCACAACCATCATCATAAGTAATGATCACAACCTCCTTCAGTCCTTCATTTTTTTTCTCGATTAGATTTGACGAGATTAAAAAAGAAAATATTAGACTCTGATTAACAACATGTTTCTTTTTGCTGACTCGGCATCTGGATCTGACTCGAGATGTCAGACCGTTTTCTTTTTAGTTTGATTCAGATTTGAATCGCTATATTACTCAGATCTAATCCCTGACTCAGACCCATTCAAGTCAGGGAACAAAATGCCCCTGACTCATGGGACCAAACCACTGACTCGCATATTTTTGAGTTATTTAAGTCAGACCTGACTCAGAAAACAAACACATTGAGTCAGATCCAGATGAATCAGGTAATTTCAGTCACTTCCAGACGAGTTAGATTCAGGGGAAAAAACATGATAAAAGTACTCTCAATTGAAGTTTTTTACATTCTGGAAGCCGAAAGTAACACTATGCGGTTCCATCGCACTTCACCTATATCTGCTTTAACCAAGGATATCCTGATGACCATATAGGATTGCATCTCAATATACTTGAGCATAAAAATATCAAGGTTCAGATCAGTTGAACGGGTGCATTATTTATTAGAGGTCCACCTCCTGATGTTTCTTCAAAGTTTTCGATGTCATGTTCCTAGTGTTAGAGAATTTTTCCTACTCCCTTCGTCCCTATTATAAAGGTGGAGAAATATAATTCTCTTAGAATAAGAAATTCTTTAGTTTTTATAAATTTTTCTAATTTTCTCCGATTCATCCTTATCATATCCCAATACAACCATATAAATAATTCTCCTAATTAACATTTCTTCTTATTTTAAGAATTTATGTCCTGTTAATCAATAAAAAATTTCAAATTTATTTTAGGAAGGTGTTGCATAAATAATTATCCTTAGGAATTATAGTAGCAATAACTAAGCTAGTGATTTCCATATATGAGGGTACATAACTACGTATGGAAAAACTAAATAGAAGTTGGTTTTCCGCCCATTTTGTAGGAGAAAATTTCACTTCTCCGCAGGGAGTATTAACATTTTATTTCGTTTCGGCTGTTTAGCAATAAAGCTGACTAGGGTAACTAAAGAGATAACTCAAATTTAAAGAAAGACTATAGAACCGCACCAAAAGCTCTAAACACAAAAAGTAAAGGGATTTTACAATTTACAACATCATGGCAGTACTCTTGGGCCTGACACATACAATCAGCATTTATTTATCTCCAAACTGAGCAATTTGAAGAGGCTTATCTTCAATCACTTTCTGTGTAGGTTATACTTATATTGCATCTTTAGACTTGACTAGTCAAATCCAAAGACTGAGAGAAATATTAATGTATTGCAAAACTTATTTGCTAGATTTGGATTTTAAATCGTCTTTAGCATCTTTAAGAAGCTTTACAACACCTCTCATTGTGGGTCTTTCAACTGGATCCTTTAATGTACACTGTAAAGCCACTGACAGTACTTTCGTCACTTCTTCCCCTACTGCTGTATACATAAGTTCATCAATGAGACTTGGATCAACAATCTCCTCGATAGCATCCTTACTGCTCCATCTGGAACTAACCCACTTAGCTATGCTGGTGTCATCTGGTAGTGAAGGATCCAATGCTTTTTTTCTAGTTATCAGTTCAAGTAGAACCACCCCAAAACTGTATACATCCCATTTCTTGATCATCGCCATTGTTGTGGTTGTTGTAAACGCGGTTTCTGGAAAACAAGTAGATACCAGAACCGATTTCAGTAAGTTCAATCTCAGGTTAGAACAATGACAGAAAAGTTCTTAAATTAAACTGCAAAATCAAACAATAGATAGGAAATTCACAAACTATCATGACAAAATGATGTTTTTGAGTCAATTACACGATAACATAGTTTTTATTTAGGGGTTCTGTCTTTTCACCGGTTGGAAAGATTTCTGAACTGTTTCACCGACTCAGACTATTGAGGTCCAGACACAGAAACATATACGAAACAAGAATGCCACCTTACTCATTGACACAAACCAGGGCAAGATAATGCTCTTAAGGTAAACTACAAGATTAAGAATCTTAATCAATATATGTATTACCTGGTGGAATATATCCAACGGTACCCATGACTGAAATAGAATGAACAGAGGCAGAAGAGTGATCAATGAGCTTTGCAATACCAAAATCGGATATATGTGGCTCCATATCTGAGTCCAAGAGTATGTTCCTAGGTTTAATATCTCGATGCACAATAGTGGGATTGCAGTCATAGTGGAGATATTCTATACCGTGGGCGGTCCCCAGAGCTATTTTATAACGAACATACCAGTCGAGAACAGGTTGTGGACTAATTTCATGCAGAACATCATGAAGACTGCCATTCTGCATGTACTTGTACAAGATCAGCCCATAGTCCTTTCTTAACCAGAAATCTTCTAACCTGACAAGATTTCTATGTCTGATCTCCCCAACGGTTTTGATTTCTCTAATCATACTTACACTTGCTCCTTTCTTCCCTAAAAATTCAAGTTTCTTTATAGCATATACTTCATTCGCACCCAATGACACCTTGAATACATTTCCATGAGCACCTCTACCAATGATAAATCTCTCATTTAAATTCTCAGTTGCGACGATCACCTTGTTCAGCAGGGACGATGCCCCCTCACCCTCCAATATATCAACTCTCTTTTCTGGATATCTATGTCCCATGAATACAAATCCTAAGATGAGAACCACTAGTATACAGGTTAACATAGCAGCAAGAGCTATTAGCACAATCTTTATTCTACTGAGGCCTTCATGATTTGATCGCTGGTTACAAACACTGAAATTCATGAACTTCGTACAACCAAAGGCATCTTCAGGATGACAAGAAACACAAAGACCTGTATTTCCCGGAAATGAAGATGAAGAAGAGTTTGGTAACTTCAACAATGTTTCCGGAATCGGGCCAGTGAAGTGATTATACGAAACATTCACCTCAATTAACGAATGAAGTTTACTGAGCAGTGATAGGCTTCCCGTTAAATTGTTGAGAGACAAATCCAACCTCTGTAGCATACTCAATTTTACCAACTCCATGGGCATTTCACCTATTAGCCCATTATCGCTGAGATTCAAAGCATATTCTAGGCTATACAAACCCCCCAGTGAGAATGGAATATAACCGCCCAATTTATTACCACCAAACTGAAGCTCCAAAAGCTTTCCGAGTCCTTGCAAGAAATCTGGAATACCACCAGTGAACTGATTTTCACTCAATATCAAGGTGGTCAATTGTATTAAGCTCTGGAAACTTGATGGGATTGAACCATTTAATGAATTAAACCCTACATCGAGTAAATCCAAATTTACACACTTGGAGATTTGATTTGGCAAAGGACCTTCCAAATAATTATCCGATAGATACAACTGCTGCAACTCGACAAGATTCCCGACTTCTTTGGGTATCAACCCTGTAAGCTTATTCATAGACAAGTTAATAGAAGTAAGACTGACACCATTTCCGAAGCTTGGCGGAATTCTTCCATTAATAACGTTCCCGCTTATGTCTATATACGACAGGTTATGGTTTTTCGTGAAGTCTGGAATGAAACCAGTAAGCTTGTTTTGCTTAAGAATCAATCTTCTCAAAGTCGAGCAGCTTCCAACGCCTGAAGGTATAGTACCTTCAAATTGATTCAGACCCAGATTAAGAAGTCTTAATTGTTTCCCAAAACAAATATATGGGGGAATTTCACCGAAAAACTTATTGCTAGTGAATTCAACTTCAACCAGACTACTATTAATACCCAATGTTTGCGGTACGACTCCAGAGAACTGGTTATCGAAGAGAGAAACATTTTTTAAATGATGCAGTGCAGTGATCTCCAAAGGTAACTCACCGGATAGACTATTGTTATAAACAAAAATATTTTCAAGAGTTGGGATTTTCCAAATGCCTGAAGGTAACTCGCCACTCAAATTATTAGTGAACAGCTGAAGGGTTTCTAGGTTAATCAAGAATCCTAGTTCAGATGGAATTTCACCTCCAAGTTGATTCATATCCAAAAATAAACTTGTCAAGGATGTACAGTTCCCTATCTCAGGCGGAATTTGACCAGATAAACGATTTTCATTGAGGTAAAGAAGAGGAAGCTCACTTAACAAGCCAAGGGAAGATGGAATTTGACCTGTTAACATATTGTCCACAGCAGCAAGAATCGTTAGTCGACTACAGTTCCCCAAACTAGACGGAATTTCTCCGGATAAACTATTAAAAGATAGAATCAACTGATTAATATTTTTGCAATTACCCAATCCCGTAGGAATCTTACCTTCTAATTTATTGTTACTCACATCCATATAAGTTAAATTTTCAAGACTACTCAAACTATCAGGTAAACCCCCCACCAACTGATTATCATTCAAAACAATCTGTTCTAGTTTGGTACACCGCCCTATTGAATAAGGAATCAATCCAGATACTTGGTTATAACCAAACCACAATGAAATCAACTCAGCCGCTTTTCCAACACTATCTGGGATCAAACCCGTAAAGTTATTTGAATCCAGATAAAGATACTACAGATTTTGAATATGAAACAAAAATTCAGGTAACACACCACTAAAAGAGTTATCAACAAGCGAAAAGTAACTCAATTGATTCAAATTCCTCAAACTTACAGGAACTTCACCAGTAAAACCATTTGAAGTTATATCTAAGTATTGAAGATTACTACAATTTCCTAACTCATTAGGAATTCTAGCAGATAGAAAATTGATACTCAAATCAATGGTTTCAACGTGTCTTAGGTGTCCGATTTCTGGTCCTAATTGACCCGAAATGGCATAGTTAGATAAGTTTACAGAAATTACATGGTGTTTGCTGTCACATTGAATACCTAACCAGTAACAAGGAGTTGAGTTTGATGAATTCCAGCTCGAGTTTCTGAACAAAGAAAGTAAAGCTTTTCCTTCTGAATTTAAAGCAGAAATTCTTAGGAAACAAATAGAAGCGAAGAAAACGCAGTGAAAAAAGGAAATGAAAAGCGAAGCCATGGAAATGAAGAGGTTCTAGCAGTGAGTGACGTGTGAACACTGAAAATGTGAAAGTGTGATTTGTGTACTGAAGAAAGTAATGGGTTTTCAAATGCATTTTACCTTTCTTCTTGTTGGAAGCTCAGTGTGAACTCGGAAGAAATTTGCTTTGGAGTGGGGACCGACCGTGAGGAAACCATGGTAATTGAGGCTCTTTCGGTCTGGTTCAATAGTGTTGTCTGTGTCTTCACTCTCGTTTTTTTGTGTCAGAAGAAAAGAACGGTTGGAGTGCTCTAGATTCTTGGTCAGTGTTCATACTAGGTTTGGTTCCTCTTAATCGGCAAATAACATTAAAAAAAAAACAAGAAAGAAAACAGGCAGGTATAGTGCCCATTAAGAACAAAATGAATGAACCGAGAACAAGTCCAGTGGGGTGATGGATAGATTTACCCATTTTTATCTAACAGTGGGACTGGTAAACATGCAATTAGGATGAGCAAATCCTTAAATATAAGGGTTTATCATACCCATCTCAAGTTGAAATGACCGGTAAGATGAATTATATTAGTTTAATATTTAATAGTTAGTTTAATTAGTTTATAATATAAATTTTTGACAATATTATATACACAGTGGGTCTTATTTATCATTATTTAAAAGATTATTTTAATAAAACGGGTCTAATTAAAAACTTATAGTTTATATAAAAACGGGTCCCACTAGTTAGATTTATCCATTTACCACTGTCCAAAATTGAGTTTGTTCATCCACGTGGATAGACAAACGAGCAAATATACCAATCTTCACGGGATTTGCTCTAAGTGGTCTAGTCCACTAGTGAAACTTTCACATCCACGACACTAACCATTTATGGAATGGGCAAATAGCACGTGTATTTGACTTGAGAGACTATACATAATTCCAAATTCAAATCAATAACCTAAACACTATATTCAATCTCTCACTCCAGAATAAAACTAGGACTGGTGGAGCTTACCTACCCACCTATTAGCTGGTGAGCGTAACTACACCTCCTCATTGGCTTGGATAAAAACTATTCGTGTCTGTTGGATGGAATTCAGTAATATATTGTGCGTTGATGGGAGAACATGTGGTGGAGATTAGGTGTGTCGTTGTTATCAACCCACCCGACAGACGACTCTCATCAATTGTTAGGTATGTCCTCTGATCGTCTAGATATGTGTTTGGACGGCTGAGAATTGATTTTGTACTCATACATCGTGTTTACACAATATTTTTAAATCAGACACCGTTGAGTTTTTTAGAATCACTGAAATTACCGATCTTGCATCCGAAATGGCATATATATAACCAATAAACTAATAGTTTTATTCATTCTACCTCTTTTTTTTTTTCACATCAACCATAAAATGTTATTCTCTCGTCTCTTTTTCTCTTTCACACTTATCTTGATTTATGTTTGGTTTATTTTGGTTTTTGATTGTTGTACTTTAGTCCATGTTCTTATTCATTGATGATTTATCTTTTATCTTTGTTTTGATTCTGCAAGTGAGAAGAGAGTAATCCATGTTGTTATTTATTACGAGTAATTATATCTTTTCATTATGTGTTTTTCCTGTTTTTTAGGTTCCTGCATGTTCTTATTTTTTACTGTTTTCATTTCTTTTTTTATTTTTCCTGATTTCGTAGGTAGTGGTTTCTCATTTCAAACCAAACAAAAATTAGGGTTTGGGTCCTCATCAAATTAAGAGCCTGTTAGTTCAAACCATAATAGGATTGAAATATATATTTTTTTTCTATTTAATTCGATGGTTTTTTTTTTCTATTTCACTGCATTAGTGTAGGGTGTCTCTGCAACGAGAAACTCAAAAAATGACTCATCCTGGTTAGAAAACAAGTTTGATTTCTGAAGAAAGATATATCGGTGCATTTCCTTGATTACACCATCCTCGACGGGAATCACTTCATACACTTTACACTATTTAGAGTTGGTAATCTATTTTACATTAATATTGTCTGTTTTTTTTTAGTCTCTAATATCAAAAATTGATACAATTATATAGTATGTGTGATTTTCCATTTAATTACAGGGAGCTGAAGCCTGTAGGAACAATTGAGTTGGTCGTTAGATTATTAACACAAGTATATTTCATGTAGTACGTAAAGCAGGTGGGGTGTACATAGCGGGTGAAGTACAAATAAGATTTGATCGAAGTGGAAGCTATTACTGGGGTTTGGAGGTAGAATATTATCATGGTTTTGTTTCTTTACTTTGAGTCTGCAAATTGATTAACCAAGAGATGTTATATAAGGTATTCTAAAATCCAGTAAGACTAAGGGTAGTTGTAGTACCACTTTAAGTAACATACCCCACATCTAGCCTTACCAATTATCTTCGTTTACAATAAAATTATATTGATAGTCTGCTTTTATTTAAAATAATTTAGGGCTTGGATACTAGTCTCAGCAACACATACCTCGTTGGTAAAATACCTTGAGCCCTTATTATTTAGTGATGTTATGCATGCATATCATTATGGTAAAGATTAAATTTGTTTGGTATTTTTTTTATTTCTACAGACAATGTAATTGGTGTGTTAACTTGCTTTTACAAATCTATAAAGTTGAAATGAGCTAATGGTCAGGAGTGTATGGTTGTCTAACGAACACACAAAACATCGGGTAATTAACACTATCTAAGTATGAAAATCCTACCTTTTTGTCGAAATCAGCATGTTGGTGTTATGTACATGTTTGTTGATGAAAACAACCCGGGATACAAACTGAAAACCACCATGTGGTCGGAATCTACAGCTCAGACCTGTCGAAACCTGCTTAAATATGAGAATAAGCAACCCCTTATTAGTGTTGCCGTTGCCGGAAAATATGCCAAATTTTAGAACATATGGCCCAGTATATCATTATACAAAAGTTATTGTACAATATTTACATTCTATTATTTAATTTCTTTCTCAAAGATTAAATATCATATGCCCAAGGTTTTCTTGATTATGTAACATTTTGTGGGGTAGTTCTGTATTTATATTATGTTTCAAGAAGACAACAATTAGTGCTTAGACTGGAAGGATGATATTCAGCTACTATTAGTAGCAGTACATAAACACTGAAACTTATTTTTGGAAAAAATTACCAGTATATTCGACAACGATCATTGAAAAATTGCATTTATATGGCTAGATTAGATTTATGTAGCTTAAATTGTCATGTATTCTGTTTTCTTTCTTCCTTTTCTGTATCATCGATTTACTTCCCTTATTGTTGTGTTATGATGCATTTTTTAATGTTTTGATGTTAGTGTTGTAGGTGTGGTGGATGTGTTTTAGTATTTTGAATGATATGATGATATCTATGACATTGATGTGGTGCATATTCTTGAAATAGACACTTACAAGTAGCATGGGCACTCCATGTCATACCAATGAAGCACATTACAGATCCTGAGGTGAGATTATGGTGTGAGACAGGTTGGTAATCGTTTTCGAATTTTAATAACTTAAATACAACAGTTGTTCTTCAAGATGTCTTCTTGCAGTGGCTCTCCGCAATACCCTGTTAACAGTGGTGGCTTTATTGGTGTTGCAGGCAGTTGGGAAAGGGATTTCCGAAGCATTAATGGTAGGTCATATATTTTCCTTTGTAATAGTTTTTCTTAACATTTTAATCAGAGAAGTGAGTTTTGGTGACCTATTAAAATGCAATTTCATAGTTTTGTTCAGCGACTGTTAAAAGGATGTTATGGCGTAATAGCGATGTCGATATAAAAGACGTTGAGCCCTTCACACTTGATTCAATGTGGTTATTTTTCAGTGGAAACAAGGGTTCTAGATATATGTTTGTGCATTGTAAACCGTCATGATGTAATTTAGATATAGTTGATTTCTGCATTCATAAATTTCAATAAACAACTTAGCATATCTAATGCCTTTCTTTTTGTATTATTTCTTCTTAGAGAAAATACAGTCTCCGTCGCTGATCATTCTTGGGCGTCATTTTCCTCTGATCTTCAAACGAAAATAATATTTAGTGCCTCCACCAGATGGTTCCTGTTACGTATCGGAAAATTCTACCTCGGAACGGTGTCGGAAGGTAGGAGCTTTTCGACACGTCATTAGAAATGACGGTGATCGGGCCTTAAAGCTTCACTTCTTGCTTGGTAAATGTAGGTCGATTTTCCTTTGCAAGCATGATACTCGACACGTAGTTTCCATATCATTCTAACTTACTCTTGTTCTGCAAAGGGTACGAAGTCATTAAAGTCAATGATGAATGCCTTTGGCAAGCATCACATAGTTACGGGCATTTTCCAGGTCTAACTCATGCCTTGGACTAGCATCTAGGCCATTTCAAACCTGATTTCCAATTCCTTAAACTCTGGTTCGACCATGCACTAGAGCCTGCACTGATCTTGCTCTTGCCAATGGTGCAACATCCAGGCACATGCCATCGAGTGTGGCAACAATCATCTCTTGTTTAACATTACTGAGCCAGATAATATGAATTATCATAATGTCGCAATCACCTCTAAATTAGATGAAATAAGCGACAAGGTGCTACACCTCAATGCATTGCATTGCGACTGCCTACGTACCCAACCCGTACCTTGAAGGGATCAAGCATGACCGTAGTTCATCCGTAGGGTCAATTCGAACGGAACAAGCAACATAAGCCTATTAAGGCAAATCCAACATCCGTTCCAACTTCCGTCGTAAGGCCAAAAGCCAAACAAATCCTAGTCCTTATAGGCCAAGGGACTTTCGCAAGGTATGCACAAGCTTGTGCATAACTAATGCCATTGTATACAAATATGCATTCTCGAGTACGCAACACAGATGAATGATACTTAACATCATTCAAGATTCCTCGGGTAAGCTACATAGACACATGGATGCTTCCTTGGATATACATCCTCAGGTAAGCTTCATAGCAACATGGATGCTTCCTTGGATAAGCATCCTCGGGTAAGCTTCATAGCAACATGGATGCTTCCTTGGGTAAGCATCCTCGGGTAAGCTTTATCGATTTCCAACCAACGACTCCTCCCTGTATATGTTTTATCGATATTTCTGCAAGTGGAGAAAAGGAGGGGAAGGGATATTCATCGAGTGCACCTCTAGTTATGCATTCTCGGGTATGCATCACGGATCAGTGAAACTTCCTTGAGTAAGCTTCATGGCAACATAGATGCTTCCTTGAGTAAGCATCCTCAAATAAGCTTCATAAGGTCTGTGTGATGCTTCCTTGAGTAGGCATCAACTTCTAACCAACACCTCCTCCATATATATGTTTTACTAACATTTCTAAATGCATGAAAAAGGAGGGGAGATGACATTCATCTACTGCACTTTCTAGTGATGCGTCCTCGAGCATGCATCACGGCACAATAGTGCATTAGTACTATAATGCATCCTCGGGTAAGCGACATTGAACAGTGAAGCTTCCTCCAGTAAGCTTCACGGCATAATAGTGCCTTTGCACTGTAATGCGCTCTCGAGTAAGCGTCATTTGAACTTGTGATGCTTCCTTAAGTAAGCATCACGCATAATAGTGCCTTAGCACTATAATGCAAGGCCGATGCATCCACACCCTGATGCATCCCTGAGTACGCTTTACAAGCTTAGGATGAAGCATCCATGTCATGACGCGTCCTTGAGTAAACGTCATGCGAAAAATACGGGTGTTACAATTCCAGTTTACCAATTAGTTTAAAAGGAACAATGAAAGTGGCTATAGGTAATATTTCAGTTAATTTTTTTTATATGCATGTTTTTTTTCCCAGCTATCTGCTTAATTTTTTTAATATGATTTTCTTTTCGTTGTTCTAATTAAGATTATGATTTTTTATCTTCATGAATGTTCTTTGCCGCTTTTTAGAGTTCAGGTTAACTTTTGGTCTCTAATAATTAGATTCAAATGCTAATTGATTGGTGGGTTCAATTGATTTGTACAGTATAAGTGGATGCCAACCTCCCCTCGCTTCAAAATTGTTGATGATATCTGTTCAAATACAATGAAAGCTAGAATATTCTGGACCTTTAGAGAGATATCAACATATGAATTGTTTTCAGCAACGAAATGGTACTCATGGATTTTGATGTAAGTGCTAATTTCAACCAAGCTAGAATCACGAGAACTTGCGGGCATCTTTAATAATATTTGACGTTTCTAAGACCAATTATCATGAATAAATGATTGATAGGAATCAGTAACTTAGTTGTGATTGTTTTTTTTCCTTCAATTTTATTGTATTTTGATTTAAGACATGAAGAACCATGTTAATGAAAAACATATTTGTAGTTACAGGCGTCCTGTAATTGAAGATTTTACGAGGGTGGAAATTCGTCCCAAGAGAAGTGAAATGGATATATAAACAATAACAATAAAGTAATGAAAGGTAGATGGCATATGAAAATTACTGAGTATTTCTTACACCAATCATTCTAACAGAAACCTCTTCAAAGAACTATTACATTACATTTGATTTTAGGTATGCACCGTATGAATTTTTCCTATGAGACAACTACACAAGGGAAACCTTGGTTCATTTTTGATGATATGTTTCTTGATATGCTATCGTTATACTGCTTGGTGCTTTAGTTCTCGAGTCGTAAATAACTAGAAGTGAAATGATTGTTCATTAATATGATTTATATATTGGAGGTTCCACTTTACTTAATTCTGATAGGCATACATAATTATTCTCCTGCATCCACTGGTGCTGAACACAATATAATTAGGTGATGGTGGACGTACAAATGATATAGGAGGTCAAAGAACTGGTGGTGTGTAAGAACAGGTGAGAGAGAAAGTTATCGAGACAAAGTTACTAGCTTCTAGTGGTATTGTGTCCGGATAGGTAAGATTTAGCGAGACAAACTTGCTAGCTTTTGGTTTCTAATTCTCATTTTGACACTGTTTATGGTTAAGTTCCATAGTAATCGTTTAATTTAAAGTATTTAGATTCATGTTTCGTTGGAATTGGAAAATAATGAATAGCTTATATAAGAAAAGAACATACAAGGTAGAAGTATAAGGTGTTGGGTGCAATAATTAAAAATAAGAAAAAAAATCAAATAAATAAAAATTTTATTACTTAATTTTTTTTTAATCAGAGTGATCGATTTGACGAAACGGATGAGCTCCCCGGATCTCCGCAACAACAACATGGAAACTTTGGAAAACAGAGTGAGTCACGTGTTCAACACGTTGTCCTTAAGACGTTAGCGCCCGGCTACACTCAAGAGTGATGCTATAGCCTCCACAGGGCGGATGCCTCCAGGATAAAACACCCTACACACCTACTACTAGCACTCGTAGTAGATGCTCAACTTGAGCTTGGCAACTCAGAAAAACCCTTCAAGGAAAATCTCAAAAAAGTTTAAGAAAGATAATAACAAATTATTATTCTTTTGGTCTCTCCAAAAATATGGAGAAACCCTTTTTCCTTCGATTAATTCAATAGGTTGAGAAAAACTTGTTTATATAATAACCTAGTACAACTTAAGAAGAAGGATCTTCCCGATGTGGGACTAATAATTTTATATAGTTTCTTAAAACAACTTAAGATTAGAAACTCTCCAATACGGGACTAATAAGTTTTTCATTCACAAAAGAAAACAAGAATTTATTTATTTTCCCAAAACCTTAAAATTCATATTTTATATATTTTTCTCCAACGATCCCCCACATGAATGAAAAACCTCAGTAAAACATGAAAAACATAAATAGATCTTGGTAAATCATTACCCCAATTCCACGACCCGATCGAACTGACTGAACAATCAGCCAAACCGTGTGTATTGAAAACATACTAGTCATTCCAACGTCCTCTCCCTTACAAAAAAGTGTGTTGACCCCAGGGTCATACTATTGATTGCATAAATCATAATAGTATAGAGAGCTTTCATCTTTAATTTCCCATAGTGGGACTAAAGGTTTCGTTCACCAAAGTGAAAATGAGCCAGTGATCCCTTAGTGACCCTTAGGTCCTAAGTATCAGTAATACCAAGACCATAAAAACAACATAAAACTCATTTTCTCAAAATGAATTAAATCTCAATAAAAAAAAATCACATAAAACGTAGGAAATACCATGTTAGGCAGAGGTGTCCATGAGGTCTTGAACCTTTGCTTAGTGAGAGATTACCGGAACAACTTGCTAGAGACAGTGAACGCGATGTCTTGAAATGCTAGCGTTTGGTGTAATTCGCGATAACCACCACACATGATATCTCCAAGGTTTTTGTCAAGCTCGTGCGGTTGTGCTCATTTTGGCCCTGAGAAAATATCCCGTTTCTCATAATGCTCTAGAGAATCAGCTCCATTCTCATAGGAAGCTACCCACTTCCACATTCAGATAAGTGAATTCTATCAAGAGTGTGTACTTCTACACCCCACCTCAATCTTACATTGAAACTATAGAACTCATTAAGACTTATTAAAAGTCATCCTTCACATGCAGTCACACTATCACGTCTACACCATAGGGAAGGGACAGAGAATAAAATTCTCTGAGAGTGTTTCCTTTAACCCACCATAAATTAGTTGTCTCATTCAAAACCTTGATCTTGGGATCTCCAGTCAACAAGGTTGAGTATCCTTTATGGCAAGTTTGTTTAATGAGCTTAAGCCCTATCCCTCTCGATGCAATAACAAACTATCTCTCTAGATTATCCTTTCGTCAAAGGATCCACTAATTTTTTCTCTTGACTTCACTAAGTCTACAAAAATCACTTCATTAGAGTAGTTGTCTTACAGAATTCGTCGTCTCCGAGTTCGTCTAGACTTTTCCAGTTGCTCATTTACTTTAGAATTACATAGTTAATTGAGTTTCAGCAATGGTGGCCACAGGCTTCGGTCACAGAGGAATGCCTTCCAAAAAAGGATTTATCCATTCAACTTTCTCTGATGCTATAAATTAAGCGAGCAAACTCTGATTTCATCTCATTCGAGTTCTTCATGTTTGTTGGAATATTTCCAACTACTGATACAACTTAACAGGGTGCACACATAGGATAAGACTCTCCAAAGCCTGAAATCTCAACATCTCTTAAGGTTAGTCCAATATGTATCATGCACATATACACAATTTCAAATATACCTCAAGTACTGTAAATTTCTGATCAAATCATCCCACTAATTCTTATGGGGTCACAAGTGTGTTTATACACCTAATTCACTGTACATTTACAACACACATTAAACGTATCGAGTTTGACAAAGACCATTTCCGTCAGAATTTCTTCCGGTTCCAATGATCCTTTAGATCATGCTTTTCTACAACAACTTAGTCTTTCAATCAAATCGTAAAAGTTACATGTTTTCTAGGTGGTTGTAAGACATATAAAGGCATATACAAGATACATGTACTAAATACTAGTACGGCCATTACATTTTCCTCAAAAGGTGAGTGTCATATATATCACATATTTGAAATTAAATATGTACCTCAAACATCTCAATTCTCTTGTCCTTTGATCAGAACATCCCTATGATTCTCCAGGATTAAAATGGGATAATGCACACTTATTTTACAACACACATTAAACACATTTGACATAAACTATATCATCAAAATTTGATTTTGATTTTTTCTGATCCTTTAGACCACTTCAACAACATATTAGTTTCATGTTAAACTTTAAACAACAAAAATTTGTTAGTGGTTGTAAAACACATAACAAAGGCATGCTAAACATATGCACCTTCAATTGATTTAATGTAAATACACTTACCAAATTCATTAGTGTCACATCACTAGTATTCATCATCATCACATAACAATATTGCTAGATTATTGACTTACAACTTGGTTCAAGTAAAGTATATGAAGGTGTAATCGGTTTGTACCTTTACCCCCTAGCTCTAACCAAACCCTTAAGGTTTGTACACTTTTGACTAACCATTTAAGTATACTGCCTTAACATCCATCTAATGTAGCATACTAACAATAATGACAAACAATGCCTGACGTAGTAATTTTAGTGTCATGTGAGTATGTTCCAAGAGATCACTACTTTATTCTATAACAAGAATTTCATAAAGTCAAGTCTCTGTCTAACTTATTCTATCTCGTGTGAGAACCCGACCTCAGAAAATTGTTGTCGAGAACTCAACATCCTCAACAATAAATTTTATTTTATTCAAATGTTGCTAACTTCTGAACTTACAAGTTATCAGACTACAGTTCTGGTGATTATATGCAATGATTTGCCATATAAGTCTACTTTTTCATTCTCACCTTAGACCCCCACAAATGAGGTCTACAGGGTATGACACATATAATTCTATGGTCTTTTATAAATCTGCTTGAGAAATCAAACAAATACTTGTTTCAATCTAATACCCCCACAGTTGAGG
>JAJJMC010022364.1:2018000-2091795 GCA_023531435.1 Papaver californicum | reverse complement strand
ACACTAGTATACCATAGTCATATGGTATACTAGTGTATTATGATTCTCATATTTTCAACAAAAAGTAACATATTCAAAATGATTTAAAAATCACCATAGAAATTGATAATACATAATTATTAACCAATCATGTGATTCACGCCAATTGATACCACACAAAGCACATATAATCAAAGTGATTTATAACATAATGCATATTTCATACACAATTGATTCAACATCTCATTATTCATTAGCAATGTGATATTAATCTAACACATATAAGAGATTATCACTTTAAGTCATAAAAATTAATTCGTTACTTGCTATAATTTGTTTATGAGAAATATTTCAACTAAATTGAAATCTTAAGTCTATTATGGATAAAGGTACCCACTAGTACCAGTTTTTCATGTTCTATCCAAATTGACAAAATACCACTATAAATGGTTGTAAGATCTCACACTAATCTAGAGCTTTGACACAGTTATGGATATTTTGGACAAACATGCGCAACGTTTTTGAAAACACCATATCTCACAAACTACAATCCCGAATCAGAAAAAATATGAGTTTTGAAGATAACATCTAGATATACAAACTTCATTTGAACCAATATTTCAAAAAACTCATAATTACGCCAAGAAAACTAATTTAGTCAACAACATTATCTTCCCATCAGAATTTTTCAGCAACATTTATCAGTTTTGTAAAATATCTAAAAAATACTTTTACAACTCCAAAAATTCTAAAATTTGGTGTGGATAACTATAAAGATGTATACAATGTTTGGTTAAAAGGATTTACCAAAATTCCTTCTAGGTTAAGAGATAACCTCGAAACTCTACATCTGACCAAAAACTCAATTTTGTTTTTACTCCACAATTAACATCCTTAGTTTTCCAATATAATATCAACGTCAACGATTCACAAATCGATAATTCATTTATGATTATTACTATATAACTAATGTCTTAAGATTGTTGGGTGCAATAATCAAAAATAAGGTAAAAATCAAATAAACAAAAGTTTTGTTACTTAGCTCCTTTTTAATCGAAGTGATCGATTTGATGAAACGGATGAGCTCCCTGGATCTCCTCAATAACAACATGGAAAACTTTGGAAAAAAAGAGTGAGTCATGTTTCAACACGTTGTCCTTAAGACATTAGCGCCCCACTATACTCAAGAGTGATGCCATAGCCTCCACAGGGCGGATGCTTCTAGGATAAAACACCCTACTACACCTACTACTAGCATTCGTTGTAGATGCTGAACTTGAGCTTGGCAACTCAGAAAAACCCTTCAAGGAAAATCTCAAAAAAGTTTAAGAAAGATAATAAAAAATTATTATTCTTTTGGTTTCTCCAAAAATATGGAGAAACCCTTTTTCTTTCGATTAATTCAATTGGTTGAGAAAAGCTTGTTTATATAATAACCTAGTACAACTTAAGAAAAATGATCTTTCCTATGTGGGACTAATAATTTTATATAGTCTCTTAAAACAACTTAAGATTGGAAACTCTCCTATGTGGACTAATAAGTTTTTCATTCACAAAAAAAATAAGAATTTATTTATTTTTTCAAAACCTTGAAATTCATATTTTATATATTGTTTTCCAATATAAGGGAGTGACAACATATGTATTTTACTTATACTTATACATGAATATAGTTATTAATGTTTTTAGTTTGATACTCTTGGCAGTTAAAATTGCGTAGATTTAGATTGTGTTAGTTTGGTTCTTAAATCTCATCGTCATCTTGAACCGATATAACTCTATATAGATGGAAAATAAAAATGGAACAACAAATTTTAACGATGTTTTTTATAGGTATGAAAATGAACTTATAAAATGTTTTTAGTATTGGTGGGAATGGGCCTTAGGACTAAGTGGTCACTAAGAGACACTAGCTTATTTTCATTATTGTGAATGAAGAACCTTTAGTCTCACATTGGAGAGACTAGAGATGAGTTTTTCCTTTATTACCACAAAAAATGCAACTAAGGGAGGGCCCTTAGGGTTTTAGAAGCTTATGTGGTTGGGGGAGGACTAAGGCAATGGTCTAGTTGAAGTAAACATACTTTTCACACATGTGCGGTGCTTCGCACCGAAGCAGGCATGCTTTACGGCTTGCGAGCTTATGGAGATTGTGTGCTGCGGGATTGAGTATGCTTGTGGGCGTAGCTAAGGCTGCAGGCCAACCAAGACTTACGGTTTTGAAAATAAAGTATTTCATTAAATTTTGTTTTAAATGTGGGTGCGTCTGACCCGACTAAAATTAAGCTGTTTTAATGAGAAAATATTTTCTGACCGTTTATATCCGTTTTAAACATAATGCGTGATTAATGAACGAAATTAATTTTAATCAATGCTTAATAATTCTCTTCTCATGTTTTGGCTATAAAAGAAAAATCATTTCTCCACTTCAACTTACTACAGAGCAGGCTACTATCCCTAGCTCTTTTCCCCTTTTCTTGCTTTGTTTTGCGCAAATTGAGTGTTTATTCCCTTCCACTATCAATTGTTGTTAAGTTCTAGATGGTGACTAGTATTGTGCTTATACTAGTCATAACAAGCAGTTCTATCCTGGACACATCTTCTTTGCTGGGGTATAACATCTCTCATTATTGAGGAGTACCCGAGAACTATGGTGTTAAGGACAATTTGCTGAGCAGGTGTCTCTGTCCTAGTGTGTGCATCAACTTCAGAGATTTATCTAACGTTAACATTTTTCTCCTGTTTAGTGTTTTCCATTGTTGCAGAACCAACAAACTTAACACAATATCTATTTCTTCTGTTTCAATGGATAAAAGTGATGTTGACAGACCACAAAAGTTCAGTGGCAAAGACTTCAAAATATGGCAATCCAAGATGTTTTGCTTTCTGAGTTTTCACATGTTGGATGAATTAGTTCCGAAACCTTTTGATGAAACTTTGAATGATCCGGGTAATCAAAGAGAGTTAGAAATTTGGGGAAGACAGAACTATATGGCTAAAAACCATATTCTCAACTATTTAGAAGATGCTCTTTATGATTTCTATAACGCAAAAGAAAATTTTCTGCATTTGACTTATGGGCTGCATTAGAAGCAAAATATGAAGCGCAAACTGCTAGTAGTAAGAACTTTTTGGTAGCCAGGTTCCTGGAATACAAAATGACAAATGAAAAATCTGTGGTAGACCAATTTCTTGAACTTCAGCGAATTGTTAATGAAATTATTGCTGAAGGTATGGTGATTGATGAAAAGTTTCAAGTGTCTGCGGTGATTGAGAATTTACCTTCTTCTTGATCTGTATACAAAAGAAGATTGAGACACGAAACTGGTGAAGTCAGTATGTTTTAATTGGGTAAGAAGATTCAAGTGGAAGAATTGCTATGCTCAAAAGACAAAAATGTATCTTCCGCAAGGGACATGTCCAACAAGGCCCATGTGATGGAACACAAGTCTTCCGCAAGCTTGGTCCGCACAAAAAAGGTACTTTTCCGAAACCCAAATCTGGCATTGGTAAAATTAAAGGTGCATGTTATGTTTGCGGTATTCCTGGCCATATGGAAATACATTGTAGGAAACGTAAAGACTTTAATAATAAGCCCAATTCTAATTTAGTTGAAAGCAACAAGATCAATTTTTCTGGCACGGTGTCTGAAGTCAATTTGGTAACCAATGTGAGAGACTGGTGGGTAGACTCTGGTGCTACCAAACATGTCTGCGGAAACAAAGATATGTTCACCTCCTATCAGAAGGTAGGGGAAGGAGAAAAACTCTAAATGGGAAACACGTCCGCAGCACAGGTTGCGGGAAAAGGCAAAGTTGGGCTGAAGCTCACTTCTGGAAAAACTCTCACATTGAATGAAGTTCTTCATGTTCCGGACATCTGCAAAAATCTTGTATCTTGTGGTGTGTTAGATGATAAGGGATTTAAACTTGTATTTGAATCTGGGAAAGTTATTGTCACTAAGGGTAAATACTATGTAGGAAAGGGTTATAAGACTGAAGGCCTTTACAAATTAAATGTAACCTCTGTTGAAATGAATAAAAATGATTCTTCTTATGTTTGTGTGTCATTGAATGTTTGGCATGGTAGACTTGGTCATGTAAACTATAAGTCAATGAACAAACTGGCTAGCATAGGCTGCATACCCAAATTTATTTTGGATAATGAACATAAATGTGAAATTTGCGTAGAATCAAAATATGCTAAAAAATCTTATAAGAAAAATTTTCAGAGAAATTCTAAACCCTTAGAATTAATTCATTCAGACCTAGTTGACGTGAAATCTGTTCAAACTAGAGGTGGTAAAAAATGGTTTGTCACATTTATAGATGACTGTACGAGGTAATTTCATATTTATTTACTTAAAGGTAAGGATGATGCCTTAGAAGCCTTTAAGATTTATAAACTAGAAGTTGAAAACCAAATGAGTACTACCATTAAAACTGTTAGGTCTGACCGTGGTGGTGAGTATGTAATTCCTATAGGAGATTTTTGCACACAGCACGACGTTATACATGAAGTTAACCCTCCTTATTCACCATAATCTAATGGTGTGGCTGAACGGAAAAACCAAACCCTTAAGGAGATGATGAATGCCATGTTAATTAGTTCAGGACTACCTGTGAACTTGTGGGGGGAGGCCGTCCTCTCATCTTGCTATGTCTTGAACAGAGTACCCTTTAAGGGATCATACAAAACTCCATATGAGTTATGGAAAGGTAGACAACCTTCTTATGCATACTTTAAAGTGTGGAGGTGTTTGGATAAGGTGTCTATTCCTCTACCTAAGAGAACCAAGATAGGACCCAAAACTGTTGAATGTGTATTCATAGGGTATCCTGAACATACTACTGCATATAGATTTATGGCTGTGAGTTCTGAAATATATGAAATTGGTATGAATACTATTATGGAATCTAAGGATGATGTGTTCTTTGAAAATGTTTTTCCTTTGAAATCTGAATCTCGCATGATATGTGTTGATCCCCTAGATGTCCCTTCTACTAGTCAGACATTACCTGTAGAGGAAGATGAATTTGAGCCTAGAAGAGGTAAAAGACTTAGAAGTGAAAAATATTTTGGGCCAGACTTCATAATATGCTTAGATAAGACTGATCCATAGACCTATAGAGAAGCCATGACTTCTTCTGAAGCTCCATGGTGGAAAGAATCCGCTATTAGTGAAATGGATTCCATTCTACAGAATGATACTTGGGAGATTGTAGATTTACCTCTAGGGTGTAAACCCATAGGTTGTAAATGGATCTTCAAAAGAACACGTAAAGTAGATGGAACTGTGGAAAAATACAAGGCTAGATTAGTAGCTAAAGGCTATAAACAAATAGAAGGTGTAGATTTCTTTGATACTTATTCAACTGTTACGAGAATTACTTCTATTAGGATGTTAATTGCTATTGATGACATTCATAACTTAGAGATACATCAAATGGATGTAAAAATAACTTTTCTAAATGGTGAATTAGATGAAAAAATTTATATGGAACAACCTGAGGGTTTGTAGCGAAAGGTTGTGAGAACAAAGTTTGTAAATTGAGAAAATATTTGTATGGTTTAAAACAAGCACCTAAACAATGACATGAAAAATTTGATTATGTAATGATTTTTAGTGGTTTTAAAAAAAATGAATCTGACAATTGTGTTTTTACTAAACTTGTGAATGATGCCTGTGTGATTGTATGCTTGTATGTTGATGATATGCTTATACTTGGTAAAAACATGGATTGAATTAATTCCACTAAGAACATGCTAAATGAGAACTTTTACATGAAAGACTTAGGCCCCGCTGATGTAATCTTAGGGATGAATATTATAAGAGATTCTAATGGATACAGTCTTAGTCAATCTCATTATGTTGAATCTGTGCTTAGAAAATATAACCAGTTTGATTGTAAACCTGCTTGTACTCCTTATGATCCTTGTGGAAGACTCAAGAAGAACAAGGGTATTTCGCAAGTTGAGTATTCGCGTGTCATAGGAAGTCTGATATATTTAATGAACTGTACGAGACCAGATATTGCCTATGCTGTGAGTAGGTTAAGTAGGTATACATGTAATCCGGGACAAGAGCATTGGGATGCACTTATTAGAGTATTAAGGTACTTAAAATATACTTTAAAATTTTGTTTAAGTTATGAGAGATACCCTGCGGTCCTTGAAGGATATTGTGACGCAAACTGGATAGCGTACTCAGAGGAGTCTAAGTCTACGAGTGGATATGTTTTCACTCTTGCTTGCGGGTCTGTATCATGGAAGAGTTCCAAACATACATGTATAGCTCGATCCACTATGGAATCAGAGTTTATTACGTTAGATAAAGCAGGAGAGGAAACCGCTTGGCTAAGATGCTTTTTAGAAGACATTCCTCTTTGGCATAGGCCTGTGCCAGCTATATCTATACATTGTGATAGTCAAGCTGCAATAACTAATGCTAAAAACATCAACTATAATGGGAAGTCTATACATATTTGTAGAAGACACGATTCCCTAAAACAACTAATCTCAATTGGCGTTATTTCTGTTGACTTTGTGAGGTCTAAAGAGAATATCTCGGACCCTTTGACGAAAGGTTTGTCCAAGGAGATAGTTAATAATGCATCGAGGGGGATGGGGCTTAAGCTCATCAAATAAACTTACCATGAAGGATACTCAACCTTGCTGACTGGAGATACCAAGATCAAGG
Organism: Papaver californicum; assembly: GCA_023531435.1. Taxonomy (NCBI): domain Eukaryota; kingdom Viridiplantae; phylum Streptophyta; class Magnoliopsida; order Ranunculales; family Papaveraceae; genus Papaver; species Papaver californicum. The sequence continues at coordinate 2,085,116 of JAJJMC010022364.1, read as the reverse complement.
TTTCAAATGAGACAACTAATTTGTGGTGGGTTAAAGGAAACACTATCAGAGCATTTCATTATTTGTCCCTTCCCTATGGTGTAGACGTGATAGTGTGACTGCATGCGAGGATGACTTTTTATTAAGTCTTAATGAGTTTTATAGTTTCAATTTAAGATTGAAGTGGGGTGTATCAGTAAAAACTCTTGATAGAACTCACCTATCTGAATGAGGAAGTGGGCCGCTTTCTATGAGAATTGAGTTGATTCTCTAGAGCATTCTGAGAAACGGGATACGTCCAGGGCCAAAATGGACACAACGGCACGAACTTAACAGCACCTAGAGAGATATCACGCGTGAAATTTATTGATGAACTACACCAAACGATGCCAGTTCAAGACATCGCGCTCACTGTCCATCAAGTAGTTCCGGTAATTTCTTACTAAGCGAAGGTTCAAGACCTTATGGACACCTATTGCCTAAGAGGTATTTCACCCTTTCTGATTTTCATCGGGTTTTCATTCATGTGGGGGATTGTTGGAGAAAATGAACTTATAAAATGTTTTTATTCTTGGTGGGAATGGACCTTAGGACCAAGTGGTCACTAAGGGACCCTAGCTTATTTTCATTATTGTGAATGAAGAACCTTTATTCTCACATTGGAGAGACTAGAGATGAGTTCTTCCTTTATTACCACAAAAAATGCAACTAAGGGAGGGACCTTAGGGTTTAGAAGCTTTTTTAGCTGGGGGAGAACTAAGGAAATGGGCTAGTTGAAGTAAACATACTTTTCACATATGTATGGTGCTTCGCACCGAAGCACGCACACTTGCGGCTTGCGATGCTTGTGGAGCTTGCGGTGCTTGTGTGCTGCGGGATTGAGTATGCTTGCGGCTGCGGGCGTAGCCAAGGATGCGGGCCAACCAAGACTTACGGTTTTGAAAATAAAGTATTTCATTAAATTTTGTTTTAAACGTGGGGACGTTTGACCCGGCTAAAATTAAGCTTTTTTAATGAAAAAATATTTTCTGACCGTTTTATACCCGTTTTAAACATAATGACCGTGATTAATGAACGAAATTAATTTTAATCAATGCGCAAAATTCTCTTCTCATGTTTTGGCTATAAAAGAAAAATCATTTCTCCACTTCAGCTTACTACAGAGCAGGCTACTATCCTTAGCTCTTTTCCCCTCTTCTTGCTTTGTTTTGCGCAAATTGAGTGTTTATTTCCCTTCTACTATCAATTGTTGTTAAGTTCTAGAGAGTGACTAGTATTGTGCTTATACTAGTCATAACGGGCAGTTCTATCCTAGACATATCTTCTCTGTTGGGGTATAGCATCTTTCAGTATTAAGGAGTACCCGAGAATTATTGTGTTAAGGACAATTTACTGAGCAGGTGGTTCTGTCCTAGTGTGTACATCAACTTCAGAGATTTATCTAACGTTAATATTTTTCTCCTGTTTAGTGTTTTCCATTGTTGCAGAACCAATAATATATTTCAGCTAAAAACGATAGACAATACAGAGAATGCAACGTTCACTGACATAGGGCATAGTGCTGGAAAAATGCTAAAAGCTGCCGAAGATCACATTCAATACGAAGCACACTGATAAAATGTATAGAAAAATCCCCTTGCAAGTTTCAATACTTACTGTTTTCAGACTTACAGCAAAAATGTCGCGCCCTCTAATTCTATTTTCATCGTCTTTATTAATAAAAATTCCTAACGAGAAAAAAACACACGTCATCTTCATTGTTTTTACTCTTTGTAAATTGTTATTAGATATATTGTGGAATAAATAAAGTGATTTATAAGATTGCAAATTGTTTTTACTCATCTATGACCAACCCATTCCATACAATGCTAAAATAAAAGTGATTTATTGAGTATGGGTTTAGGTTGAAAAAAGTTGAAGATACGGTGAACTGTGGAATAAATATACCAGACCCGTCGTGCTATATACAAGTACAATTTGTGAATTTACTGACTAAAGTCATGCTAGCAATGATGAAGGAAAAAAGATGAAAACGGGGAAGAACGACTTAAATTTTTTTTTGACCAAATAAGCAAGGCTTAGTCACGTAAATAAAAAAAATAAAAACCTAAAAAATAAATAACTTACCTGCTCGTACCTTCACACCGACCCTGATAGAGCTGTCGCCGTTGCTGGAGTTCGTGGACATCGCTATCACGGACGCGAGCGGTGACTGTGTTAATGGGAAAATAAGAGGTATACAACTGAGTGATAAGTTATCTCATTTCCAGTATTACTTATATACTTGGTTTCATTCCCATGGAATATGGTTCCAAAATAAGGAAAGGGATGATCCGTGGGAGTGGCCAGTTTACTAAATTCCTATTCTTTGAAGATGTATTGTCACCATTTACGTTTATTATAAAACATTATTGTTCCATATTAAAAAGGGAATTTAATGTTGATGATGTATTTTTGACAAACATAAAAATAGTAAAATTATTTTTATCCTATATCATAAATATAAAATTTATAAAGTTATTTTTGACCATGTACCCGAAAAATAGAGTTTGTATCTCTATTTTACTCTGTAGAATTTAGAATACAAATTCTACTAGTTTCTATGAATAGTCTATACTGATTTTATAGTCTCTTATATTATATACATGCATAGCAGAGCTTTGTCTGATTAAACTTTCGATATTTTATGTATATACAATGTGTACATATGTACTAGCTTAGTATTTTTCTTTCTGTACCGTATTTCCTTTAATTACTCGAATCTTAGAATAGTATTGTTGTTTGTTGCAATTCTTTCCGGACTCTCTGATCATACAAAATATATATGTATAAAATTTTTTAGAATACGCTTTTGTGGCATTTTCTCTTTTTGTAATATTCTCAAATGAATTTCATGCTCCTAAATGGATATCCAATAGCATAAAGAGAAGAACTTCAACCTACACCAAGTACGATAGTTACCCAGCTGAATATCTTGGCATCAGGTCTAATAACTTTACTGTCGTGATTCAGTTAAGAATTCAATACTTGTACGAAAAGGAGTGCTCATGCCAATAATAGCAAGTACCAACGACACCAAGTGTGAATGGTTAAGAGGAATATTAGCAACCCCAATGTCCACGACGCTAGGTTAGTCAAGTGCCCACTTTTGCACGACGCTGGGCTAGTCCCAATGCCAAACTAATTCTTGGAACTATCCTAGTGCTAGCGCCCAACTGTAGCAGCGCTGTCCTAGTACCATCGTCAGTCTAGTCTTTGGCACTAGCCTAACGCTAGCACAACTACTACCATAAACGACATTAGTGTGTCATTAGCCTAGTGTTAGCATCTATTCAGACATGGCTTTGGCTCCTATAAATGTTGCCATCATCTTGGTACTGACGCAAGGATGATTAATTCTCCTCTCTCGACTAGCACTGGACTTAATCAATTATCTTTATCCTTGGTGCAATATCAAGCTCTTCATTTGGCTCATAAAATATGATTCAAGTCTAAGTTATCTTCTGGATGCCCTGAGCCACAAATATCCAACTAATGAGTCTCTCAGCTGAGGCCATATAAAATAACAACATTTGTGATTATGATTACTGAGTACCTAACATATCCGAATTCCCATGGTTGGCATAATCACAACTCGAAACTCAAATGAATCAATACAGTCTACTATTAGACTTACTAAAATTCAATTCATTGAAAAACTTAATATTCTTGCTAGACTCGACATTGATAGTCAGTCTACTTAATTAGTACTCTGAGCATACTTCTTAGTTAATCAATTAACTAATTAATTAAGAGGTTCATTCATATGATCTAACCATCATTTCTACGAGACATCAAACATGTAACAATAGGGATATTCCGTTAGGCTATTCGTTTGGCGGTTTTCAACATGTGCGGTGTAACTGTGTACCCACGATGAGAAAGAATCTAGTTGTGTGAACGTTGCTGGATGAAGGAATAATGGGTATATGGTTTCTGGAGTCTTCCCCATAATTATGTGCATGCCTTCAACCACGTTTCCCACTTCTCATAAGATCATCAGTGTGAGTTTAACACTATAAAAAGATGACTTCATTATTCTCAAAACGATTAAAGTTTATTGAAATCACACCAGGCTATCATAAACAATTATATATTAAAAACTTGAACTCAACCACAAAGATTAATATTCTTCAACTAGAATTCATCACACTCTCACCGCATCTCTGTTTCTTTCCCTAAGATCAACCCTTCTCCATCTTTGTTACCGAAACAATACTTAAAAAGTCATTAGTTGGTTTAGGCTAGTCTTGTATGATTTTGATCTCTCGTATTCATTACGATCTACCCCATAAACTTTTATTTGTTTTTATACTAAATCATCATGCGCGAATAACTAAAGAGAAGCGCGGAGTACCCATTGCGGTAACTAAGGCTAGCGCTAGCCTTGCTTGCGGTCGGTACCCTACCATTGGAGTTGCGCAATGGGCGGCGCTGGCCTAGGCCATCACTAAACTTCTCCTATCTCAGTGCTGGCCTAGGCCAACGCCAAACTTACTACCATGGCACTGGCCTAAGCCAACGCCAATGCTGGCTGCCTATACTACGTCCCTAGCCTAGCGCTATCCTATCACTAGCACTTGATCTACTAGCATTGCTGGCCTAGTTCAGCATTAACTCTCTACATGGCGCGATCCTAGTGCTAGCGGCAGATTCCATATATCTTGGCGCCGGTCTAATGCCAGTGCCAAACCCCTTCACAACGTTATCCTAACGTTAACTTTTGTGGCCTTAGCAATGTTGGCCTTGGCACTAGTACACGCATTTCTCAATATTTGGATATGGCACTTGATGCCACTGGCTACTAGCTATTCTGACTTATCCACCAAGATACTAATAGATAATAACCGAGTATTCTAATTAGATGGCAAATGGATGGCATATTTTACGGACGAGGTCCAACGATGCTATCCCTGTGCATATTCAATAATGATATGCACCAGATGTGCATCGATATGCCACCTTTTAAAAAATGATGCCACTAGCTTGAATCACTAACAAATAGGTCATATGAGCTAATACATCATGAGCTAGCACTTTCTGCAAAGATATACCATGGGATCGCATTACTCACTGAATGATCCTGTAATTGCGCATCGCGTATGAAGTTATGACAATGCCTTATATTATTCCCGAAATTATGCATATGAAATTATGCATGGTCATCCAGGATTACTTTTCTATCAACGAGGGTGGCATGGTAGTGTTTGTGTATCATTTCCATCTTTCATGACTCTCAGGCATCAATATCAAGTTGTTATTGACATAATTATTTCTTTACTCCTTCATTGTGACTCATCGCCTTGCATTGATACCATGAAGTACATCACTGATCATGGGTACTCAACTTACTCAACTGCTAGCATCTGGCATAAATTACTAGCAGTGGCATGACCATATCTATAACTATCATTATTAATGTGCAATACCGAGATAATGCCAAAGTATACTCTACTTGACTTACTTAGTCACTGATAGATTTACTAGCCTTACTAGACTTGACACTAGTCAATCTACTTAATTAATTAATATTCCGAATATATTTCCATATTAATTATTTAAGTATGTTACACTTATGACTTAACTAATAATACTAGGAGCTCTACTATTAATTTTTATGAGAAATCAAATATGTCACATGGGGGATGCTCGTTAGGATGTTGGTCTTGCGGTCTACAATTAGTGCGGCATAAAAATACACTCACGATGAGAAAGTAATAGAGTCGTGGGAATGGTTGAAAGAATGAAGAGAGCAATGGTCATAAGTAATGTAGTTAATATCGGTCGTACTGGTCGATAATATTGGGATTTATCATGTATCGATCTTTAACCTAGATGATACACAAAATATCGGCGATTTCTGAATATTCCGATTATATCGTCCGTATCTTCGTATTGACCGATATATCGGCCGTCGTATCGGAAGATAAAATCGGTTAGGATACAAAAGTATTTATTAACAATATTTTTTTGTCTTTCTTTTTTTGATTTTTCTTCCCATAAATTTTATGCTTGGGGATATTAGTTTATCAAGTAAAACTAGTTTAGTTGAGTTTCTACATTATAAATGCCTTCCATTAAACCTTTGAGTAACATAATACACATCTACCTATAAATTATAAAATAAAATTTAATTGGGTATCGCCGATAAAATCATATATAATCATTTTTCTAGATGTATCGCACCTTGCCGAGATAAGAGCGATACACGATATTAACTACTTTCGTCGTGCGTAACTTTAAGTCTTCCCAAACATTACAAACACGAATTCATCACTACCTTCATGGTCTCCACTCCTCCATAACGCACACCTCTTACGATATCAGTGTGTTCTACTACTGCTATAAAGAGATAACTCAATCTGTTGAAGAAAAAATAATCAGACTTATGTAAACAAGTCTAGCCTTATGCAAAGTAGTTCAACCAATCACACTAAAATTAATCACATCCTGATATCAATACTTTTTCTGCTTCCCTCCCTAAGATCAACCATTTCTCCTCCTTTGTGACCGAAGCAAGACTTAAACGTCCATTTCCTGGTTTAGGCGAGTGTTGTGCGATTTTGATCTTTCGTACCCTTACAAGCATTTCATCTTACCCCAACTTTTTATAAGTATTATTTTTGCCCCAAAACAATTACATACGTCTCTCACTATATTATTATCAAATAAAGCAGATAAGAAATTCATATTCCTGGATTTTTTAGCTTTACCTATTAGCTTGTCAACATTTTTCATATAATTGAACCAAAACTAGATTTAGGAGGTTGATTTTGGGTTGAAATACAAACATATTTCACAACATAAATGTTGGACCCATCACATAACTCTCAACAATAATGTTGTCAACAATACCTAAACTTTTGCATATTTTTTTTCCAAATCCAAGATCCCTGCATAATAATATCATTAGACAATGGGTTTATATTTTGGAAATATTTACAGTTTAAAAAAATTACCCACAAAGCATTTAGTCTTTCAAGCATTCTCTAGGAAAGTTTTTCCAACAAAACACAATTATCAAATTCTTACTTTTCGTTTAGACCCCCAAAGGTTTAGGAGCCGTTATGACGTCCCAATTCTTTGGAAACAAACTTTTTTTTCTTACCATTATGCCACCAAAATTTTATCTGTATGGCATCCATATTATGTAACACCCCAAATATTCCGGAGCTAGAGATGGATCCAATCAAAAGGGGATGGTTAAACCTTATATTTGGCAGTGGTTTGAAAAATACAATAAGTGTGGAGTAAAAAACAAATATAGTTAACTGTGCTCAGGCGGGAGCAATTCATAGATGAATGACCTTGTGGAAAGCTATTGTTGGATGACCGCAATAATACCTATTAAAAATCCCATACTGCTGGATGACCGTTCGTGGTAGCTACGTGGGGATAATATGGGTGAAGGGTCATTCCATTTCAACAGAATCAGTACCAACGACGGGTCACCTATCAAGGTTGGGATGGTATGATGCGTGTCTTAACCACAACAAATTAGTTCACTCATTTTCAACTTAATTAATAATATAGTGGAAGTAAGGTTTGTTCCTGCAAAGATCAGTGAGTTTCTAGTTCTTAATGGTAAGCAAAATGGGGTCTTTTAGTAAATTTTAAAGCGATTAAAAAGATTAAGTTGCAAATATTAGAAATGAGGTATTATCTAAGATCCTTTTTCGTTACTAATGACTCATCGAGTTAGTATATTCATATATCCGTCATTAGTCACATATTATCACCAACCGTAGAATATCATCTAGCTCAGTGTTATCCCAAAAAAAACTTTTGTCATTGGATATGGAAATTCTCAACTACCAGTTTATATTCGTCTAAACCACCTAGCAGTAGATCACTCTAAGTTTAATTTGGTCAAATATTTTATATATTGTGAATTTATAGGTTGATCCTAGTAGTTAAACTCTTAGCTCAAGGTTCACTTTCTCGTGTTGTTTTTAATTACATATAATTGTGCTACATAATACCTCTGCAAGATCTCACGTGTTAGATCACTACTCAGTTGAACCCACCAAGCGTTGGTATGTCAAGTTTGATTGTCAAGTTTAATTCCAAACTCGGTCGCTTGAATTTCTTACTAAAGTCAAGTTCGTTAGGTTAGACTTAGGATATAGAAATATTGAGACAATCTCCAGTTACTCATTGAAGAGATGAAGACATGTTGAACAAAAACAAATATATGATCCTCCAGATTTAGGTTAGTATATATTGACTTTGAATTGTTCCATTTCTATCAAGGTCTTACAGTCGTATGATCTAAGTATCAAAGGAAGGATACATTTGTTGTCTTTACAAATTATTGTATTGAGTTACGTAGTATATTTTACTTTACTTTCGTAGTTTTGACATAACTCTAATATGACTCTTGTCATGGATTAATGTTGAACTTTCAAGAAACTAGTTATATGTATCCAATGGTGAATTCGGACTTTGAAACCGTATTAGATAAGCTCGTTCTATCGCCATAGTTTAAGTTTATTTTGACTAGAATTCAGTTTCTATGTCAAGCAGGATTCAGGACAGATCCTAGACTTTAACATTCGAACTCTTTTAATTCTATATCTTTAGGATTTCACAAGGTAAGCAAGTATAAATATGAATTTTTTATGTTATGAGGTATTGAACACGTATTTAAATCAAATATATTATTGTTCATATTTATTCATTTGATACTCAAGCTAAGATCTTAAATTGATATTATGAGAACAATTACGGATCCAAGTTTGGGATCAATATTGATGTGCTTTCTTTTTCAAGAAGATTGGACATAAGTAGTTTTTTAATTTTAGCAAATTATATGGATTTAAACTAGATAATATTAGTTGTCATACTAGTAGGATTTCTCATATATTAGTTGGAAATATATTTTAAGATTTTGTTAAAACATTGTGCGTTAATAATATCAAAAGAATATCAAGAATATATCAATTTTGAAAATAACATTAATTGCATATCTTGGAGAGTTTTCAAAATTGGTTTTCGTGTATTCTAAACATGTCTTGGTCATAACACTATAAATAGTGGATCTTGTATTCTTACAAATCGATTCCATTTTCACCCCCTTGTGGTGTGCTAGTAGATTACTCAACAAGTGACAAGTAAGTTCAGTTTTTTTCTGGACGAAAGCGTTTTTTTAGATCTTCTTTGGGATCAAGAAGCTCTAATAGTACCATTGGTGGGAAATCAAGAATCGCACTTTAGAATCGACATATCATTAGTGGAATCAAGTGCGGGTTGTTACTATTGAAGATTGAGAAGATTGAAGACTTAAAGTTATTTTGTGTTTCTGATCTTGGTATGATTATCTATTTGACATGATTATCTGGTAAAAAACAAGTGTTTATCTTTGATAAACGTAAAGCTTATAAAAATTGACAAGTTATTTGTTTTACAAACTTAACCTTGTAGAATCAAGATTGATTATTTCGCTAATCGTGATATTACATTGATTTTAATCAAAGATGGTAAATCATTAGATTATAGACCTAAATAAACGATCTTTGACTCCGAAATGATCATTTAATATCTTTTGTATTTGTAATTTTATTTAAGTAGTTAGCAAAAAATTGATATTCCTTGTTGTTTGTAAGACGTCCTGGAGGAATTGGGTTGTAGAAGTCTTTACAGGGGTAAAGTAACACTTGCTAGTGGATTCTGTTAGGTGATTCACGTGTGTTAGCCAAATTGGTTATAGGCATGTGGATACTAAGAAAAATGAGTAACTAACGGTAGTTTATTCAACTAAATGAATTTGTGGTAGTAAATTTGTGTAGCGACTTAATTCTGAGAGTGTTCAAAACTGTACTAGGTCCCAGGGTTTTTCTGACAAACAGTTTTCCTCGTTAGCAAAATCTTGTGTCTTTGTACTTTTACTTTCCGTATGCGTTATAATTGTTTTATAATTGAAGTAATTATAATCGTACGTTAACAACATCTTGGATCGATCCCCGTAATCTATTCCTTGATCAGAATATATATTATATCCAAGATTACTTTGTTCACGTAATCTTGAGTCGTTAGTTTCTAAAATATTACACAAGTTGTTTCTGATATAGGTGATTGCAAAAGAATTCGTGTTATGCTCGGTATCCTCGTCTTTTTATCATGTTCTCTATTTGTGTATGATTTATGAAACTATTATTTATCTCCTAACTCTTTATTATCATTAGGTTGATCAATAAATTAATTTATTTGGTCACCTAAATAGTCAATCAATTAATCATGAACAATCTTTTACAGTAAAAACAAACGATGAGCACGTGAATAACTCAAACGGATCCATATAATAAGTCAAGTCATGTTTAGAACTTATAATGGATCCTCAATCAAAGAAGTGTTTAGCTACTCATGGATTCAGTAAATCTCATGATTTACATAAGAAAAAATATAAATCGTTACGATAGTGGAGGCTTTCGCTGATTATGTGTTGATTCTCCTCCCAAGCTTGAAAATTTGTGTCCAAGGTCTCATTTTGGTGTTTTGGGAGTCTTTTTATATACTCTTTATGATATCTAGGTGTTACAGTCCTAATGGGGCCATGTTTTTTTTTTTTAATTTAGAAGTCAAAATCGCGTTCAAGAAGTGTTTTTTATCGTGCAAAAATCGGAAACTTTATCCCCTTATTTCCGCCGATTGTTAGAACCTCAAAATAATAAAAAAACATTATGTAGGAACATGCCTAGAATCGGAATTTTTTTTCTAGCCAATACTGGACATGAGAATCTAATTTGTATCACGAGTGTTTTTCCCATAACTTCTTCGTTTGACTTCGGAATGACCTCATTCTTTTTCCATATGATTTTTTACTTAATTATCTAAAATATATAAAGATAAGAATTCCTGAATTTTAAAATATTTTTATTTTTCATGACTTCTCGACATTTATTGCTCTATTCTTATAACATTTATATTGATTTCAGATGATTCGCCTAAAGAAAACAAATATAATAGAAGAAAGAGTAATACAAGGTAAAATGCAGGAAATCTAACTAAAAAAATTATGAATTCGACCTCAGTAGTATGTGATTAAAGAACTTATCAGAGCACATCAGAAGGGTTGGGCCAGGTGTTTATCTTGCGAGAGGCAGGGAGCGTCAGAAATCTGGACTTGTATATTCTAGAGCCGAGATGGATCCAATATAAGGGGGTGAGATTGTAAAACCCCATATATTCTAGAGCAAGATATGGATCCAATTTAAAATGGGTGAGATTGGAACACTCTATATTCTATAGTGATTGTCCTAATGGAATAGACGTAACGTTATAACTTAAACTAACATGGATACTTTTTTCAACACATTTTGCTTCCGAATTGGAAAAAAATAAAAACTTTACAGTTAAGATTTCTTCGGAGAAGGTAATCCAGGGATGGGCGACCACCTAGAATGTTATTGCTCGATGAGTACATCGGTGACTAATAAAAACCCTACGCTTCTGTATAACCCTAGTGGCTAAGTGGGAACAATATCGACGGAGGATCCCGACATTACTGAAAACACAAGGGTATTATGAACCCTTCATCTTTTTTTTGATTTCAACCTATGTAAGACAATCCTCGAATGATCTTATAAAGAGAATAACTTATAATAGACAATGATTAACATATATATACTTGTAGTTTAATTATAAAGATTAACACAATTATAATGCGGAAGCAAAAGTAAAACAAGACAGTAGAGTTTTGTTAACGAGAAAACTATAATTTTATAGAAAAAACTCGAGGATCTCGCCCAGATTGAATACTTACTGAATTGAGTCGTGATACCTCTAGCTTACTATAAAACCTTCATTCTAAATGTAATTCAAATGGAAATGATCTTCCAAGTTACCCCGCTTCAAAAGTATTCCTTACAATTACAATTACTTTGGGCTTAAGCATGTGAATCCCCAAACAAGTCGATTACTTGCTTAGGAGTTGCTCCTCAGTCTTTCTTAAAGACTATCGGTACCCTGCCTCTAACATGACGACCGTTTTTTATCTCCTTTTACATATCAATATCGGTTTTGGAAATATTACGTAAACTTAGAATCTCCTACAGAGCGTAGTGTATTTCTAAGTTAATTCAGTTATAATGTTTATGCTCTATATCTAACCAGTATTTCCATCTTACCGTTTACACTTTTACTCACATTTCTTGTTATTCATTTAGTTTAAATTTATTTACAAACAACATAAAACCCCCAGTTATTTAAGTTTTTAAATACAGTTAACAACCATCTGTCTCTCTGCGGGAGTGAATCCCTAATGACCACTATGCTCTAAAATTTTTATTGTGGATAGAAGAAGTTAGTTTATTTTGACGATACAACACCAGTTAAATTTTAGTATCACATACTCTCTGCCGCACGGTAGACTCTTTACTGCGATTCCAAAACAACCAATATTGATAGTCTGCCAAGTGATTTTGCTGGTTTGGCACGTCTGTAGTGAATCCCAAGGTCATATGACTTGCCCTTAGGAATAGGTTTTAAAGTGGAGAAAGAAAAGATAATTAAGGAATAGGTTTTAAAATGAAGAAAGAAAAGATAATTAAGGATGTATATCTTGATCAATTATGATTCTTTTTTTATATCCCAAGAAGGTTTTGAAAATGGTGAAAAAAAAGATAATTAAGGAAGGATATCCCAATCAAATGTGATCCCCTTTTTATCTTAGATATTTTTTATCTCGAATTTTAAGTTAGTCATTATGAATTAAATTGTACGTATGTTTAGGTATTGGAGGCAGAGATAGAGGGTACAAGGGATAGTTGGGACAGGGGGTCTAAAGACCAAACAACACTGATAAATAATAGCAAAATCACCTAAAAGAAGGACCTAAATGCGAGTTTGGTATAGCTCTTAGTTTTTGAAAACGTTTTTTTATTATCTTATGTTGTGTTTTGTTGTATTATTAGTGAGGAAATAAAGTAACTGGATGTTTAGTAAACTATAATAGATGGACGCTTTTCAAGAGTGATTATTCATTATGTACCTAAAGAAAATTAACTAAAATTGAATGGATCCATAGTTTTTGATTTCACAACTTTTAAAAGCTAGGTAAATAATGAAAATGCTTTTTTGAACTAATATACTTTGCAAAAAATTATCAAACATAATTTCTATCAAAATTTTGTTACAGACTGCTTTTACGAAGGAAAAAAAAATCAAAAATAATAATAATAATCACAAACGGGAGTTAATCCAGATTCTCGCTAGCCAGGACAGTTGGAATGCAAACGGACAATTGAGAAACAGCAAAAGAATGCCAGTAATGATGATGCATGCGATGATCATCAATAGCTTTATTTTTAGTTATTTTTTGAAGCATATTGATTGCTTTTTTAGTAGTGCGCCATTAATTGAAAGAGAAAATAGAAATTGGTCTTGCAATAACAGGAGGTTCAATGATCCCTCGATCATCGGTCGGTATAAAACTGCAGTATGCATAAATATACGGTTTAAGGATTTATTAATCTTCTATATGAATTTCTCCGCATGATGTATTTTAACTCCATCTTTGAAATTGGTAAAAGCGATGGATCATGCCAAAACAAATGACTAATGTTACCTTTATATGACCGAATTATAAAAATAAATAAATAATAATAATTAGACAGACAGACATCTCTCACTTGGATGGGTTCGGATAAATATCCTTTATTATTTTTATTAACGGGGAAATTTTAGTTTGGTCATATGTTAGATAATCCCAAATTAGTTTGGTCCAGTGATAAATAAGGGAGTCTATTTTGATCTTATTTATTTAAAATATTAAAATAATTAAAATGATAATTTCTATCTTTGTTTAAAATGGAGGAAAAAAAACTTAAAACTTAAAAAGAAACTTAAAATTAAGAAATCTTATATATTCTGAAAGCTCTAGATGAGATCTATACAATAAATATCAATTGTAATATTTTTCTGAAACTTTGGTCTTCGGTATTGGTAATGGTAGTTCATATTCAAGAATGAATATCATTATAGAGTATGGGAGTTTATTTCTACCAGTTCATTTTGTAAAATGAACTAGTAATATTGATAGTTCATTTCTAGCAGTTCATTTTGTAGAATGAACTCGTAATATTGGGAGTTCATTCCAGTAGTTCATTTTGTAAATGAACTCGTAATATTAGTATTTCATTTCTAACAATTCATTTTGTAGAATGAACTCGTAATATTGGTAGTTCATTTCTATTAGTTCATTTTGTAGAATTCAACTCTAATATTGGTAGTTTATTCTAGCAGTTCATTCTAGAAGTTCATTTTATAAAATGAACTCGTAATATTGGTAGTTTATTCTGGAAGTTCATTTTGTAGTATGAAATCATAATATTGGTAGTTCATTCTGGAAGTTCACTTTGTAGAATGAAATCATAACATTGGTAGTTCATTTCTGGCAGTTCATTTTATAGAATGAACTCGTAATATTGGTAGTTCATTTCTAGCAGTTCATTTTTTGGAATGAACTCGTAATATTGGCAGTTCATTCTAGCAGTTCATTTTTTTTAGAATGAACTCTTAATGTGGTAGTTAATTCTAGAAGTTCATTTTGTATAATGAAATCGTAATATTGGTAGTTCATTTCTAACAGCTCATTTTATAGAATGAACTCGTAATATTGGTAATTCACTATCGCAGTTCATTTTGTCGAATGAACTCTTATTTTATTCATTTTGTAGTTTATTTTTAGCTAAACGATAACATAAAAAATTAAAGCTTAGAAAAATAGTGAAATCGGTGTTCATTATATAGATCTTGTCGAGAGTTTTCCGAATATATAAAATTTGTTAAATTACGACTTGTAGTTCGAGAAATACGTTATTTTTAAGTTTTTTTCTTTATATTTAAGACGAGACATAAAATAAGATAGAGAAAAAAGTATTTATGACATTGTCTTAAAATATGATGACGTTATTCTGTATGGGTAATATTCTCCCTAGGACCAAATATCAGTTTTTGGACCAAACTGATAATATTTTTTTTAAAGGACCTTAGAACAATTGGACCAAGTCACCAGGACTATAATAATGTAATATATTTTATATTAGGACTAGCCGATAGTTTCTACTTTTATTAAATTAGTTGGCTTGTTTTAAAGGAATCTTTTATTAACCTTCAAATTAGTTTCGGCAAATCTTTTTTTTTTCTTTCTTTTTCCTATGATATCTTCAACCTCCAGAAATTGGCCAAAGAATTAAAATCAAAAACTTGAATTAAATGTTGGAAGACTCAAGTTTTTCTTCTTTGTTTTCATTCTAAACTCGTCAATGTTATATTTTAATTTTTTTTATCTCAAGTCTATTATAGATAAAAGCACTCATTAGTACTGTTTTTTATATTATATCCAAGGTGACAAAGTACCACTATAAATGGTTGTAAGCTCTCATACTAATCTAGAGCTTAGATACAGTTATTGATATTCTGGACAAACATGCACAATACCTTTGCAAATACCATATCTCACAAACCACAAGTACGAATCAAAAAATTAAATATGATTTTTGAAGATAACATCTAGGTTTACAAACTTCATTTGAATCATCATTTCAAAAAACTCATAGTTACGCCAGAAAAACTAATTTAGTCGACAATATTTTTTTACCCGTCAGAATTTTTCAGGAACGTTTCTCAGTTTTATAAAATATCTAAACAATACTTTTACAACTACAAAAATTATGAAGTTTGGTGTGGGTAACTATCAGGATGTCTATTATACTATGTTAAAAAGTATTTATCAAAATTCCTTATAAGTTAAGAGATATACTCGAAACTCTACAGCTTCCCAAAAAACTCAAAAAAAAAATTCACTTCAAAATTAACATTCTTAATTTTCTAATATAATATCAACGTCAACGATTCACAAATCAATCAGTCATTTATAATTATTACTAAATAATAAAGTCTTAAGATTATTAGGTGCAATAATCAAAAATGAAGAAAATCAAATAAACAAAGGTTGTTGATACTTAGCTCTTAACGAAAGTGATTCGTCAAAACGGATGAGCTCCTCGTATCTCCGCAACATCAAGATGGTATGTAACTACACTTTAGAAAAACAGAGTGAGTCACGTGTTCAACACGCTGTCCTTAAGACATTAGCGCCCGGCTACACTCAAGAGTGATGATATAGCCTCCACAGAACGGATGCCTCCAGGATAGAACACCATACTACACCTACTACTAGCACTCGTAGTAGATGCTCAACTAGAGCTTGGAAACTCAGAAAAACCCTTCAAGGAAAATCTCAAAAAACTTAAGAAAGATAATAATAAATTATTATTATATTGGTATCTCCAAAAATATGGAGAAACCCTTTTTCCTTGGATATCAAAATTGGTTGAGAAAATTTTGTTTATATAATCTCTTAATACAACTTAAGAAGTGAAAACTCCCCAATGTGGGACTAAAGTGTTTCATTCACAAAAGAAAACAAAGAAAAAACCAAAACATGTAAACTGACCAATAGGTCAAGAACTCGAACCCAAATAGGCGCAAAATTGTATATTTTAATAAAATATTTAAAACTCATTTGTTTAGCCATTTCTTTCCAACAATCCCCCACATGAATGAAAACCTCATCAAAACATGAAAACCACAAATAGATCTTTGTAAACCAACACCCTAAATACCATGACCCGACTTGACTGAATAGACAAATAGATCGTGCGTGTGTTGAAATCATACTAGTCATTCCAATGTCCTCTCCTTCACACAAAAGTATGCTGACCCAAGGGTCATACTATTAATTGCATAAATCATAATAGTATAGAGAGATTTCATCTTTAGTTTCCAATAGTTGAAATAAAGGTTCCGTTCACCAAAGTGAAAATGAGCCAATGATCCCTTAGAGACCCTTAGGTCCTAAGTATCAGTAATACCAAGACCATAATAAACAACATAAAAATCATTTTCTCAAAATGAATTAAATCTCGATGAAAAACTGAAAATGACATAAAAAATAGGAAATACGATATAGGAGAAGGTTTCTATGAGGTTTTGAACCTTTGTTTAGTGAGAGATTACCAGAACTATTTGCTAGAGACGGTGAACGCGATGTCTTGAACTGCTAGGGTTTAGTGTAATTCGCGATAACCACCACGCATGATATCTCCAAGGTTGCTGCCAAGCTCGTGCGGTTGTGCTCATTTTGTCCCTGAGCAAATATCTCGTTTCTCAGAATGCTTTAGAGAATCAGCTCCATTCTCATAGGAAGCGGCTGATGTTGTTTTAAAATAGTGGTAAAAGATTCGATGCTTAGACTTGTAAAGATTTAATTTTTAAACCTAATTTTTAATACTTAAAAATAAAGCAGATTAAAGTAAAATTGATTTAAAATTATGGAAAGAACTGAGACTAAGGATTCCATCATTAAAAAGAATATTCAAATGATTTAGCATTGGAAATTATCTTGCAAATCATATATTCAATTTATTCAAAATATTGTCAAAGTTAGATTTTCAAAATAATAGTTGTAAATCAAAAGTATGAGACATCAAAAGCTCTAAACTCAGTATGACTCATCAAAAGAAAATACAACTAATTGATAAAAACCATTTTTTCAAATTTAATTCAAAGCAAATAACAGTAAAAGAATTGCAAAACAAATTAATAAAATAAAATATATCACTTTATTATTGGAAAATAGCTTCCTCTGTCGCCCCAGCAATGAGGTTTAGCTCCTCATGTCAAACACCCTCTCAAAATACATGTTTATAGCTCAAACTGCTTAAAACAAGAGAAAAACAGAAGTAACACAGAAAACATATACGGATATAAGTGTTGCAGAGACTGTTTTCTGTGTTGCTGAAGTGAGAAAATAACACAAAGAATAAAGTACGGTTTCTGAGTGCAGTAGATTATGAAAGAAAAGGTGACAGAGAAAATGACGGTTATTTGGCGTAGTCTGTACTTCGTCTTCTTCTTCACATCGTAAGAATTTTTTTCTCCTGAATTTTTTTCTCTGCCTCTGGATGATTTCTTTCTTGTTTCTCTTTGCCATTTATAGGATTAGTGAAGCCTAATAACCCTTCTTAACCTATAAGAACACAAAGAACAATCCAAATCCGATAATATTTCTTTTTTTTTTCGGCGTGACTCGGCTCTGCAGCAATTTTCATGATATGGAACTCTTATGAATGACGTGTTGTGGTTGTTACTTCATATATATATATATCTTGAAATCTTCTTTTTATCCCTAAAAATTGCTTCCCAAACAAATCATAACTTCACTCACATGTAAGAATATCTCCTGCCATTTTCGGTTTTCAAATCAAAGAGAAGAGGGTGCCTATATCCAGTAGTGGGGTGCCTTTATCAATCAGCCTGGGTGCCTTTAGTAATTTTTCTCGGGTGCTTTTAGTACTTTTTGAGCCGATTTTTCCACAAATATTTATTTTCCAAAAATACCTACAAACACATAAAATGACACAATAAGTATAAAATCGAGCACTAATAATACAGAGAATTAGGAATAAATTAGACACTAAAATGTGTCTATCAAATACCCCAAACTTATTATTTGCTAGTCCTCGAACAAATCTAATCTAAAATAAAATAGTAACTCACTTTCGCAGGAATCACGACTATATTTAGCATATGTAATAAGCCTTTAAACCCCTAGGTGTCCCTAGTGGACGAGTTTTGTCTTGTGAGGGTTTACAAGAGATGTACCCACAAAACCTTTACTCCAAACTCTAACTACCTGTGAACGATTGAGGATAGACACTGAACAAGCTATTTAGTTGGCATACTAAATTCTTCGGCTATGGAAATATTACCCTATATGAGTCCAGCTACTGTACACGAGTTTTTACTCAAGCATACTAAAATTCATATATAAGAAAACAAAGCTCTACTTAGATAGTCGTTCACCCACGATACTCAGAATCTAACAAAATTCAATCACATGAATAAATTTAGAAGATGTATATAGAAGTGATGAATGGTGCATATGTTGACTAAGGTGAACGGTATTTCCCATATATGTCTGAAGGTCAGTGCCAAGATGAATCCTAATGGATTGAGATACGCTCCCACTGGTCTTAATCCTCATATTAATATCGACCAAGATGGTATATACAAAGGTCCAAGCAATCGATTTATTGAAAATAAAACAATTATGAATGTATTGACAACATGATTGGATCAAATTGAATCCAAGCGCATGGTCCTTATCAGCATCTTACATGATAGTTCTCATGGATCCTGCGTTCCACACTTGCTTAGGCAAGAAAGACAGGGAGAACACACACATATTGCTATCAAAGTGTCAATACTCGATTTTTTTCTTTTTTTTTTCTTTTTTATATGGGGATTGATCTCAAACACTCTACTCCATCCTGGCGGCGATAATAATTCGATATTGGTGCCCCACCAAATCACTTAGAGAAACACAAAAATTGTAAAAATAAAAACAGAAGGTGATATGGTTGAGATAGATTCCGAGATATGGTGACAACTATCATGTTATTTCTAACACCTGAACTCCGTCCTTTTATGAATAGACCATTTAACTGGGCACACCAATTCCTATAGAAAAATAGCTAAGTTTCCATCTACCTAGAATGGTTAGTTCCATCCTGAATTTTTCACAAGCTTCTAAATTTTTGAGTTTTTATTATTTCACTAAAAAGTTTTTCCCTTACCCCAAAACTTAAATCAAACATTGTCCTCAATGTTTCAAAATAAAGAGCAGTACCAAGAGGAATAAAGAGGTAAGTTAGAAAGATAGTACCTGGGCGAAGCGTAACAATCCTTCTATGGAGAATAAGACAGGAAATAAAAACCTAAAAACCTAAAAAAATATACTAATGTATAAAAACAACCCTGATGGTCAATCAGAGTAAACAGGGTCCTCCAGAGGGACCTCCTCAACATCACCTATAGGAAAAGGCTCTAGAAATGGTTTCAATCTCTGACCATTAACCTTGAAAGGATTTCTACCATCTTGAGTCTCAATATCAATAGCACCATGAGGAAAGACAATACGAATAACAAAAGGACCGGTCCACCGAGATTGTAACTTCCCGGGGAATAGATGCAAACGAGTATCATACAGAAGAACTTTTTGACCTGGAGAAAATGACTTTCTTAAAATATTTTTATCATGCACAAGTTTCATTTTGTTCTTATACTCCCTGGCACTATCATATGCATCTTTCTGAATCTCTTCTAACTCATTGAGCTGGAGCTTCCTGTGAGCTCCTGCTTTATCAAGTGAAAAATTTAACTGCTTTACCGCCCAATATGCTCTATGTTCTAACTCGAAGGGAAGGTGACATGCCTTGCCAAAAACTAGACGATAAGGTGACATTCCAATGAGGGTCTTAAACGCAGTACGGTAAGCCCATAAGGCATTAGTAAGCCTCAACGACCAGTCTTTCCTATCAGGATTAATTGTTTTCTCAGAATACGTTTTATCTCCCTGTTGGAAACCTCTACTTGACCACTACTGTGTGGGTGATATGGGGTAGCTAATTTGTGGGTAATACCATATTTCTTCATCAAGAGCTTAAACGGTCGATTACAAAAGTGTGACCCTCCATCAATAATTATAGCTCGCGGTGTACCAAAACGTGCAAATATGTTATCATTCAAAAACTGGACCACAACCTTGTGGTCGTTTTTTTTACACGAAACCGCCTCTACCCACTTAGATAATAGTCTACGGCGACAAGGATGTAAAAATAACCAAAGGAATTAGAAAAAGGACCCATAAAATCAATGCCCCACACATCAAAGACCTCAATGACTAAAATAGGGTTCAAAGGCATCATATTTCTACGGGAAATGGTTCCTAACATCTGGCATCGCTCACAAGCAACACACTAACTGTGGAAGTCTTTAAACAACGACAGCCAGTAGAATCCACACTGCAATATCTTAACAGCAGTCTTGCTAGCACTAAAGTGACCTCCACAAGCATGATCATGACAAAAGGAAATAATACTGGACTGGTCACTCTCAGGTATACATCTCCTAATAATCTGGCCTGGAAAATACTTAAACAAGTAAGGATCGTCCCAAAAGAAATGCTTTACCTCATCTAAAAACCTAGAACGATCTTGTTTACCCCAGTGTTGAGGCATTCGACCAGTAACAAGATAATTCACTATATTCGCAAACCAAGGTGATTGGGAAACAAAGAATAGTTGTTCAGCAGGAAAGATATCCCTCACTGGAAGAGAATCATCAGGGGAATCCATAACAAGTCTAGACAAGTGGTCTGCTACTATATTTTCTGCACCCTTTTTGTCTCTAATTTCTAGCGAGAATTATTGTAACAAAAGGATCCATCTAATCAATCTAGGTTTAGTATCCTTCTTAGAAAGAAGGTACTTCAAAGCAGCATGATCAGTAAAGACTATAACCTTAGAACCTAAGAGATATGATCTAAACTTGTCTAAGGTAAAAACAATGGCTAACAGTTCCTTCTTTGTGGTGGTGTAGTTCAGTTGGGGATTATTCAGGGTTTTGCTAGCATAGTAAATCACATGAAGTAATTTGTTTTCTCGCTGACGTAACACAACACCAATAGCATAATCCAAAGCATCACAAATTATCTCGAAGGATAGGTTCCATTTAGGTGCCTGGACTATGGGGGCGGTAGTAAGTAAGGTATTAAGCTTCTCAAAAGCTTCTAAAAAAGCATCATCAAAGACAAACTTAACATCTTTTGCAAGAAGATTACAAAGAGGTCTAGAAATCAAGCTAAAATCCTTAATGAATCAACGATAAAAACCTGCATGCCCTAAGAATGACCTAACATCTCGTACAATTTTGGGAACCTGTAATGTCTTAATAAGGTCAATTTTGGCTTTGTCTACCTCTATACCCTTAGAAGATACGATATGCCCTAAAACAATTCCTAATCGAACCATGAAATGACATTTTTCCCAATTAAGCACTAAATTCTTTTCCTTACATCTAGTCAACACTAATGTCAAATGATGCAAACACTCATCAAAAGATGACCCAAATGCTGAAAAATCATCCATAAATACATCTAAAAACTGTTCTACCATGTTAGAAAATATGCTCATCATATAACGCTGAAAAGTAGCGGGTGCATTACACAACCCGAAAGGCATGCGTGTAGTTTTTAAATATTGGTAAAAGATTCGACACTCAGACTTGTAAAGATTTGATTTTTAATCCTAATTTTTAAAACTAAAAATAAAGAAGATTAAAGTAAAATTGATTTCAAATTATGGGAAGGACTGAGACTAAGGATTCCACCATTAGCCAATTTTTCAAATGATAAAAATCTTGCAACTTATATATATTCAATTTATTCAAAATATTTCCAAAGTTAGATTTTCAAAATAATAGTTGTAAATCGAAAGGATAAGACATCAAAAGATCTAAACTCAGCATGACCCATCAAAATAAAACACAACTAATTGATAAAAACCATTTTTTCCAAATTTAATTCAAAGCGAATAATAGTAAAAAAAATTGCACAAAAATAATAAAATAAGAATTACCACTTTATTATTGAAAAAATGGCTTCCTCCGTCGCCCCAGTGATGGTGATTAGCTCATCATGCTGGAAACACTTTCAAAATAATTGTCCATAGCTCAAAAAGTGTTTACAATAAAGAAATAAAAAGAACAGAAAATATTTGATACAGATATAATCGTTACAGACTGTGTTCTCTGTGTGGTTGAAGAGAAAATAACACGACAACAATGAAGTACGGACTTGTACGCTTCAGAAATATGAAAGAATAAGCAACGGGTTCAGCAACAGTTTTCTGGACCCTTATGTTCTTCGTTTTCTTCTTCACTAGCAAAAAGATTTTTCTCCTGAAATTTTTCTCCCGTCTCTTCCTTGATTTTTCTTCGGTCTCTTCCCTATTTATAGGCTTAGCTAACCCTAAGTAGCCTTCGTAAGTCGATAACAACACCAAGAACAATCCAAATCCAACTCCAATTCAGTGTTAATCCCAAACAGAATACAACTCTTCTTTTTCCGGCGTGAATCACTTCTGCATCCATTTTTTCGGGTGAAACACTTCTTCTGACGTGTGTTGATCATATCTTGGTTGTTTTTTCACTTGGGTAACTCAGAATTACCCCAAAATCCCTTAAAAGTCGATTCCAAACCAACACAGAAAAACTGCCTCACGTAACCAAAATTTCCCGCCATTTTTGAATTTTGAATTTAAATGAAGGGTGCCCCAAATCCATCTGGAAGGTGCCTTTAGTAATTTTTCTGGGTGCCTTTAACAACTTTTTGAGACGATTTTTCCTACAAATATTTATTTATCAAAAAATACCTACAAAGACATAAAAACCCGTAATAAGTACAAAATTGAACACTATCAAATAGATAATCGAGCACAATTTAGACACTAAAATGTGTCTATCATGCGTTTATACGCAAAGGTACCAAAGGGACAGGTAAAAGTAGTTTTCTCTTGGTCTTCTGGGGCAATAAAAATCTGATTATAAACAGAAAAACCATCTAGCAAGCAATAATGGCTGTGTCCAGCTAATCTCTCAAGCATTTGGTCGATGAAAGGAAGGGGAAAGTGGTCCTTCGTTGTGACCTTGTTCAGTTTTCTATAGTCAATACAAATACGCCACCCCGTGGTCACTCGGGTTGAGATTAACTCATTGTTATCATTATGGACTACAGTGATACCTGATTTCTTGGGAACAACCTGAACGGGGCTGACCCGCTTACTGTCTGAGATAGGGTAAATAATACCCACATCTAACAACTTAAGTACCTCAGTTCAAACTATTTCTTTCATGTTAGGGTTAAGTCGATGTTGCATCTCACTATACGGTTTGGTATCATCCCCTAAATGAATCTGATGCATACAAACAGTACGACTTATACCCTTAATGTATGCTATGGTCCACCCTAAGGCTTCCTTATTATCTTTAAGCACGTTCACTAGCCTACTTTCCTGGTTACTATCCAAGTCGGATGCTACAATCACAGGCAAAGTCTCAGATAGGCCTAAATACATATATTTCAGAGTATCTGGTAGTTGTTTAAGGTCCAACTTAGGAGGATCTTCTATAAAAGGAATTAGGGTAGACTTAGAAACTGGTAGTAGTTCTAACTTAGGTTTCCATCCACTAGTGTCTATCAAAGGGGATGAATCTTACAAAGCATTCACCTCATTAATCACACTATCGTCATCAAAATCAAACCCAAAGTGGGATAAGTATTTCTCTAACGGATCTTCTAACAAAGTGTTTGGTAATGACTCCTGAACTAATGTTCCTATCATGTTCACCTCTTCAATGTACGTGTCATCTAGCTCAGGTGGTTGCTTACTAATATTGAAAATATTCAGCTCAATAGTCATATTACCAAAAGATAAGTTCATAATACCATTTCGACAGTTAATGATCGCATTAGATGTAGATAAAAACGGGCGACCTAATATCACAGGTATTTGATTCTCTGGGTCAGGGACATGTTGGCTATCAAGGAAAACAAAATCTACTGGATAGTTAAACTTATCGACCTCAATAAGAACATCCTCTATGACACCACGAGGAATTTTCACAGACCTATCATCTAACTTCAGTTTTATCTGAGTAGGTTTCAAATCACCAAGTCCTAGCTGGAGGTACAATGGTACGGAAGTAAGTTCACACTGGCTCCTAAGTCAAGTAACGCTTTCTCAACACGGTAGTTACCTATTGTGTAAGAAATGGTTGGGGAACCTTGGTCTTTGTACTTAGGAGTTGTATTGTTCTGGATAATTGAACTCACATGACTAGCTAAAAGGCTTTCTTTTGTACACTAAGCTTTCACTTTTGCGTACACATATCCTTAAGGAACTTGGCATAAGTAGGAATCTGCCCAATTGCATCTAATAATGGAAGGTTGATAGTGACTTGCTTAAAAACCTTCATTATATCGTTAAAGTTGGATTCTTTCTTTTTTTGGTGCTAACAGTTGTTGGAAGGGGATCTGGGCACAAAATCTGGCTTATGAGGAGCTACATCGGGCTCTTTAAAGACTTCGTCAGTCTCTTCAGCTACTGGCTCAGCAGGGTGAACTACAATATGTTCACTATCAGGCATGGTTACCTTGTTATCTACCACTTTGCCATTTCTAAGGGTTCTCTTTCCCTCAAAGACTCAGTGATTTGACCAACCTGGGTTTCTAAATTGGAAATAGCCTGACTGTTAGCCTGAACGATCTTTTGATTTTCTCGTAAACTTTGGTTGATAAACTGCTGAAAATCTTTAGTGTTATGAGTTAATGAGGCGTCATACTCTGCTAAACTCATGATCATCTTATCTTTCGGAATCTGAAATTGTGTCGGTCCTGAAGGATTCTTAGTATAACTAAAACCTGGTGGAACCTTAGAATTACTAGACTGACCTTGACTCTGGCCCTTAGACCAAGAAAGGTTAGGATGGTTTCTGAATAAGGGTCAAACTTCTGATGATTATCAAATCTAGTGTTATTATAAAAAGCATGGGCTTGCTCTTCAACAGTCTATCCTTCCCAAAATGATTTGGGCTCAATTCCACAACTAGATTGACTCAATTATAAAGCTTCAAACCTTTTTGATATAGTTGCTATTTTGGCATCTGATTCAAAAGATCCTTCTACCCTATTAACATTTTCTCTACTTAGAAGAATTATTTCTGGGGCTCCCTACTGTTTTCCCATTGTTGGGTTTTTTCGGCGATTTCATACAAAAACGTCATCGCACCATCAACAATTTTATTTTCAAACCCACCCGTGCATAAAGACTCAACCATGGTTGTTGTCGAATAATCTAAAATTTCGTAGAGGATCTGAACTAGCCTTACTTTTTCTAAACCATGATGAGGACATTGTGATAATAAATCATTGAACCTTTCTAAATATATATATAAAGATTCTCCCTCTTGTTGAGAAAATGTGCAAATTTGTTGCCTAATAGATGATGTTTTGTGCCTAGAGAAGAACTCCTGGAAAAAGGCAGATGTAAGTTTTTCATAGGTTTCAATTGACTCGGAAGTCAAACTATATAACCAAGATTTGGCTTTGTCTCTTAGTGAAAAAGGAAACAGTCTAAGTTTCAATGATTCATCATCTAGGTCCTTAATCCTGATGGTACTACAAATTTCCTCAAAATACCTAACATGGAAATAGGGGTTTTCATTTTCTTTCCGTAAGAAGATTGGGATCATCTATATGGTCCCAGGTTTCAACTTATAGTTTGCTTCAGTTTCAGCTAACTTGATACATGATGGACGAGAAGTCCTAGTCGGGTTCAACAAAGCTTTTAAAGTTGCCATTGCTGGCGCTATCAAAGGACTAGAAGTAACTTCTTCACACAGTTTCAAGTTCTGAAAATTAAAATTTCCAAAAACAGGACCCTCAAAAGAAGAGTCTTTGAGGTCCTCGTTTCCAGGGAAAAAACTACTAGGTTTTTCACTAATCAAACAACCTAGAATGTCTCTTTTCCAAGCTCGCTCAATAATGATTTCAAGCGGTCTTGGCATACACTAAAAAAACTAAAAATAAATAAAAATAAATCCTAATTGGAAGGGAATTCTAAACAATCACAAGCAAGGCCGACTCAACCAATTCAAACCTATTGAATCTAGCAAACAAAAAGCATGATGGCTCCACTTAGATTGTTTCTAGACCAGCTTTTATTCTTTCGAAAGGCAACTAGTTACAGTTTTAGCAAACCTCTTAGAACGATCCGAATTAGATTAAGTCGAATAAAAACAGGATAAGCTCCAAGAAGCTTTGATAACCCTGTCTCTTTGGCAACGTTTCCTTGGGTTACAAGGCGGCTCTAATCAACTTAAAATAATCTTCCTGAACTTCGAGTTAGGCTAACAGAGTAACCAATACAGTCCTTTTGAACGAGTTTCCTATAAGCTCGTTACCCTATCGGTCTCTTTCTAGTCAAAATTTTAAGCTTAGGTTCGCATTTTGTAACGTGTTCCTAAAACGGACAAGAAGGAAACGGTGATGAAATCTGAGTCCTTATCTTGTATGGCCAGTTCTTTCCCTTTACTAGAAAAATAATCTCGTATTCAGTTCCTCAACATATATGTATACGAAGGAATACAGTAAACCCACTTGCAGGGGATTCGTGGGTTGATCGAGTCTTACCTCCCGTACCAGACAGGGGATGAATCGGTTGTAGTCGACTCGGACCACCGACTCCTGTGTCAGTGTACGAACCCGAGGAGCCGAGACAATATCGTAATTGTCTTCCTTCCATGTTGCAGTTTATATTTAAATTACCCTTCCGTAGGGTTTAAAAATAATAATAATTTCCAAAGTCCCAAAATAAAGTCCAAAAGTATCCAAAAATAAAAGAAGAATTACAGGAATAATCAAAGATTACCTAATACAAATTTCTAAAAAAATAAACAAATAAAACCTAAAAAATAAAATCTAAAAAATAAAGTTCTTTGTCTTCTTTTCCGTTATTTTAGATTTAACTTTAACTCCAAGTGTTTAATCACCAAATTATTTGGCTCAATTTCCTTTTAATCCAAAATCCAAAACCTGTAGCAAAAAGATAAACACCCTAAGAAACGTAAAATAGAAAAAAGTAAAAATACTACTAAAAAAATATAAATAAATAAAAACCTAAAAAATAAATCTAAAACTCTAAACCAAAAGACAAGTCTGCGTCGATAGCGCCAAAAATTGACGTTGTTTTAAAATAGTCGTAAAAGATTCGATACTCGGACTTGTAAAGATTCGATTTTTAAACATTATTTTTAATACTTAAAAATAAAAAAAATTAAAGTAAAATTGATTTCAAATTATGGAAAGAACTGAGACTAAGGATTCCACCATTAGCCAATTTTTCAAGTGATTTAACATTGGTAATTATCTTGCAAATCATATATTCAATTTATTCAAAATATAACCAAAGTTAGATTTTCAAAATAATAGTTGTAAATCAAAAGTATGAGACATCAAAAGCTCTAAACTCAGTATGACTCATCAAAAGAAAACACAACTAATTGATAAAAAACATTTTTTCAAATTTAATTCAAAGCAAATAACAGTAAAAGAATTGCAAAACAAATTAATAAAATAAAATATACCACTTTATTATTGGAAAATAGCTTCCTCCGTCGCCTCAGCAATGAGGTTTAGCTCCTCATGTCAAACACCCTCTCAAAATACATGTTTATAGCTCAAAGTGCTTAAAACAAGAGAAAAACAGAAGTAACACAGAAAACATATACGGAAATAAGTGTTGCAGAGACTGTTTTCTGTGTTGCTGGAGAGAGAAAAATTACACAAAGAATAAAGTCCTGTTTCTGAGTGCAATAGATTATTAAAGAAAAGGTGACAGAGAAAATGACGGTTCTTTGGCGTAGTCTGTACTTCGTCTTCTTCTTCATAACTCCTGAATTTTTTTCTCCTGAATTTTTTTCTCTGCCTCTGGATGATTTCTTTCTTGTTTCTCTTTGTTATTTATAGGATTAGTGAAGCCTAATAACCCTTATTAACAGATAAGAACACAAAGAATAATCCAAATCAAACTCCAAATCTATGTTAATCCGAATCCGATAATATTTCTTTTTTTTTTTTCCGGCGTGACTCGACTCTGCAGCAATTTTCACGGCATGGAACTCTCATGAATGACGTGTTGTGGTTGTTACTTGATATATATCTCAATTCTTCTTTTTATCCCTTAAAAATTGCTTCCCAAACAAATCAGAACTTCACTCACGCGTAAGAATATCTCCCACCATTTTCGGTTTTCAAATTAAAGAGAAGAGGGTGCCCCTATCCAATAGTGGGGTTCCTTTATCATTCACCCTGGGTGCTTTTAGTATTTTTTCTCTGGGTGCTTTTAGTACTCTTTGAGCCGATTTTTCCACAAATGTTTATTTTCCAAAAATACCTACAAACACATAAAATGACACAATAAGTATAAAATCGAGCACTAATAATACAGAGAATTAGGAAAAAATTAGATACTAAAATGTGTCTATCAGCGGCCCACTTCCACATTCAGATAAGTGAGTTCTATCAAGAGTGTTTACTGCTACACCCCACTTCAATCTTAAAATGAAACTATAGAAACTCATTAAGACTTCTTAAAAGTCATCCTTCACATGCAGTCACACTATCATGTCTACACCATAGGGAAGGGACAGAGAATAAAATTCTCTGATAGTGTTCCCTTTAGCCCACCATAAATTATTTGTCTCATTCAAAACCTTGATCTTGGGATCTCCAGTCAACAAGGTTGAGTATCCTTCATGGCAATTTTATTTAATAAGCTTAAGCCCCATCCCCCTTGATGCAATAACAAACTATCTCTCTAGATTATCCTTTCGTCAAAGGATCCACTGATTTTTCTCTTCACTTCGCTAAGTCAACACAAATCATTTCATTAGAGAGTAGTTGTCTTACCGAATTAGCCTTCTCCGAGTTTGTCAAGACTTTTCCATTGCTCATTTACTTTAGGCTCACATAGTCAGTTGAGTTTCAGCAATGGTGGCCACAGGTTTCGGTCACAGAGGAATGCCTTCCAAAATAGAATTTAACAATTAAACTTCCTCTCATGCTTTTATTTTAGCGAGGGAACTCTGAATTCATCTTAGTCGAGTTCCTCATTCCTATTGAAGTATTTCCAACTATTTATACAACTTAAGAGGATGCACACATAGGCTAAGACTCTCGAAAGCCTGAAATCACAACATCTCTTAAGGTCAGTGCAACATGTATCATGCATATACACAAATTAAAATATACCTTAAGTACTTCAATTTATGGTTAGATCATCTCATTGATTATTCTAGGGTCACAAGTGTATTTGTACACCTAACTACACATTCACAACACACATTAAACATATCGAGTTTGATAAAGACCATTTACTTCAAAATTTCTTCTGGTTCCATTTGATCTTTTAGATCATGCATGTAAACAACAACTTAGTTTTTCAATCAAATCGTCAACATCACATGTTTCATATATATTGGTGGTTGTAAATTAATAAAGCATATAAAGGCATATACAAAACTCTTATGTGTACTATCCACTAGTACAGTCATTACAATTTCCTCCAAAGGTAAGTGCAATATATATATATCACATATTTAAAATTAAATATGTACCTCAATCATCCCGAATCTCTGGTCCTCTTATCATAGTATCCTTATGATTCTCCAGATACTGGGGGACATGCAAAGGTCCTTCAAGATAAGAGATACAAAAAACGTGAACTACAAACTATGCGACACCTATTTTACAACACACATTAAACATATTTGACAGAAACTATATCATCAAAATTTAATTTTGGTTCTTTCTGATCCTTTAGACCACTTCAACAACATTTTAGTTTCCTGTCAAACTTTAAACAACAAAAAATTATTAGTGGTTGTAAAACACATAAAAAAGAGATGCTAAATATATGCACCTTCAATTGATTTGGTGTAAATACACTTATCAAATTCATCAGTGTCATATCACTAGTATTCATCATCGTCACATAACAATATTGCTAGGTCATTGACTTACCGCTTGGTTCAAGTCAAGTATATGTAGGTGTAATCAGCTTGTACCTTTAACCCCTAGCGCTAACAAACCTTTAAGGTTTGTCCACCTTTGACTAACCATTTAAATATACTTCCTCTACATCCATCTAATGTAGCATACTGATAATAATGGCAAACAATGCCTGACGTAGTAATTTTAGTGTCATGTGAGTATGTGCCAGGAAATTATTACTTTATTCTCTAACAATAATTTTACAAACTCAAGTCTTTGTCTGACTTATTCTATCTCGTGTGAGAATCCGACCTCAGAAAACTCTTTTCGAAAACTTAACATCCTCAACAATAAAATTCATTTTATTCAAATATTTTTTAATTCAGAACTTACAAGTTATCA
The DNA here is from genome assembly GCA_023531435.1 of Papaver californicum. NCBI lineage: Eukaryota > Viridiplantae > Streptophyta > Magnoliopsida > Ranunculales > Papaveraceae > Papaver > Papaver californicum. The sequence goes on along the minus strand of JAJJMC010022364.1, from coordinate 2,054,242 downwards.
TACTACAGTCTGGTGATCATATGCAATGATTTGCAAAAAACAAAATCGACTCCTCATTCTCACCTTAGACCCCCACAATTGAGGTCTATAGAGTATGACACATATAAGTATAGGGTCTTCTACAAATATACTTGAGAAATCAAAAAAATACTTGTTTCCATCTTATACCCCCACATTTGAGGCATAAGGGCCCCCACAGTTATCAGGATTTCTCAACATAAGAAACTACAATTATGTGTCCTTTATGTTGCATCTAACTAAGACACACCATATAATGGTACTCTATACCAATATTATGATATAACATGTTCATGTATTCATTCTCAATTGATTGACGATTTTCCCTTTTATCTACTATTGCCTTGTTCTATTAATTTAACACTCAAAGCATCACAAGACCATATTTCTAAGTATAACATTTCATAGTAACTTAGGTAGATAGCATTTGACACTAGTTTTAAATCGCAATGCACATATTGAGAATGATATCATAATTTGATTAATGTCCATACCTGAAAAGCCTTGCACATCATTACCTATTTCTTCAACTGTTTGATAGTTGAGTTGTTTATGAAAATGCTTTTTGCATCTTTCCCATTCTTGGTAGAAGACAAACATATCTTTTCTGGAGCACACGTTCCAACACTTCCGGTATTTACCAACCAATTCTTTTTATTATCTCCACGGAAAAGTAAAATTACTTAACACAGTAAGAATGTCAATTGTTCCATTCAAATTTGAATAAACAATTCTATATTCCGAGGAGATAAGCACGCAACTAAAAACAGAAGTTATCACAGATTAGCACTTAATCTATCATTCAATTTAAGGTGATAAAACTTCTGTCCAACTAGGACTCAAAAAATTGGTTGATACTCTTGTTTGACATAGGTAATATCAAATTATCAATAGATAATAAGTGTTCATCTTATCAAAATGTTTATTACCAAAATATAGTTATCAAGTTACTTAAGTTTCTCCCCACATTAGACTTTCACAATCATCAATAAGTAACAAAATTCAGTAATAAAACACCCAATCACTTTTGTGTACATATATATCAATTAAAACACATTTGTTCTCTTAACCTTCTTATTGCACTAGTTGTTAAAATATATTTTATACCTCACTATCCATATGACTATGGAACACTAGTATATTATGATTCTCATACTTTCAACAAAAGGTAACATATTCGAAATGATTTAGAAAACACCATTGAAATTGCTAATGCACAACTATTAACCAATCATGTGACTCACGCCAATTGATACAACACAAAACATATATAATCAAAGTGATTTATAACATAACGCACAGTTCATACACAACTGATTCAACATTTCATTATTCATTAGCAATGTGATCTTAATCTAACACATAAGAGATTATCACCTTAAGTAACAAAAATCAATTTTATACTTGCTCTAATTTTTTTATGAGAAATATTTCAACTAAATTGAAATATCAAGTCTATTATGGATAAAAGCACTCACTAGTACCGGTTTTCATATTATATCCAAGGTGACAAAGTACCGCAATAAATGGTTGCAAGATCTCATACTAATCTAGAGCTTAGATACAATTATTGATATTCTGGACAAACATGCACAATACCTTTGTAAATACCATATCTCACAAACCACAAGTCCGAATCGAAAAATTAAATATAAGTTTTGAAGATAACATCTAGATCTACAAACTTCATTTGAATCATCATTTTAAAAAAACTCATAGTTACGCCAGAAAAACTAATTTAGTCAACAATATTTTTCTGCCCGTCAGAATTTTTCAGGAACGTTTCTCAGTTTTGTAAAATATCTAACAAATACTTTAGAACTCCAAAAATTCTGAATTTTTGTGTGGATAACTATCAGGATGTCTATTATACTCTGTTAAAAAGGATTCATCGAAATTCCTTCCTCAAAATTCTACAGCTGCCCAGAAACTCAATTTATTTTTTCACTTCAAAATTAACATTCTTAATTTTTTAATATAATATCAACGTCAACGATTCACAAATCAATCATTTATTTATAATTATTACTAAATAAAAATTCTTAAGATTGGTGGGTGCAATAATCAAAAATGAAGAAAATCAAATAAACAAAGGTTGTTGATACTTTGCTCTTAACGGAAGTGATTCGTCAAAACGGATGAGCTCCTCGTATCTTCGCAACATCAAGATAGTATGTAAAAAAACTTCAGAAAAACAGAGTGAGTCACGTGTTCAACACGCTGTCCTTAAGACATTAACGCCGGCTACATTGAAGAGTGATCCTATAGCCTCCACAGGGCGGATGCCTCCAGGATAAAACACCCTACTACACCTACTACTAGCACTCGTAGTAGATGCCCAACTTAAGCTTGGAAACTCAGAAAAAACCCTTCAAGGAAAATCTCAAAAAAAATTAAGAAAGATAATAATAAATTATTATTCTATTGGTCTCTCCAAAAATATGGAGAAACCATTTTTCCTTGGATGACAAAATAGGTTGAGAAAAGTTTGTTTATATAATCTCTTAATACAACTTAAGAAGTGGAAACTCCCCAATGTGGGAATAAAGTGTGTCATTCACAAAAGAAAACAAAGGAAAAACCAAAACATGTAAAGTGACCAATATGTCAGGAGCTCGAACGAAAATAGACGTAATATTATATATTTTAGTAAAAGATTTAAAACTTATTTATTTAGCCATTTCTTTCCAACAAGATTATTTAGTTGATTTTGTTTGTTTTTGTTTAATTCAGCTTGATTTTTTTTTGTTGTTTTCTCAATTTATAACTTCATATACATTCAATCTATAAAAGATCAAAAAAAATTAATGATATTATTATTGTCATCGGAATCACACCCTTACATTTGATGATGATTACAGGAATAATGTGTAGTGTGGTAGATGTGACCAAGGGGATTAGTCATCAGAGAACAACTGGAAGGATGATCTTCCATTCTACTTCGGTGATCCTGATGCAAAACTAAACCATCGTAAGTTCAAAGGTGATAAGATATAAGTAGTCGGTTTAAAATATTCCACTAGATTAGGCAGTGAGGAAATATTTAAAGTATATGTGTTATGGTTATTGTGTGGGATATTTTTTCCCAACTCAAAAAATTCAACATTGGTTGGTTTGATGGCAGCAATGAAAGATTTAAATAAGGATGTCAATTATGACTGGGATACTGTTATTTTAGGCGAGTTATAGCTAACCATGGATAAAGCATCTTACAGATAGGAACCTGGTTGTTCTATGGTGTAAATATTTTAATTCATCTCATTTGTATCCTTATTTTTAAATAAAATAGTTATATTTTAATGTACGAGTTTACTTTCAATATCAGGGGTTGTACCTACTTCCACATTTCATTTTTTACTCTGTGAGACCTATTACAACTTGTATTTCCGATCATATACAAGCATCACAACAATAATTTGGAATAAAAACAAAACAAAGTGACGTTGGGCATAACTTCATGCTTATACAAACAAATCTAAAAACCCAGCAAAAATATTATTTTTGCGGCCATATGTGGGCTATACTGCTTATGGCGACCCCGAAATACAAGTTCTGTATACTCGTTCCCTACTGATGATTGTGTTTTGCAGTCCGTTGCCGATAAAGATATCTCATGCAGTCCATAAACCACCCCTTTTATCCCAATTACTGGATCCAATGTTTACACATGCAAGGATCAAGGTTGGAGACATTATTACGAATTTTACATAAGGGTTTTATCGAGACGCAAATACGATGATTTCTTGATGTCCATTGTTAAGTCAATCATTGGTGTATATGTGAGACAATAAATTCTGAGGTACACGTATCCAAAAATTATTGAAGAAGTAACGAGCCACGATGAGACGAGAAACACTGGAACAAAGCCTTTTAAAGTATTGAATTGACAGGTGCAGAACTCGATAAAGTTTGAACCTGACAGCATTAATGCATGAATGACACGTGGGTTGCGGAAAAGTAAGGCACACTGCTCAAAACAGATAGCCTTGCTACCTGAACAACACGTGAGTTGCGGGAAAGTAAGGTACACTGCTCAAGACAAACATCATTAACTGCTCGACTGACAACAGGTTGTGGGAGAGCATGACTCAATAAAGAGTAATAATGAGTATTGATGCATGACTAACATGTGTCGACTATACAAGCAGCGGAACAAAAAGAACTAAAGCTTGACGATTCACTTTAAAGAGCTACGTGTCAAACATGCCATGATTCAAATAAGACTGCAACAGTCATCCTAATCCAAAAATAATAATTTAACTACAAGACCACAGAAGAGGTGCGGGATAACCACTGAGAAACAAGCAGTACGCATGCTAAGACTTGCGGGAAAAATGATCAGGCCTTGCGGAAACTGCAAATAAGCTTTGCGGGATTACATACTGCACCAAGAATGGATAAGAATAAATAGGTGGAAAAGTAGATTGGTGGGATCCATCAAATTGGCTATAAATACCAAGCTCATAAACAGGAAAAAGGGTTGAAAAAGCTGGAGAGAAATTAGACTGAATACATTGAAGTGATAGCAAAGAGTTTATGTATGAACTTATGTAAAACTTTAAGTTCAGTTATACTATGATTATTATGTTCATGATTTTATGACATATCAATAATTTTTTGTATCTTATGATGATGTATAATAAAAGGAATACAAATCTTTTTACACGTAGATGTAGGCAGTCAGACTGTTGAACCACGTTACATATATGATTCAATTCATTTTAAGTTGTTTGATTAATTCAAATTGTTTAAATGATCATGGGAGTTTATTTCACGATAAGATATCGTATTGTACTATGATATAAATGCTTTTGGTTGTGATCCAAAGAAAGTCCAGATTTTCGGTCATCACAATTTGGCGCTAGAAACAGGGAGGTAATAAAGAATTTATTCTACCTGTCAGAATTTTCATATTTAAAATCTTGAATCATGTTCTGTTGAAAAATTCTTTTCCTTAAAATATAATGATTGAGCATCATATCGAAAAATTTCTTTCCTTTACATATGGTTTTACTTTGAATTAATTGGTTGATGAATATGTAATTTTGGTCTTTATGATCATATGTATTATATTGTTATTTCATACCTTACTTGTATATTAATTTCCCTATGATATTTTTTAAATTGATGGTTTAAAAATTTAGTTCATAAATTTTCACTGGGCCATTATGTTACGTTCATCTAATTCTTGGTTTTTTACCTTTAACTAAAACTTTGATTCATGAAAGAGACAGTGGAAAAAGTTTTCAATTGAATTTTCAAACTTGATATAAACTTGTTAGCACATGAACTTTTAAAATTGGTAAAATTAGAGATTTATTCAGTTTGTGTATGACATCTTAAAAACTAAGTTTAGTATTTTCTTTCAATCGGATTGTATTATATATTTATTGAGAATGATAAAACCTTTTGAAACACATAATTTATTATCTGAGCTCTTTTAGAATACTGGTAAAGAAATCCCAACAGCAACACAAGACTGAGCTTAGAAGAAATCACAACATCTCAAAAGGATTCACACAAATGAAAACAGTGTCACATAGAAACATGCAAGATCAAGATGCCAATTCAGGAAATCAGGGGAGTAATGCAATAGGGGCTTCTCAACAATGGGAAATGGTAAGAGAGTCACAAGAGCAACAACCCATTACTGATCATGGAAACAATTCTGAAGATCACACAACTAGTCGCTCATCTGAAGAAAATTCTCAAAAACAGTATTGACCACATTCAACAATTAATGGAAGAAATGGATGAGATGCGCAAGGAACAACAGGCTTGTGCAGAACAAATTGCACTTTTGACTAGAGAAAATCAAATACTCAAAGAAAGAGTCCAGCATGGTGCGGAACCATCTACAACTAGAACACAGAGGCAAGAAGCGAGCTCTAGCAGACCCGCTGGAAGAAAGGTGAGATTTAATAAAGATCAAAGAGGAATAGTACTGGAACCCGCACGCCAGCAGAATGAACCCGATAGATTGAATTTTGATGGATCAAGATTGCAAAATGACAGGTGGCAAAAATGCTATGAGGACATGGAGTTAATGCGAGAAGAAATTAAGAATTTAAAAAATAAAGAGGGTGGACGATTAGAAGAAGTATTAAAAGAATCTAGGCGAACGCCGTTGGCACCGCACCTGGCGTACGCACCAATGCCCCATGAATGTAGTATTCCCATTTTTGAATGCTACGATGGGACAAAAGACCCAATAACCCACCTGAAGTATTACAGTCGCATCATGACGCGTTGGGAGCAAGATGATGTTGTTATGTGCCGGCATTTTCTATCGATTTTGAAAGGAATAGCTTTCGCGTGGTATGCCAATTTACCATAAGGGTCGGTGAATTCTTACACACAGTTGACCCGCAAGTTCTTAGAAGCATACATGTACAACAGGGCCGCAGATGCGGGGATGGACAAGCTATACTCATTTGCCTCATCTACATAGGAAACCATTTGTTATTATACAGATCGATGGCAAACGATCTGTCAAGCAATTGAGGATGTAACCCCAGAAGTCGCTATCAATAGTTACAAGTGGGGAATAGCCAATCGGGAAAGTCAACTCTTTGTTGATATCCATAATACAAATCCAAAAAGTAAAGGAGATCTCAGAGATATCATTGAAAAATGTGCAAGATTGCAGGACATTTAGAGGAAACATCCGAGAATAATATCTCAACAACAAGGAAATGCAAAAAGAGACAATTCTATAGAGCCATCATCCGGATCCGGGAAGAGGTTTGCGGGAAAAACTCCAAACATTGAATCAAAGCGAGCAAAGATAGAGGAAAGCAGAAAATTTATCCAACAATTTGAGGAGCGAATTTTTACTAAAATCAACACTCCACTACCAGAAATTTTAAATGTAATAAAGAATAAACAAGATTTTCAGTGGCCGCGTTCAAAAGAACAACAACCCGAACACACACAGAACTCCAAAGAGTATTCCTAATACCACTGTTATCGGGGTCATTCCACAAACCGATGTCGTAATCTAATAATGCAAGTACAAAGGTTGATTGATGCGAGGGAGTTAAAATAATTTATTCAAATACCTGACCCCTCACCAAGACTTAATAAAGGAAAAGTTGTTAATATTCCTCAAAATAATCAAACTATTAATATGATCTCTTATTCTGAATCGGATTAGTCATCCATGAATGCGGCTATTGATAAAAAATTACATAAAATGGTTCGCAGTCACAAAGTATTCAAGGTTGCGGGAAGATTTACTGAAGTATGAGAAGAATGGATGGCATCCCCGTTAACTTTTTCTACGGACGAGGTGGACCAAGAGATTGAATTGCACAATGATCCATTGGTACTTACACTTCCTGTATCTAGATGGAATATAAGGAAGATTCTTATGGATAGGGGAAGCTCTCTTAATGTTTTGTTTTATGATACCTTTCATAGGATGGGGTTAAAAGATGATCAGCTAACACCTTCTTGTTATACAGTTTATGGGTTTAACGGTTCAGCTTCAAAACCGAAAGGGGAAATTCTGCTTGATGTTGCGCCTGGACCGATAAGTATTTTGACTAAGTTCAGCGTAGTGGAGGATCCATCTCCGTACAACGCCATCGTTGGTAGACACTGGGTCCATCAATTGAAAGGGCTAACTTCAACGTATCACCAATACTTGCGGTTTCCAACACCGCAAGGGGAGATGGAGATAAAAGGAGATCAAAATGAAGCAAAATCTTGCATTCTAGCAAAAGTCCGCATGAATAAAGAACGACAACAGTAAAAACAAAATAAGAAAAAAGAGCGTAAGATGAAGGCTAAAGAAGAAGCCTTGAACCATATATGATTAAGACTGCGGGAAATAAAACAACAGATGAAGCAAATGAAGGTATTACAATAAAGGAAAGCATGCTAAAAATTGATGAAGGAAGTCTTCCAACATAGCAATCAAAGGGGGCTCCCACATTAGGAGCTCCCAAACCCACTTCTACATCAATCGAAGAAACCAAAAATATCAACATAGGAACAGAAGAACTTCCCAAGTTTATAAAAATTGGGACGTTGATGGAAACGGAAAGGGAGCATAATTTGGTTATTATACTTAAATATTTTGTGGACATTTTTGCATGGAAGATGGAAGACATGCCGGGCATCTATCCAAATATTGTACGGCATGAGTTGCATATACATTCGGAAGCTACACCTTTTCGGCAACGCATACGTAAAGTTGCGCCTGAACATGATTTGCCAGTTGAAAGATAGTTAAAAAAGCTCATGAATGCGGGATTCATTCGAGAGGCGTTGTATCCAACTTGGATTTCAAACATGGTGATAGTACCAAAAAAGAATGGCAGAGTAAGAATATGCATAGACTTCACCAATTTAAACAAGGCATGTCCAAAAGATAGTTATCCGCTTCCCAGCATTGATCAGTTGGTGGACGTTGTCGAAGGTCATGAGGCCTTATCCTTTATGGACGGACAATCAGGGTACAATCAGATTGCTCTAGCGTAAGAAGATCAAAAACATACTGCGTTCTTCACTCCGCATGGATTATACTGTTATACCAGAATGCCATTTGGGCTGAGAAATGCATGAGCAACTTATCAACGGCTCGCAGATGCAATTTTTAAACCATGGATAGGCCGCACACTCGAAGTTTATGTAGATGACATGCTGATAAAAAGTAAATTATCAAAGGATCATTTACAAGATTTGAAAGAGATATTTGAAGTCTTGTGGAAATTCAGAATGAAAGTTAATCCCCATAAGTGCATTTTTGGGGTTACGTCAGGGAAATTTTTGGGATACTTGGTTACCAAAAGAGGAATTGAAGTTGATCCGTTAAAGATTCAGGCCATTGTTGATATGCCATCTCCGAGGAATGTAAAAGAAGTACAAAAATTAAATGGTTGTTTGGCCGCACTCGGAAGATTTATTGCTAGATCATCGGACAAATGCAAACCCTTTTTTGACGCATTGAAAAAGAAGAATAAATTTGAATGGAACGAGATTTGTGAGCAAGCTTTTTCAAGTATTAAAGCTTATCTCGCCACATTGCCCGCATTACAAAAGCCAGAGCCTGAAGAGGTGGTCGCCTTGTACATAGCCGCAACAGAATATGTTGTAAGGTGCGGTATTAGTACGAACAAATGAAAAGGTAGAAAAACCCGTATATTACATCAGTAAAACTCTGAACCTCGCAGAAAGAAATTACACGAGTGAACAGTTAATCTTAGCACTGGTTTTTGCTACCCAGAAATTACGCACGTATTATCTGACACACCATGTGCGGGTACCAAGCAAAGCTCCGTTGAATCTTTACTGAAGAATGTGAGAAAAGTTGGAAGGATAGAAAAATGGAACGCATAACTCGAACAGTTCCACATATTATTTGAGTTACAAACTGCACAGAAGTCACAAGTCCTGGATGATTTCCTTGCAGATTTTCCGTTAAATGATGATTTTGAAATTCAAGGTTTGCCTGGGTTCGCAGAGGATGATCCTCAGGATATCCTAAACTCTGTAAATTACCGAAGATGGGAAGTATTTGTTGATGGGGCCAGGAACAAAGAAGGTGCGGGAATTGGAATTATAGTTACGACTCCTACAGGAGATCGGATGGTGCACTCATTCCGACTTGAGTTCGATGAACATACAAATAATATAGTGGAGTATGAGGATGTGGTTCATGCCCTTAGGATCATCATTGAATTGGGGATAAGCGATGTCCGACTTACAAGTGATTCACAATTAACAATTCGACAGGTTGAGTTAAAATATCAAGCGCTTGATGAAGACCTGGTAGAATACAAAAATCTTGTGCAAAAACTGGCGCTTCAGGTTCTGAATATAACCTTTCGACATCTTTCCAGAGATAAGAATCATCATGCAAATGCGTTAGCATTTATTTCTTTAATGATAAAGGATCAGAATACATCAGCAATAAAAATTGGGCGTATTTATGAACCATCAATCAAGTTGTGGGAGGTTGAAAATATGGAAGAAGAAGTAGAGGAAGATATTGAAGATGCAGTTGTACAAGATGATGCAGGTTTCCCACAAAAAAAAGAAAATGATTTAACCAGAGAAGATTGGAGAATTTCAATACATCAATATTTGCAAAATGGGATATTACCCGCAAGCATTAAAGAGGCAAGAAAAATGCAATCAAAATCTGTGAATTATCAGTTGTGGGATAGAATTTTATACCGAAAATCCTTTTTAGGGCCTTTACTTCAATGTTTATCACGAGAGCAAGGGCTACAGATTCTCAAAGATATACATTATGGAGATGCGTGAAATCATAGTGGAAGACGATCACTGGCTTTAAAAGTAAAAACGCAAGGATATTATTTGCCATTTATGCATAAAGATGCGGAAATATGGTAAAAAGATGTGAAGAATGTCAGCGCTATGCGAAAAGAACAAAGGCTCCCGCAACAGAACTTAATTCCGTACTTAGCCCCTGGACATTTGAAAAATAGGGGATAGACATTGTTGGACCATTAGTGGAAGGTACTCAAAAAAGAAAATACTTGATTGTGGCTACAGACTATTTCACTAAATAGGTTGAGGCCGAAGCTCTTGCACACATTAGAGATACCGATGTTTTTAAATTCTTATTTGAGAATATAATCTGTAGATTTGGAATTCCGGTGGCCATAGTCTCGGATAATGGACATCAATTACAATGGAAAAATATAGATATGCTTTTCGAAGCATTTAACATTCAAAAGAATAAGTCTACTCCGCTCTATCCGCAAAGCAATGGGCAAGCTGAAGCAACAAATAAAACAATTGCTGTGAATTTAAAGAAAAATCTTGATGACCATCATAAATGGTGGTGTGAACAACTTCATAATACATTATGGGCTTACTGTACAACAAGAAGGGAATCCAATGGAGAATCACCATTTTTTCTTACTTATGGAACAGAAGCAGTTATTCCAACGGAAGTCATTCTACCCACTACAAGAACAGAAGCATGGGAGAAAAATTTAAATTCAGATTTAATGCTTGAAAGTTGGATGATTTAGAAGAAAGAAGAGAAGTTACACTTCAAAAAATGGAAAATTATCAAAGAAGACTGGCAAGAGAATACAGTAAAAAAGTAAAGTTGCGGAATTTTATGGAAGGAAAGTATGTTCTGCGGCAAATCCTGGAATACCAAAGAGACAAAAAAGCAGGAAAATTTGCACCTACATGGGGAGGACATTATATTATACAAGGCATTGCGGGACAAGGATCATATCATTTGCGGAATATGGATGAAGGAATTCTACAACATCCGTGGAACGCACAGTACCTCAAACCATACTATCCTTGATCGATAATGCAATTGTGCAATAGTTGGCGCTCATAATAGGTAAAGCATATCAAATGCAATCTCTCTAGAAGATCCAAATAAATTTCAATCACTATAGGATTTTTCGGCATAGAGATGCCTTACGTGATATTGATTATTATACCAGGTACTCTCCACTTCAGGAAGTGCTCACAATCAGCAATGCAGTTATACAACAATTTGGTTTCATATTAGGTAAAACTACAAATGTAACCTCTCTAAGAAAGTCCATGTGAATATCTATGAGTGTATGACTATTGGATATTTCGCCAACAGGGGTGCCTAATGTGATATTAATTGTTGTATCTTTCTCCGTTTTAGGAGACTTTCGGGACCGCATCCTAATTTCCTCCTGGCCCGAGAGAAGTTAGACATGTGTTACACCCACAATATAACTCAAGGTACAAAATTTCCTTGCGGTTAAATAAATCACACTCATACAATGAACTAATAATCAATATATATTCAAAATCTGTTTTGCAGCGATAAAATCACAAGGAAAAATGAAAACGCAACTACAATCTAAAGATGAAGAAGAACGGAACAACAGTAAAGAAAGCTAAGGTGCGGGAAGAACGCCTTTAAAAGGAGGATTCTCTGGGACATCTCTGCGCTTGTAAACTTTTGTAAATCCATCAGCTTGTACTTGGTCAAGAGTGTTGTTGACCGCCTTTGCAATTAAAGCTTTAGCTTCGGTTCTTAACCAAAGAATATAAGATTTTCTATTTTCAATCTCCATTTTGTACTGATTTACTTCTGTTTCGCAACTTTGGACTTTTGTCTTCCAAAATGTTATTTTCCCTCTCTCAGTAGATAAATCCCGAGCAAGCCTTTCATTCTTCGCAGCTTCTTGTAATTTATCGTCAGCTCTTTTGACATTAGAAGATAATAGCTCAAGTTGAGCGAGCGCTTCATTGGCCTTGGTAGAGGCAAGCTCAAGCTGGGTTTCCGCTTCATTAGCTTTAATTGAAGCAATCTTCATATGTGTATTGAGTTCCTCCATCCTAGTATTATCCGCAACAATCTCCCCCTCAGTCTTTGCAGCTCTTGCGGTTGCATCTTTAAACTTTTCTTCAAAACCTGAAATAAAAGTAACAGATTAATCAATGAGGGAATAATATTAAATTTTAAACATGCGATAAAATAGGATACCTCTTGCGAGGGATTGAAACTCTATTAATTCACGACCCATCGCATCTTTGGTAATATCATGAAAATCATATTCTTCTGAAAGCTTGTTGTAATTGGCCTTAAGTTCTTCAAGATACTGTTGACACTGATTTAACTCTGCTTCATTATCCCGCAGACGATTCAATTTAGATATACACCTTGCCACTTCTTTATGTAGCCGGAGAATGTCACTCTCGCGATGAAGAACCGAATCAAATAAATTACGTATGATAGCTTGAGCATCCGAAAGGGCTCTTCCGTTAGCATAAGCGTCTGAAGCTGAGTTGTCTCTGTCCTCAATAAGCTGCACTATGTACGAAGAAATCTGTGAATGATGATGCGATCCGAAATGGGAAAACCCCGTAAGAATATTCTTGCGTTCCATACAAAGCCTGCGGTTTTCTTTTTCCAGTTTATCAGATATTGCCCGTGCTTCAGAAACGCAATCTTTAGTCTACAATAAAGTAGCTTCAAACTCAGTTTTCTTGCGAAGTTTCTCCACAAATAGAATCCGATGCTGCGATCCTAATTCATCATATTTCCGATTGACTAAATCATGACTACTAACAAGGTCATTAAATTTTATCTTGATCTCCAAATTCTCATTATTAACTCTTGCAACATGATTTCTCAACTGCGTAATTCTACGCTGCATCTTAGTTACAAGTACTGAATCCCCCGCTTATCCCATAAAATAATTCAGAAAACAAGTGAAATAAAATAAGAAAAAAGTAACTAGAAGAAAGAGTAAAACCTTGATTTTGAAGATTGAGTAATTGTTGGTGAAGCGTGTCATTTTCCCGCTTTAAATCCAAAGCATCATTTTCTACAACTCTAAATCGGGACTCCATCATTGTGGACCACGCTTTGTAGAATTGGTACACAGTATGAGCAGCGCTTTGACCTCGTCCAAGCTGTGGAATTAAAGTTATGACAAGAACTAAAAATAAGAAGAAATCACAAGGTATAAAATAAATTAATATACCTGTAGAAGAGCTTGTTGCGGAAAAGAATACACTTGTCCATCCGCAAGTACGAGAGTTTCCGCAAGAGAAGAAGGTTCAAGGATGCGGAATGTGGGATCAATGGCTTCACCTTGATCTTTTAACCAAGCATATCTAACCACTTCGAATGGTACAGCTTCCGGGAGATCGAAGAGCTATCTGATTTCACTAGCAAAGAGTTGCATGGAACAGACAGAAGATTCTTTGACATGATCCATTGAAAGGCTTCTTCTTCTTTTTCTAAGAGATTAGAAGCCTCTGCAAATCCCTTTCCTCTATTCGCTTGCGGGAACTCCATGTTCGACTGTACTGCGTCATCCGCAGCCATACTCGCAGCGTTAATTACGACAGATCCAGTTTCTTCCATAGAATTTGTGGGCATATTACCCGCTGCATTAGTGTCTGCAGACTCATCTGTTTCTGCAACATGAGCTTGCGGATCCACTTCTATTGAAGTAATTTTTGGATCAGCCTGAGTGTGGCAATCCTCTTGGTGCGAGAGATTGATGGCAGCATTTGAGACTTTTTCCGCAACATCAACTTCTTCCGCAGGCTCGAAGTATGCAATTTGAAGAGGAATATTCCGCTCTTCATCTTGCCTCTCTGCAACAGAGCTTCCTTCACCTCCTAAGAGTGGACGACAAAGGGGAGAATCTCGAATTTCTCCCTCTTCCCTGTCCGTGGAAGCACGGGGTGCGCCCTTCACCTTCTTCCGACCCTATAAATGAACCGTAATAATTTATTACATGAAATTCTTAGGGAATAATAGAATTCATCAGATCAAAACAATACATTTTATGTAGGGGGTGCGGCTTTGCGCTTCATTCGCGTATCATCTTTTGTGTTTTCGTCAGCTTACGGCTCAGTTTCCAGCTATAAAAAGGAGAGAAAATTTTGATCAGAGAGAAACTCTAATCATTAAGCAATATATATAAAAAGACAGAAATAAACTTTACGTACCAGGGTGAAAAGCGCAAATTTGAAGTCAGAAAAATTTAGCCGCCAAGGGCAATAACCATTGAAGCGGGTAAGAAGATTGTAGACCACTTTATCAGTAACGAACCCAAAGACCCATGGACCCTCAATGACTAGAGGGGTGCGGTACCATTTGTAGTCATGACCTTCCCGAATTCTTTTCCTGAGAGGATGCATCGTTCCTGGAACGTACTTCATCTTGCCGTTGTCAATTTCCGCTAGTAGACGGAATCCCTCACCACGTTTGCGGCCCGGGCCAACGCTCCATTTCTTGAAATTCTTTACGGCAATGTTGTCCGCGTAGGTAGCGTGGAAGTTCTCCATCGTGTAGTGTTTACGTTCCGCAGGGTCTAGAACGTAACAGGTAAAAATTGGTTCTGCCTTGGCTTCGCATGCTACACTCATTCAGTATGCGCCACCAATTCCCATTATACTGAGTTACAGACCGCACTAAGATGCGCTGAGATTGGTTGCGGCTAGCAAGAACTGCAAACTAAAATGGTTTTCTTTCCGGTACAAAGGAAGTTGTAGACCCGTATCTAATGCTCCCGCAGGGATTAATAATTTATCGTTGCTATATTTAAAACCCTCCATCATTTCCAGGGTAATTTCATCTTCAGCACAATCATAAAAGGAGACCTTGAATCGTTGAAGACCATGATGCCTTTTGAAGTTCTCAAGGTTCACTAATTTAAAGCTACAGCTTTCATGAGCCCGTTTGTTCTTGGGAGCAGGATTGTTGACCGCAACAGGAACACTTGCGGGCTTTGTAGAAGGGTGATTCCTCGATACAGGATAACGAGATGACTTCCTGACTAAAGGTTGATCATCCTGATGAGAAGCATCACCAGAAACTTTGGCATTATGTTTTCCATCCATGATAAATTTTTATCTACACAGGAAAGCAAGAAAAAATAAGCTTATTAAGATCAAAATCAAGAAAAAAGCAGAAAAGATTGCAAAGCAGAAGAACAACAAGATGATTGTTACATTAAAATACAAATCAGCCAATCATTCTCTGGTCAGAAGAAAAAAGGGATTATGGTAAAACAACCAATCAACAAAAAGAGAAATCAACAACCTTAGAACCATCATTCATTCAAACAAATAATAAATAGATAAGAACATCATTAACATCATCTATAATGATTAAGGTACAGATTCAGAGATTGATAAACAAGCAAATACGAAAAAGAAAAAGCAAAAGAGTTACTTAGATTGAAGTAAAAGATAGAAGAAAAATATTGATTGATTGGAAAAGATAAAAACTTGATCCCGATGCAAGAATCTTAGATCATAAAAGTTCAAGAGAATGAAAAGGTGTTGAAGAATCTTCAAAGAAGAATACTGATTGATTGAGAAGATAAAAACTTGATCCCGATGCAAGAATCTTAGATCATAAAAGTTCAGGAGAATGAAAAGGTGTTGAAGAATCTTTGAAAAATTCAAAGGAATGAAAAGCACTAAAACTTTAAGAAGAAGAAGACAAGAGGTGTAAAGAATGGAACGAAGGAAATAATTGGTATTAAATAGGAGAAAACTGAAACTGACGAACCGTCGAAAACTGAAAAGAAATAAACTTTTTCAGAGATTTGATTTCCTCGAAAAACGCCAACTGACAAAAATGTGTAAAGAAAAGTTACTGCTAGCGAAAAAAGCGGATAAAAGTGTAACATGGGAAAGGAAGTTATGGCAGGCGTGGGAATTGAAAAGGTAATTATTATTTTTCCTTTTTCAAATTTTTTTACCAACTGTCAATTCCAAAAAAGGAAAAAGGGGGCAAATTGTGAGAGAATAAATTCTGAGGTACACGTGTCCAAAAACTATTGAAGAAGTAACGAGCCACGATGAGACGAGAAACATTGGAACAAAGCATTTTAAAGCATTGAATTGACAGCTGCAGAACTCGATAAATTTTTACCCTGAAAACATTAATGCATGACCGACACGTGGGTTGCGGAAAAGTAAGGCACAATGCTCAAAACAGATAGCCTTGCTACCTGACCAACACGTGGGTTACGGGAAAGTAAGGTACACTGCTCAAGACAGACAGCATTAACAGCTCGACTGACAACAGGTTGCGGGAGAGAATGACTCAATAAAGAGTAATAATGAGTATTGATGCATGACTAACATCTGTCGACTATACAAGCAGCGGAAAAAAAAGAACTAAAGCATGACAATTCACTTTAAAGAGCTACGTGTCAAACATGCCATGATTCAAATAAGACCGCAACAGTCACCCTAATCCAAAAACAATAACTTAACTACAAGACCACATAAGAGGTGCGGGATAAACAGTGAGAAATTACGAGAAACAAGAAGTATGCATGCTAAGACTTGCGGGAAGAACGATCAGACCTTGCGGAAATTGCAAATAAGCTTTGCGGGATTACATATCGCACCAAGAATGGATAAGAATAAATAGGTGGAAAGGTAGATTGGTGGGATCCATCAAATTGGCTATAAATACCAAGCTCATAAACAGGAAAATGGGTTGAAAAATCTGGAGAGAAATTAAACTGAATACATTAAAGTGATAGCAAAGAGTTTAGGTATGAACTTATGTAAAACTTTAAGTTCAGTTATACAATGATTATTATGTTCATGATTTTATGACATATCAATAATTTATTGTATCTTATGATGATGTATAATAAAAGGAATACAAATCTTGTTACACGTGGATGTAGGCAGTCAGACTGTTGAACCACGTTAAATGTATGAGTCAATTCATTTTAAATTGTTTGACTAATTCTTTTTTTTTTAAATGATCATGGGAGTTGATTTCACGATAATATATCGTAATGTACTATGATATAAATGGTTTTGGTTGTGATCCAAAGAAATTCCAGATTTTTGGTCATCACAGTATAAGTGTTGTACAACTATGAGTTAGATAGCCCATAATTGCTGCGATCGTACATCGAAATCTCTCTCCAGACCGTTTTTCGCCAGAACATTCTCTATCTTTTACATATGAGAGAGAAGGTACTTCATCGTTTGGGTCTCATATGCTAGCAATGTCTTGGGAAACACATATGATATCTTTCCAATGAGAAATAGTTATGGTCCCAGTCGTTTGACAATGGTACAATCTACCGGAAAATTATATGATAGATATTCCATTCATTCTTCTCTATGTTTTTTTATGGAATTTGGTTCTTTTGGGGTTATAGTTACGACCTTCCAAATACTTATTATCACCAATAACTAACACGGGAAGACTTAATTAGATGGTGTAACGAGTACGATATGTTAGCTAGTACAAAAATGTTGTATGTATACATTGAGGAAAAGGCTCGTTAGTATAGGGAAATAAAAAAACTAAGGAACAATATGACATTTACTCCTCTGGGTTTGTATGCTGGAACAACCCTTCCAAAAATAGTGTTGAAGACACCGATGCAAGGTGAAACCTATTTTCTAGACTACCATGTTTCTTCTACTTAAAGTTTCTCAAATATGTTACAGAGGCCAGTGACATAGCCAAGATATTTTACTTGTCAACCCCAACAAGAGGTTATAACTTTATATTTTTTTACCCTAAGAAGAGCAAAATAATCAATCTTATAACCCGCATTTTCCCCCGCACAAGATTAAATTTACAAGAAATTCAAGCCTATTTACACTCATCAGGAAACACCTCACTTGCCTCAATATGCCTCCATTATTGATCGGGGCCCAAAGGGGTCACTATAGCTCGTAAGAGTTGAGAGATTCTTCCACTAGTCGAGAGACTTATTAGAAGTCAAACAAATTTTCATTAACGTGTGCATACATAGTAATAGTATGCTTTCTAAACAATAATGTAAATAATTGTATTTAAGTATGGTATTTAAAAATAATTTAATCATATTATATAGAATGTTTTAAATTATAAAATAATGTATAAACGTGAAATAAACAATACAACACAAAACAATTGAAGAGGTTGAACCCCGACTGCAGACCAGGATAATACCTAGTTTTAAATATAAAAAGAACTAATTTATACATAGTCGAGCGGGTCAGAATTACCTCAATTTGGACTAAACCGGTTTTTGCGTAAGTAACTTAAAGATCATAAAACAACAATTCATCTATTGAGGTTAACACAGTTTAGGTTTACTCATCTATCCAGGACGAAGAAATCATGGAGTTTCTTGGTATGTTTTAGTTTGGTTTTTATTAGTACAACGTTCATGACTGGGTTACCATCAGTTAAGGGTATTTTCATACCATATACCAAAGCTTATTGGATACCTTGAGTGATTTGGTTCCATTCAGAATTCTTGAACATACTCTAATTGCTGTCTCAAGTGTTAATGGTGTGTTTTTGACAAGGTAGAAAATTGTAATATTGTTTTTTTGCAGTTGCAGAAGCATGAAATAAATATGTATAAATTCTCGACCTGGCATCAGAATTATGAATATATATTTCTATCTTACATTCTACAAGAGAATTGAGAATGCATATCCAACTCATGGTTGCACTAACCCTGTAGCTTTTTTATATATGAATGCACCTACAAAATTTAAGGGCTTTACCCAGCTAAACCCTCATTATTTCATGTGCGTCCATACAAATTACTTGAATTAATCGGAACACACCAATTATGCAAAATTATGAACATTCGGAATGAATGTTATGTCATATCTGAATGAAAACGCAAATTAGATGCATACCATCTAAATGCAGAGTCGCATCGAATATTATATCAAGTCGCAAACTTCCACAGCTGAATTTCTCGAATATGTTTTGTATGCACTGCATCAAAGCCAAGCATAACGCTAACATTAAATCGCATGCGACTGAGAAGACATAAGCAAGCCATGGCTATGGTCACAACACCAAATAGTGTCATCCCTAGCCATGCTCCTAGCACCAACGCAACTAGCCTACACGCACATTAGAGCTAGTATTAGCATCGCTAGCAGTGCTAGCGCCTGCAACAGCGCTAGCCTGGCCGCTAATTTCTACGCCAACGCTAGCACTACGCCGCTAGCACCCTATCCTTACCTCTCTCAGTTTTATTCTCGTTTGCTAGTGCCAGCATTATCCTTTGCTACTAGCCACTACTAGGCCATTGTCATACTACGTTGGCACAAACTCATTGATAGCATTATCTCACGACAAACTCAGAATTACTCACGCGTTTTGAGTCCATGACTCTACTAACTCCTACGAGAAATCAAAAAAAATACATGGGGGGATTCTTCATGGGGTTTTGGTCTGGTAGTTACGACAACATGCGACATGGCAACATCCCATGATAAGAAAGTTATGGAGTAGTCGTGACGGTTATGGCAGTTAAGGAGATAATGGAGTAATGGTTTCCCAAACATTCAAGGCGGTTATACCATTATCCCCACAATCTCCATTTCTCCATCTCCTCACTACCTCTACTTCTTACAAGGAAATACGTGTGCTCCCAAACTATTATAAATAGGCTACTTAGCCATTCAGAAAAGGGACTAAGCTTACCATTCTCTCATAAGCTCTGTTATTCTCTATAGTTCAACACTTCTACACAATTCATCACACTCATTTCCTTCAACATTCTCTGCTTCCCTCCTCTAAGATCAACCCATTTTCTCTCCTTGTGACTGAAGCAGGACGGAATGGCTATTTTTGTGATTTAGGCTTGTCTTGTACGATTTCAATTTTCGAATCTAAACAAAGTACTTCAATAGTACATTGTTTTGCCTATGAGCAATTTTTAGGTACTAAAAATTGGTGACCACAGTGGGAGATCAATCTCTCGGTCATGAATCCAATTCTTCAACCGTCTGAAAAACATGGTGGAGCTTAGGTTAGGTTCAATAAACAACCCAATTCAGGTTAAACACCCACTCCGAACCGCAACAACACCAGTGGTGGAACTCCAGAGATCATTTCTCAAAATACCTCCACTGAAAATACCAACACTCCTCTCCATACCACCAAAAATGTTGGAAATGAGAAACATGCATCACCAAACATGGATGATCTGATGAAGCGCCAAAAAACCTTGGACAAAACTCAAGTAGCCACGGCTAGTACCAATAAGGAAGACATTACCTTTCTTAAGACTTTAACGAAGGAGTTATCACCGAAGTAGCGTCATCGTCAAATGGAGCAAGATAAGAATACAATTGTCGACGCCACTAGCACGTCAAGAGATAACACCCAAGAAAATAATGAAATACATGTTATCACCGACCGTGTACTAGAAAGGAGCTAGCCTCAACAAAACTTTGTCACTCGTGAATATCTGGAAAGACTCTTGTGAAATCGTGGAAAAGAAGATCCATCTTCATTCCATCAACATCAACCCCCTTACCCAGCAGAGATTCAGAGGATTGTACTGCCAAAAGGATATCCCCCCCTCCCATTCTCATTGTACGATGGCACCGGGAACGCTCGAGAACATGTTTCTTGATTCTTGGAATCTTTAGGAGAGCATAATATAATCAAGTGTTGCGGCTCAAAGAATTCTCCAAATCTCTCATGGGGAGAGCTTACACCTGGTATAACAACCTTGCTCTCAACAGTATTTCTAGTTGGTCTCAGATGGTCAATGTTTTTTATAAAAAGTATTTCTTTATCTCTGAGGAAATCACTCTCTCGGATTTGGGAAGAATGTTACAGAATAACAACGAGCACCCCAATGAATATGTAAAGAGGTTCAGGACGCCAAGTCTTGACTACCACGACCAAACCATAACTGAGCAACAATTGGTGGAGCTTTGAATTAATGGTATGATTCTTGTTTATCGTGTTTTGTTAAAAAAATACGACTTCAAACCTTCTCTAAGCTACGCGAATATGCCAAAAGATCAGCAACAACTGCTCCATCCTTGTTGGAAAGAACGAGGCCCTCCAAAGAGGAAATTCGTGGAGACACCCATGGGAGTAGACGTCTAGTGAACAAGCAGTACTCTGCCCAACCCTCTATGGATGTTGTCACTGACAAGGGGGCCAAAAGAAAAGAAGCACCCCAATCAGCATCACAGAGTAAGCGCCCTGCATCGACCCCATTGACAACGCCATCATCCATTCAAGGACGAGGCTCATCCAAGGCTCCGCGTCAACCGCAACATCAAAAGATATATCCAACAAACCCGGATTTCCAATTCCCCATGGAGGAGATCCTAGATCTATTGGAAGTATGGATATAAGAAGGAGCTATCAATATACCGCTTATGCGACACCCACCAACCGCTGAGGAGAAGTCAGATCCAAAATACTATCATTTCAACAGATTAGCCAACCATCCCACCAGTGAATATAATGGCTTGAAGTATATCTTCAGAGAAAAAATTGACTCAGGAGAATTACACAAGGAGACTGATTGTATTTACAAAGACCCCCTTCCTGTCAGGAACTTTACTCTCTCTGGAGACTCTGTCAACAGAGCGGTTCAATCCATGATGGAGCACATGTGCGAACTTCTTTATCTATCAAAAGCACAACGTAAAGATATTTTCACTTCCCTTAATCGTGTCGTTTCGGGTAAGCGTTTACTATTCATCGAGAAAGCTACTGTGTATCCTGAGCCTGCTTAAGAAGGCGTAACCATGAAGCATAACGAAAATCCTAGTTGGGGAATTCTTACTACTGCTCGCCTCAAGGATACTAAGTTTGAGCAAACGCTAATCGATGCGGGAACTGATGTCAATATTATCACCATCAAGACTCTGATGGTTGCAGGAATATCCAGGCACGAGGATAAGAACTTGTCGATTGTAATCAAGAATCCTAGAGGAAAGTCGAGGAGCGGTTACGACCACATCACTCTCGAAGTAAAAATAGATGACGCCAAGACACATACCAAGTTCCACACTATCAAATAAGATCCAAAATATGACATGTTTCTGGGACGCCCATGGGTTCGCAGCAACAAGATGGAATCTGGTGTATCTCTTCTGTCAGTGACAACACCTCCAAGACTCTCAAACAAGCCAGCAAATCCCAAAGACAGCCTATCAGATGAGTTCCGTCGCACAATGGATCTGGATGTGAAGCAATTGCCAGGAAAAGACATGAAGTCATAGGTTCAAAGTTTTCGCACACAAGTAAGTCACACCCAACCAACTCTTTTGCATCCAGCAACCCCACGTCCCATCAAAGCTTGGGGACTTGACCCTGATATCAAACCTACTCTGACTCGGCGATGTGAATGGGAAGCTGATCCTTTTTAAAATTTTATCAAATGGTTATGGATTATCTCTACTGGAGATAAGAAAATTATTAACCCGGTTATTCACAAGACATGTCATGAAGTGAAGGGGCCTGAACCCAATTCCTTTCATGTCGGGGATACGGTGGGGAAGATTACAGCCTCTTTTGAAGAAGAGTTGTATCTTATCGTTGAAACCTTGATCGGCGGTTACTATAATCTTGTCAATACTGACAAGCTAGAAGGGGTGGTCATACATGGAAATTGTCTTAAAGCTCACATCTATACCACCACCTTGCATTATTTCCCTATTTTATGCAATATTTGTAATTCCTCCAAAATATTTACAATATCTTGCATTCATACTTAGGATTTTAATTTATTAATCAAGCAAATTATTATTTCCTTAATATATATATATATATATATATCCTTCCAAGTTATTAAAAAACTCTCTTCCTACTCAAAAAAAAAATCCCAAAATAAAACCACAAAGAGTCAGGTATCTCAGAAAATAATAAAACCTAGAAAAAATCCTTGAAAACTGGTTCAGGACCTTCACAATACGTCTTCTCCATCTGCCCAAGAATTCCAATTGCAAGCTTTAACTCCCGAAAAAGCCTCTCAACCTTATGTCTAGCCTTGGTGACCATCTCCAAGTTAGGAGTCACATCTCCCTCTTGCAAGCGCTTCTCAATAGCTTCAAAGTGACGACGAAGCCATGAGACATTAAGATTAGCTCTTTCAGCCTCCTCCAAAGAATTCTTCAAGTCTTGAAGCACTACCTCAAAAACTTATCTACGGGGAAGAGAAACCATCTCATGCACAGTTAGCAGCAACACAGATACATTCTTCTCCATAGTACGATAACTTTTTGGGTTACCAACAAAGAAATGACCAAACTTCTTCCTTACTTTGGTATACATATCAGCATAGGAGTATAGGAAAGTACTCAATTGGAAGAATTCTATCAAACTTGAAGTCAAATCTAACTCCAGAGTTCGGGTACTCAATTGGAGCAGTCTCCATCAACATTTTGTACAAAGACACCACTCGGAGTGCTTTCTTCAACAATCGCATCAGGAGGAGCTTGCTCATGATTTTGAGATGAAAAGGCACATCACCAGCGTTACGGAACATGGTAACCTCCAATCCTTCACCTGCAAGTTCATCTATTTGTTTTGGTTCATTTCCCCCCTTAAAACAGAGACATTATAGAGATAATGAGTTAAAATATCTCAAGTACGAGAAATTGAAGCACAAACCATGAAGTTCATAAAATATGTCAATTATAATCCTAAAAATTCATTAAAAAGTATTTTGGGTCATGGCATATGGTTTATAAAGGATGTGGGATGTTTTGCAAAAATGTTGTGAGAAACGTTTTTACACTACCCTCCGGAAGGATTGAAACTGGAGCTAATTGGTAAGTAATTTAGGGGTGATTTATATACCAAAAGATTCATATGAATTTATACTACAACATACTAAAAGAGAGCGTCAATCAGATTAACGATCTAATAAGGGCGGACGAAACACTCTACTATATGACAGCTGAAAACCTATAGAATTTTGCCTGGAAAGTTCTGAACTCTCGGTGTCAAGTATTTTTCACCTAGTAAATGGACTCCAAATCCATAAATTTTGTTTGAAAAAGTGAGATCTTTCTGTTAGATAAATAATGATATGTCAACCACCTCATTCCTACTTTGGACAAAGATTCTACGGCCGTTACGGTAAGAAGATTTGAATCTGAATTTTTCTGACAACGAAAATTGTCGAAGTCTTTCATGAAATCATGTATGAATCTATACATTTGTTGGTATAAGAGCTATAATCATTCATTATGATTCTAAAACAATAGACTAAACTTACTTGGAGTTTTGGAAATCCATCGGAAGCAGAAGGCACCTCATAATACGAGTCGCCACCAAGTTCTTCGTTTTCAGCTCCGGATTCTTCAATTTCTTCAAATTGGAACTATTTTTTAGGTCCATTGTCATCTTGGATTTATTTCTCAGTACTTCCAACCACAATAGTACTTTCTGATATTAGGGTATCTATGTGTCTAGTCATCTAAGAATGATGATTATTCATAGGAGTCAGAATTCATTAAGTTTAGCACATACGAAAAAATTATGCAACTCGGGGATATCCGAAAAGAAAGTTTACTTATAACATAAGGAGCCGAAACGGCAATAACAACTAGGACACCAAACTTGAAACGTTGAATATTCAAGTTACCTGGATGAGTTACGCCCACAGACTATACAAAGATAATTATCAGGACAAATGGGTACTCCATGCAGAAAAGAAGAGTAAAGAAAATATGAGACACTTACCTTTTTCAAAGGAAGGTCTCCACTTCCAGGCATGATTACCCGTGGTCTCTTGTCCCCGGAATGGGGAATGGCGTCTGTCACAATATTAGACACAAAGTGTTTTGGGATCCACGACTGCAATAAACGAATTAAACGCTTAATTACTGATTAAAAGATGGTGATTCAACGAAGGATGATTTGAGATACTTGAGTCAAGCTGGAAATCAAGTCACGCCTCACTCCAGAGGCCATCTTCAAGTTCGTTCGGACCGCTAACTTTTTCTCAGAAGACTCCCCACGTACATCAGAAGGCTCACTGGACATGAAGTTCTTAAGGATAGTAAATTCTGCGTTCCAGAAATCAGCATATTCATCAGTGACACATCCTTTTTTATCGTTCTGGAAAAAAGAAATGCTTCGAACAGGGATGGTATGGGCACCCTCACATCGATGAAGCATTTTTATAGAAGGCATCGTAGTATGGTAACGAGGAATAGACTGATCAAAACCCATTTGCTGAGCCGCCCTATCGATGTTATAACTCTGCATGACATACTATCGGAGCGAACGACAAGAATAACCCCGAGGTACAACTATTCATAATAGTGGCCTCACTGACTATAGTAATACTACCCTCACCCCTTGGACCAGAACATAGGATAATATTAGAGCTCTCAGCAAAGGTCTCCGGTGGAAAGACATGTGGAAGCCTCGAACCGCAAGGTATGAAACTCACCTTCTTTTAATTGTCCATTAAACTAATAAGACCAACAGAAGAAGGTTTCTTCTTACTCCAACGGAGTATTCTAGCATACTCTATCTCTGCACTTGGATAAGAAGGCTTGTCCTTTGACGCATATTCAGGAAAATATTCCCATAACCAGGAGACCTTACCTGCAAGATGTTATCAAGAGAAGATCATTATCAAGTCACTAGCATGATTATGCAATTGAGCAAACAATAGTAACTAAACTAGTGAGTTAATACTAACGTTAAAAAAAGGGAGAAATAAGTGAATAAATGCTTCAGTAAAAAAAAGAAAAACGTGAACTATTCACGTAAAAAAATAAAAAATAGAACGCTTACTTGGTCGCCGAAACTGGCAGGCGTTGACTGGCCGGTGACCTCTCCGGATGGAAAACTGATGTTGCTGCTCGGGTGAGAGGAAAAAAAAAGGGGTGAGCTCTTGTCGCTAATGATATGGAGAGAATAAAAAATAATAATAAGGGTTTACTCCCTTTTATAGTAATTGGTTTCCAAATCTAGGTCAAAGAAGGATTTCCTTTTGGAGCTATGGTCCCGTGCCGCACACGGGTCAATTTTTGTCTGTAACACCTGCACTTTTCACATAACGCTTACTCAAAGACGCGTCGTGGCCTGGGATGAAGCTTCATCATAAATTTATAAAGCTTACTCAGGGATGCATCAGGTTGTGGATGCATAGTGCTTAAGCCCTTTTATGCGTGATGCATACTCGAGAATGCATCACAAGTCAAAAATGACCCTTACCCGGGAAAGGCACAAATGGTCTTGACGCGTACTCGAGAGCGCATCTGTCAGGGACCGGGAAATTCCGCCTCCGGTGCTATGCGCTGGGCAGGCTAGAATTTCCCCGATGTGCGGCATAAAAGATAGTAACCGGACCTTAAAGCTTAACTTCTCGATGTCATATGCAGGTTTATCTGCCTTTGCGAGTATCATATGTAGTTTCCATACCGTTCCAATTCACCCTTATTTTACAAAGGGTACATGACCATTATAGCTAATGGTGAATTCCTTTGGCAAGCATCACATAATTACGATCATTTTCCAGGCCTAACTCATGCCTTGGACTAGCACCTAGACCATTTCAAGCCTAATTTTTCGCTTCATCAATTTTGTTTCGACCATGTGCGGGAGTCTGCACTGGTCTTGCTCTTGCCAATGGTGCAGCAAGCAGGCATGTTCCATTCATACCGTATGGCTTGATAGGAAGTATGATCATCCATAAAATGGAATGAAACTACCTTATCAAGTGCGGTAACAAACATCTCTTGCATAGCATTACTGAGCTAGATGATATGTGTTACCAAAGCGTCGCAAACATCTCCCAAATTAGATGATATGAGCGATGAGATGCTGCACCTCAATACATTGTATTGCGGCTGCCTATGTACCCAACCCGTACCTTGAAGGGATCAAGCATGACCGTAGTTCATCAAAGTGTCAATTCGAAAGGAACAAGCAACTTAAGCCTATTAAGGCAAATCCAACATCAATTCCAACTTCATCTCAAGGCCAAAGGCAAAACAAATCCTAGACGGTATAGGCCGAAGGACATTCGCAACGTATGCACTAGTTTGTGCATAACTATCGTTATTTTATATGCAAATATGCGTTCTCAAGTACGTGACACGATTGAATGATGCTTTCGAGCTTTATGGCTAAGCTACAACCATATTGATGCTTAAGCATCAAGTATGCTCCAACGTATAGGCCACATCGCATATATATGTGCATTACCGCTCGTGCACATTCAAATTTTATCGAATAAGCTACAAGCATATTGATGCTTAAGCATCAAGTATACTCCAACGTATAGGCCACATCGCGTATATATGTGCATTACCGCTCACGCACATTCAAGCAAAACTCTCTCTTTATATATGTTTTATTCGCATTTTTACAAATAAATAAAAGAAGGGAAGAGACATCCATCGACTGCACTTCAGGAAAAAACGCCAACTGGTTAGTGCCTCTAGGTTAATCCGCTAACTGGTTGGCACCTCTAGGCAAATCCTCTAACTGGTTGGCGCCTTTTGGCAAATTCGCTAACTGGTTGGCGCCTCTAGGCAAATTCGCTAACTGGTTAGCATAGCTAAGCTAAACCGCCATCTGGTTAGGATATCTAAGGTTATTTTGCTTCCTGGTTAGCATAGCTAAGCATTATCAATTTCCAACCAACACCTCCTCTCTCTATATGTTTTATTTGCATTTATACAAGTGGATATAAGGAGGATATATGACGTTCATCTACTGCACTTTCTAGTGATGCATTCTCGGGATAGCATCATGGCATAATAGTGCATTCGCACTATAATGCATTCTCGGGTATGCAGCGTTGGTTTAGTAATGCATTCTCAATCATGCATCACGGCATAATAGTGCATTGGCACTATAATGCATTCTCGGATATACATCATTGGTTCAGTAATGCATTTTCAATCATGCATCATGGCATAATAGTGCATTAGCATTATAATGCATTCTCGGGTATGCAGCGTTGGTTCAGTGATGCATTCTTAATCATGCATCACGGCATAATAGTGCATTATCACTATGATACTCTCGGATACGCAACATTGGTTCAGTAATGCATTCTCAATCATGCATCACGACATAATAGTGCATTAGCACTATAATACTCTCGGATACGCAACATTGGTTCAGTGATGCATTCTCAATCATGCATCACGGCATAATAGTGCATTAGCACTAAAATGCATTCTCAGATATGCACCGTTGGTTCAGTGATGCATTCTCAATCATGTATCACGGCATAATAGTGCATTAGCACTATAATGTATTCGGGTATGTAGCGTTGGTTCAGTGATGCATTCTTAATCATGCATCACGGCATAATAGTGCATTAGCACTATGATGCTCTCGGATACGCAACATTGGTTCAGTGATGCATTCTCAATCATGTATCATGGCATAATTTTGCAATTGCACTATAATGCATTCCCGGGTATGCAGTGTTGGTTCAGTGATGCATTCTCAATCAATACATCACGGCATAATAGTGCATTAACACTATAATGCTCTCGGATATGCAACATTGGTTCAGTAATACATTCTCAATCATGCATCACGGCATAATAGTGCATTAGCAGTATAATGCATTCTCGGATATGCAGCGTTGGTTAAGTCATGCATTCTCAATCATGCATCACGGCGTAATAGTGCACTAGAACTAAAAAGCTCTCGGATACGCAACATTGGTTCAGTGATGCATTCTCAATCATGCGGCATAATAGTGATTTACAACTGTAATGCTCTCGGATACGCAACATTGGTTCAGTGATGCATTCTCAATCATCTATCACGGCATAATAGTGCATTAGGACTATAATGCATTCTCGGGTATGTAGCGTTGGTTCAGTGATGCATTTTTAATCATGCATCACGACATAATAATGCATTAGCACTATAATGCTCTCATATACGCAACATTGGTTAAGTGATGCATTCTCAATCATGCATCACGGCATAATGGTGCATTAGCACTATAATGTATTCTCGAATAAACGGCGTTTATTCAGTGATGCATTCTCAATCATGCATCGTGGCATAATAGTGCATTAGCACTATAATGCATTCTCGGATATGCAACATTGGTTCAGTGATGCATTCTCAATCATGCATCACGGCATAATAGTGAATTGCAACTGTAATGCTCTCAGATACGCAACATTGGTTCAGTGATGCATTCTCAATCATGCATCACGGCATAATAGTGCATTAGCACTATAATGTATTCTCGGATATACAGCATTGGTTCAGTAATGCATTTTCAATCATGCATCATGGCATAATAGTGCATTAGCACTATAATGCATTCTCGGATATGCAACATTGGTTCAGTGATGCATTCTCAATCATGCATCATGGCATAATAGTGTATTAGCATTATAATGCATTCTCGGGTATGCATCGTGGGTTCAGTGATGCATTCTTAATCATGCATCATGGCATAATAGTGCATTAGCACTATGATACTCTGGGATACGCAACATTGGTTCAGTAATGCATTATCAATCATGCATCACGGCATAATAGTGCATTAACACTATAATGCATTCTCGGATATGCAACATTGGTTCAGTATGCATTCTCAATCATGCATCACGGCATAATAGTGCATTAGCATTATAAAGTAATCTCGGTATGCATCTTTGGTTCAGTGATGCATTCTTAATCATGCATCACGGCATAATAGTGCATTAGCACTATGATACTCTCGGATACGCAACAATGGTTCAGTAATGCAATCTCAATCATGCATCACGGCATAATAGTGCATTAGCACTATAATACTCTCGGATACGCAACATTGGTTCAGTGATGCATTCTCAATCATTCATCACGGCATAATAGTGCACTAGCACTATAATGCATTCTCGGATATGCATCGTTGGTTCAGTGATGCATTCTCAATGATGTATCACGGCATAATAGTGCATTAGCACTATAATGCATTCGGGTATGTAGCGTTGGTTCAGTGATGCATTCTTAATCATGCATCACGGCATAATAGTGCATTAGCACTAAAATGCATTCTCAGATATGCACCGTTGGTTCAGTGATGCATTCTCAATCATGTATCACGGCATAATAGTGCATTAGCACTATAATGTATTCGGGTATGTAGCGTTGGTTCAGTGATGCATTCTTAATCATGCATTACGGCATAATAGTGCATTAGCACTATGATGCTCTCGGATACGCAACATTGGTTCAGTGATGCATTCTCAATCATGTATCACGGCATAATTTTGCAATTGCACTATAATGCATTCCCGGGTATGCAGTGTTGGTTCAGTGATGCATTCTCAATCAATACATCACGGCATAATAGTGCATTAACACTATAATGCTCTCGGATATGCAACATTGGTTCAGTAATACATTCTCAATCATGCATCACGGCATAATAGTGCATTAGCACTATAATACTCTCGGATACGCAACATTGGTTCAGTGATGCATTCTCAATCATTCATCACGGCATAATAGTGCACTAGCACTATAATGCATTCTCGGATATGCATCGTTGGTTCAGTGATGCATTCTCAATCATGTATCACGGCATAATAGTGCATTAGCACTATAATGCATTCGGGTATGTAGCGTTGGTTCAGTGATGCATTGTTAATCATGCATCACGGCATAATAGTGCATTAGCACTATGATGCTCTCGGATACGCAACATTGGTTCAGTGATGCATTCTCAATCATGTATCACGGCATAATTTTGTAATTGCACTATAATGCATTCCCGGGTATGCAGCGTTGGTTCAGTGATGCATTCTCAATCATACATCACAGCATAATAGTGCATTAACACTATAGTGCTCTCGGATATGCAACATTGGTTCAGTGATACATTCTCAATCATGCATCACGGCATAATAGTGCATTAGCAGTATAATGCATTCTCGGATATGCAGCGTTGGTTCAGTGATGCATTCTCAATCATGCATCACGGCGTAATAGTGCATTAGAACTATGATGCTCTCGGATACGCAACATTGGTTCAGTGATGCATTCTCAATTATGTATCATGCATAATAGTGCATTACAACTGTAATGCTCTCGGATACGCAACATTGGTTCAGTGATGCATTCTCAATCATCTATCATGGCATAATAGTGCATTAGGACTATAATGCATTCTCGGGTATGTAGCGTTGGTTCAGTGATGCATTCTTAATCATGCATCACGGCATAATAATGCATTAGCACTATAATGCTCTCATATACGCAACATTGGTTCAGTGATGCATTCTCAATCATGCATCACGGCATAATGGTGCATTAGCACTATAATGCATTCTCGGATAAACGGCGTTTATTCAGTGATGCATTCTCAATCATGCATAACGGCATAATAGTGCATTAGCACTATAATGTATTCTCGGATATGCAACATTGGTTCAGTGATGCATTCTCAATCATGCATCATGGCATAATAGTGCATTGTCACTATAATGCATTCCCGGATATGCAACAATTGTTCAGTGATGC
The DNA here is from genome assembly GCA_023531435.1 of Papaver californicum. Taxonomy (NCBI): domain Eukaryota; kingdom Viridiplantae; phylum Streptophyta; class Magnoliopsida; order Ranunculales; family Papaveraceae; genus Papaver; species Papaver californicum. The sequence goes on along the minus strand of JAJJMC010022364.1, from coordinate 2,022,501 downwards.
ATTCTCAATCATGCATCACGGCGCAATAGTGCACTAGAACTATGATGCTCTCGGATACGCAACATTGGTTCAGTCTGCATCGATGTCCAAGTATCATTTGTAAGACATACCCTTGTCTTATTTGTCTTGAAATAAGTTATCAATGAGGCCTTTTCATTCAAAAACAACGTGCAGATATCACGATACACTGTCAGACGACTTGGAATCTTAAATCTCAGCTCAAGATACTTACTGTAAGCCCTAAAACCTTCACCTTCAAAAATTCTAAAAGACATTTCATCTGTAATAATAAACCTGATCAGCGCTCTCCTACATCCTTCTTTAGAAAAAGTGACCCCCATCAACTGTGGTTCCTCTCCCGGCTTGCACGGCTGAAAACCAAGTGTCTGTTGTCCTCCCTGTTCCTTATCATAATAGTGCATTAGCATTATAATGCATTCTCGGATATGCAACAATTGTTCAGTGATGCATTCTTAATCATGCACCACGGCATAATTGTGCATTAGCACTATAATGCATTCTCGGATATGCAGCGTTAGTTCAGTGATGCATTATCAATCATGTATCACGGCATAATTGTGCAATTGCCCTATAATGCATTCCCGGGTATGCAGCGTTGGTTCAGTGATGCATTCTCAATCATACATCACGGCATAATAGTGCATTAGCACTATAATGCTCTCGGATACGCTACATTGGTTCAGTGATACATTCTCAATCGTGCATCACGGCATAATAGTGCATTAGCACTATAATGCATTCTCGGATATGCAGCGTTGGTTCAGTGATGCATTCTCAATCATGCATCAGGACGTAATAGTGCATTAGAACTATGATGTTCTTGGATACGCAATATTGGCAGTAATGCATTCTCAATCATGCATCACGGCATAATAGTGCATTACAAATGTAATGCTCTCGGATACGCAACATTGGTTCAGTGATGCATTCTCAATCATGCATCACGGGATAATACTGAATTGCAACTGTAATGCTCTCAGAAACGCAACATTGGTTCAGTGATGCATTCTCAATCATGCATCACGGCATAATAGTGCATTATCACTGTAATGCATTCTCGGATATGCAGCATTGGTTCAGTAATGCATTCTCAATCATACATCACGGCATAATAGTGCATTAGCATTATAATGCATTCTTGGATATGCAACATTGGTTCAGTGATGCATTCTCAATCATGCATCACGGCATAATAGTGCATTAGCACTATAATGCATTCTCGGATATGCAACATTGGTTCAGTGATGCATTCTCAATCATACATCACGGCATAATAGTGCATTAGAACTATGATGCCCTTGGATACGCAACATTGGTTTAGTGATGCATTCTCAATCATGCATCACGACATAATAGTGCATTAGCACTATAATGCATTCTCGGATATGCAACATTGGTTCAGTGATGCATTCTCAATCATGCATCATGGCATAATAGTGCATTATCACTATAATGCATTCTCGGATATGCAACATTGGTTCAGTGATGCATTCTCAATCATGCATCACAGCGTAATAGTGCATTAGAACTACGATGCTCTCGGATACGCAACATTGGTTCAGTGATGCATTCTAAATCATGCATCACGGCATAATAGTACATTAGCACTATAATGTATTCTCGGATATGCAACATTGGTTCAGTGATGCATTCTCAATCATGCATCATGGCATAATAGTGCATTAGCATTATAATGCATTCTCGGATATGCAACATTGGTTCACTGATGCATTCTCAAACATGCATCACGGCTTAATAGTGCATTAGCATTATAGTGCATTCTCGGGTATGCATCGTTAGTTCAGTGATGCATTCTCAATCATGCATCACGGCATAATAGTGCATTACAACTGTAATGCTCTCGCATATGCAACATTGGTTCAGTGATGCATTCTCAATCATGCATCACTGCATAATAGTGCATTAGCACTATAATGCATTCTCGGATATGCAGCATTGGTTCAGTAATGCATTCTCAATCATACATCACGGCATAATAATGCAGTAGTATTATAATGCATTCTCAGATATGCAACATTGGTTCAATAATGCATTCTCAATCATGTATCACGGCATACTAGTGCATTAGCATTATAATGCATTCTCGAGTATGCAGCGTTGGTTCAGTTATGCATTCTTATTCATGCATCACGGTATAATAGTGCATTAGCACTATGATGCTCTCGGATACGCAATATTAGTTCAGTGATGCATTCTCAATCATGCATCACGGCATAATAGTGATTAGCACTATGATGCATTCTCGGATATGCAGCGTTGGTTCAGTAATGCATTCTCAATCATGTATCACGGCATAATTGTGCATTAGCACTACAATGCATTCTCGGGTATGCAACGTTGGTTCAGTGATGCATTCTCAATCATGCATCATGGCATAATAGTGCATTAGCACTATAATGCATTCTCGGATAAGCAACATTAGTTCAGTTATGCATTCTCAAACATGTATCACGGCATAATAGTGCATTAGCATTATAATGCATTCTCAGGTATGCAACGTTGGTTCAGTAATGCATTCTCAATCATGCATCACGGCATAATAGTGCATTACAACTGTAATGCTCTTGGATACGCAACATTGGTTCAGTGATGCATTCTCAATCATGCATCACTGCATAATAGTGCATTAGCGCTATAATGCATTCTCGGATATGCAACATTGGTTCAGTAATGCATTCTCAATCATACATCACGGCATAATAATGCATTAGAATTATAATGCATTCTCAGATATGCAACAATGGTTCAGTGATGCATTCTCAATCATGCATCACGGCATAATAGTGCATTAGCATTATAATGCATTCTCGGATATGCAGCGTTGGTTCAGTGATGCATTTTTAATCATGCATCACGGCGTAATAGTGCATTAGCATTATAATGCATTCTCGGGTATGCAACGTTGGTTCAGTGATGCATTCTCAATCACGCATCACGGTATAATAGTGCATAATCACTATAATACATTCTCGGGTAGACAACATTGGTTCAGTGATGCATTCTCAATCATACATCACGGCATAATAGTGCATTAGCACTATAATGCTCACAGATATGCAACATTGGTTCAGTGATGCCTTAATCATGCATCACGGCATAATAGGGCATTAGCACTATAATGCACTCTCGAATAAGCAACATTGGTTCAGTGATGCATTCTTAATCATGCATCACGGCATAATAGTGCATTAGCATAATAATGCATTCTCGCGTATACAGCCCTGGTTCAGTGATGCATTCTCAATCATGCATCACGGCATAATAGTGCATTAACACTATAATGCATTTTCGGATATACAACATTGATTCAGTAAGGCATTCTCAATCATGCATCACGGTATAATAAAGCATTAGCACTATTATTCTCTCGGATACGCAATATTGGTTCAGTGATGCATTCTTAATCATGCATCACGGCATAATAGTGCATTAGCACTATAATGCATTCTCGGATAAGCAACATTGGTTCAGTGATGCATTCTCAAACATGCATCACGGCATAATAGTGCATTAGCATTATATTGCATTCTCGGGTATGCAGTGTTGGTTCAGTGATGCATTCTTAATCATGCATCACGGCATAATAGTGAAATAGCACTATGATGTTCTTGGATACGCAACTTTGGTTCAGGATGCATTCTCAATCATACATCACAACATAATAGTGCATTAGCACTATAATGCATTCTCGGATATGCAGCGTTGGTTCAGTAATGCATTCTCAATCATGTATCACGGCATAATAGTGCATTAGCACTATAACACATTCTCGGATATGCATCGTTTGTTCAGTGATGCAATCTCAATCATGTATCACGGCATAATAATGCATAATCACTATAATACATTCTCGGGTAGACAACATTGGTTGAGTGATGCATTCTCAATCATACATCACGGCATAATAGTGCATTAGCACTATAATGCTCACAGATATGCAACATTGGTTCAGTGATGCCTTAATCATGCATCACGGCATAATAGGGCATTAGCACTATAATGCACTCTCGAATAAGCAACATTGGTTCAGTGATGCATTCTCGAACATGAACCACGACATAATAGTGCATTAGCATTATATTGCATTCTCGGGTATGCAACGTTGGTTTCAGTGATGCATTCTCAAACATGCATCATGGCATAATAGTGCATTAGCACTATGATGCTCTCGGATACGCAACATTGGTCCAGTGATGCATTCTCAATCATGCATCATGGCATAATAGTGCATTACAACTGTAATGCTCTCGGATATGCAAAATTGGTTCAGTGATGCATTCTCAATCATGCATCATGGCATAATAGTGCATTAGCACTATGATGATCTCGGATACACAACATTGGTTCAGTTATGCATTCTCAATCATGCATCACAGCATAATAGTGCATTAGCACTATAATGCATTCTCGGATATGCAACGTTGGTTCAGTTATGCATTCTTAATCATGCATCATGGCA
>JAJJMC010022364.1:1973849-2005010 GCA_023531435.1 Papaver californicum | reverse complement strand
TCAATCATGCATCATGGCATAATAGTCCATTAGCACTATAATGCATTATCGGATATGAAACATTAGTTCAGTTATGCATTCTCAAACATGCATCACGGCATAATAGTGCATTAGCACTATAATGCATTTTCGGATATGCAATATTGATTCAGTGATGCATTCTCAATCATGTATCACGGTATCATAGTGCATTAGCATTATAATGCATTCTCGGGTATGTAGCATTGGTTCATTGATGCATTCTCAATCATGCATCACGGCATAATAGTGCATTAGCACTATGATGCATTCTCAATCATGCATCATGGCATAATAGTGCAGTAGCATTATAATTCATTCTCGAGTATGCAACGTTGGTTCAGTGATGCATTCTTAATCATGCATCACGGCATAATAGTGCATTAGCACTATGACGCTCTCGGATACGCAATATTGGTTCAGTGATGCATTCTCAATCATGCATCACGGCATAATAGTGCATTAGCATTATAATGCCTTCTCGGATATGCAACATTGGTTCGGTGATGCATTTTTAATCATGCATCACGGCATAATAGTGCATTGGCATTATAATGCATTCTCGGGTATGCAGCGTTGGTTCAGTGATGCATTCTCAATCATGCATCACGGAATAATAGTGCATTACCACTGTAATGCTCTCGGATACGCAACATTGGTTCAGTGATGCATTCTCAACTATGCATCACGGCATAATAGTGCATTAGCACTATAATGCATTCTCGGGTATGCAGCATTGTTTCAGTCATGCATCATGGCATAATAGTCCATTAGCACTATTATGCATTCTCGGATATGAAACATTGGTTCAGTGATGCATTCTTAATCATGCATAACGGCATAATAGTGCATTAGCACTTAATGCATTCTCGGATATGCAACATTGGTTCAGTGATGCATTCTCAAACATGCATCATGGCATAATAGTGCATTAGCATTATGATGCATTCTCAATCATGCATCATGGCATAATAGTGCAGTAGCATTATAATGCATTCTCGAGTATGCAACGTTGGTTCAGTGATGCATTCTTAATCATGCATCACGGCATATAGTGCATTAGCACTATGACGCTCTCGGATACGCAACATTGGTTCAGTGATGCATTCTCAATCATGCATCACGGCATAATAGTGCATTAGCATTATAATGCATTCTCGGATATGTAACATTGGTTCAGTGATGCATTCTTAATCATGCATCACGGCATAATAGTGCATTAGCATTATAATGCATTCTAAGGTATGCAGCGTTAGTTCAGTGATGCATTCTCAATCATGCATCACGGTATAATAGTGCATTACCATTGTAATGCTCTTGGATACGCAACATTGGTTCAGTGATGCATTCTCAATTATGCATCACGGCATAATTGTACATTAGCACTATAATGCTTTCTCGGATATCTAGCATTGGTTCAGTAATGCATCCTCAATCATACATCACGGCATAACAGTGCATTAGCACTATAATGCATTCTCGGATATGCAACATTGGTTCAGTGATGCATTCTCAATCATGCATCACGGCATAATAGTGCATTAGCACTATAATGCATTTTCGGATATGCAACATTGATTCAGTGATGCATTCTCAATCATGCATCACGGTATAATAGTGCATTAGCATTATCATGCATTCTCGGGTATGCAGCGTTGGTTCAGTTATGCATTCTTAATCATGCATCACGGCATAATAGTGCATTGGCACTATGATGCTCTCAGATACGCAATATTAGTTCAGTGATGCATTCTCAATCATGCATCATGGCATAATAGTGCATTAGCACTATCATGCTCTCGGATACGCAACATTGGTTCAGTGATGCATTCTTAATCATGCATCACGGCATAATAGTCCATTAGCACTATGATGCATTCTCGGATATACAGCGTTGGTTCAGTAATGCATTGCCATTCATGTATCACGGCATAATAATGCATTATCGGGTATGCAGCGTTGGTTCAGTGATGCATTCTCAATCATGCATCATGGCATAATAGTGCATTAGCACTTAATGCATTCTCGGATATGCAACATTGGTTCAGTTATGCATTCTCAAACATGCATCACGGCATAATAGTGCATTAGCATTATAATGCATTCTCGGGTATGTAGTGTTGGTTCATTGATGCATTCTCAATCATGCATCAATGCATAATAGTGCATTAGCACTATGATGCATTCTCAATCATGCATCATGGCATAATAGTGCAGTAGCATTATAATGCATTCTCGAGTATGCAACGTTGGTTCAGTGATGCATTCTTAATCATGCATCACGGCATAATAGTGCATTAGCACTATGACGCTCTCGGATACGCAATATTGGTTCAGTGATGCATTCTCAATCATGCATCACGGCATAATAGTGCATTAGCATTATAATGCCTTCTCGGATATGCAACATTGGTTCAGTGATGCATTTTTAATCATGCATCACGGCATAATAGTGCATTGGCATTATAATGCATTCTCGGGTATGCAGCGTTTGTTCAGTGATGCATTCTCAATCATGCATCACGGCATAATAGTGCATTAGCACTATAATGCATTCTCGGGTATGCAGCATTGTTTCAGTGATGCATTCTCAATCATGCATCATGGCATAATAGTCCATTAGCACTATAATGCATTCTCGGGTATGAAACATTGGTTCAGTGATGCATTCTTAATCATGCATCACGGCCTAATAGTGCATTAGCACTATAATGCATTCTCGGATATGCAACATTGGTTCAGTGATGCTTTCTCAAACATGCATCATGGCATAATCGTGCATTAGCATTATATTGCATTCTCGGGTATGTAGCGTTGGTTCATTGATGCATTCTCAATCATGCATCACGGCATAATAGTGCATTAGCATTATGATGCATTCTCAATCATGCATCATGGCATAATAGTGCAGTAGCATTATAATGCATTCTCGAGTATGCAACGTTGGTTCAGTGATGCATTCTTAATCATGCATCACGGCATAATAGTGCATTAGCACTATGACGCTCTCGGATACGCAACATTGGTTCAGTGATGCATTCTCAATCATGCATCAAGGCATAATAGTGCATTAGCACTATAATGCTCTTGGATATGCAACATTGGTTCAGTGATGCATTCTCAATCATGCATCACGGCATAATAGTGCATTAGCACTATAATGCATTCTCGGATATGTAGCGTTGGTTCAGTGATGCATTCTAAATCATGAATCACGTTATAATAGTCCATTAGCAGTATAATGCATTCTCGGGTATACAGCGTTGGTTCAGTGATGCATTCTCATTCATACATCACCGCATAATAGTGCATTAGCACTATAATGCTCTCGGATACGTAACATTTGTTCAGTGATATATTCTAAATCATGCATCACGGCATAATAGTGCATTAGCACTATAATGCATTCTTTGATATGCAACATTGGTTCAGTGATGCATTCTTAATCATGCATCACGGCATAATAGTGTATTAGCACTATAATACATTCTCGGATATGCATCATTGGTCCAGTGATGCATTCTCAATCATGCTTCACGGCATAATAGTGCATTAGCACTATGATGCTCTCGGATACACAACATTGGTTCAGTTATGCATTCTCAATCATGCATCACGGCATAATAGTGCATTAGCACTATAATGCATTCTCGGATATGCAACGTTGGTTCAGTGATGTATTTTCAATCATGCATCATGGCATAATAGTGCATTAGCACTATAATGCATTCTCGGGTATGCAGTGTTGGTTCAGTGATGCATTCTCAATCATACATCATGGCATAATAGTGCATTAGCACTATAATGCTCTCGGATTCGCAACATTGGTTCCGTGATGCATTCTCAATCATGCATTACAGCCTAATAGTATGCATTAGTACTATAATGCTCTCGGGTATGCAGAGTTGGTTCAGTGATGCATTCTTAATCATGCATCACGGCATAATAGTGCATTAGCACTATAATGCTCTCGGATACGCATCATTGGTTCAGTGATGCATTCTCAATCATGCATCACGACATAATAGTGTGTTATCACTATAATTCTCTCAGATACGCATCAAAGCGATTTGTCCTTTTCCCGGGTAAGGGTCATCTTTGACCTGTGATGCATCCTTGAATATGCATCATGCGTAATAGGGCCTTAACACTATAATTTGATGTCAAGGCATCCATATCCTGATGCAATCCTAAGTGATTTATAAGTTTAGGGTGAAGCTTCATCCCAGGTCATGACGCGTCCCTGAGTAACGTTATGCGAAAATTGCGGGTGTTACAGCATCATAGTGCTGAAGCACTATTGTTACGTGATGCTTACGCGAGGACGTATCACTAGAAAGTGCAGTAGATGAATGTCATTTACCCTCGTTATATCCACTTGTAGAATGTGAATAAAACATATATAGGGAGAATTCGTTTGTTGGAAATCGATGAAGAGTACCCGAGGATGTTTACCAAGCAAGCATCCCAATTGATGTGAAGTGTACTTGAGGACACGTACCTGAGGAAGCTTTACTGATCCGTGATGTGTACCGAGTATGCATCACAAGAAAGTGCAGTCGATGGATGTCCCTTACCCTCCTTTTCCAAACATATGGAAATACGATTAAGACATATATAGGAAGGGGGCTTGGGTTGAATGTGCATGAACAGTAATGTACATATATGCGATGTGAGTTATATGTTGGTGCATACTTGATGCATAAGCATCAATATGCTTGTAGCTTACCGGAGTAAGCTTGAATTATGAGCATCATGCATCCATGTTGTATACTCGGGAATGCATTATGCATACTAAGTAACAATAATTTTGCACGAGCCACTGCATACCTTACAAAAGTCCCTTGGCCTATACGGACTAGGTTTTTCTTGGCCATTAGCCTTATAACGAAGATGGAATCGATGTTGGCTTTGCCTTAATACACTTATATTGTTTGTTCCTTTCGAAATGACCCTTCGGGTGAACTACGGTCATGCTTGATCCCTTCAAGGTACGGGTTGGGTACGTAGGAAGCCGCAATGCAATGCATTGAGGTACAACACCTTGTCGTTCATATCATCTAATCTAGAGTTGATTGTGACATTATGGTAATCCATATCATCTGGCTCAGCAATGCTAAGCAAGAGATGATTGTAGCCACACTCGATGAAGTAGTTGCAATTCCATTCGATGGATTTCTCATGTTTCCTATCAACCTTTACGGTATGGAATGGCATGTGCCTGGATGTTGTACCTTTGACAAGAACAAGATCAGTGCAGGCTCCAGCGCATGGTTGAAACAGATTTGAAGGAATTAGAAATTAGGCTTGAAATGGCCTATGCGCTAGTCCAAGGCATGAGTTAGGCCTGGACAAATAAAGGCAAGCAAGTGATGCATTCCAAAGGCATCACCATTGGATTTTATGGCCTTGAGCCCTTAGCAGTATAAGGGGTGAGTTGGAGCAGTGTGGAAACTATGTTTCGAGTATCATGCTTGCGAAGCATGCTTGGAAACCTGCATTTGCCTAGCGAGAAGTGAAGCTTTAAGGCCCGGTTACTGTCACTTTCAAGTGGCGCATCGGGAGTTCTGGTCTGCCCAGCGTGTAGCGCCAGAAGGCAGAATTTTCCGTCTGTCACATAGTCTCTCCATCATACAAATTAGCCACGCTTCACTAATTTATGCTCTCCAGATGAGGCCCTATCATCCTACAAGCACAATTAAGTCATTTATTGCTCCTTCCGATTATTCTATGTCATCGGAGTAATCATCAAATCATAATTCCTGGTAATTTCCGACAATTAAGCTTGTTAATTTATTTGGCTTATATCAGTAAAAAAATCACCATCTAGTGTTTACCACGAAACATTATTGTTTCACGCTAAGCAAGGGACCTAATGTTGATGGTGAGTTTTTGACAAGGGAGAAAATTATAATATTTCTTTTGCCCAGCTGCAGAAGCATGATATAAATATGTATGAATTCCCGACCCGGCATCAGAATTATGAATACGTATTTTTATCTTACATTCTGGAAGACAATTGAGAATGCATATCCAGCTCATGGTTGCACTAACCCTGTAGCTATTTTATATATGAATGCACCTACAGAATTTCAAGGCTTTACCCAGCTAAACCCTCGTTATTTCATGTGCGTACATGCAAATTACTTGAATTAATCGGAATACACCGATTATAAAAAATTATGAACATTCGGAATGAATGCTATGTCATCTCTGAATGAAAACGCAAATTAAATGCATACTATCTATTTGCAGAGTCACGTCAAACATTATCTCAAGTCGCAAACTTCCACAGCTGAATTCCTCGAATATGTTTTGTATGCACTGCATCAAAGCCAAGCATAACGCCAACATTAAATTCATGCGACTGAGAATCCATAAGCAAGCCATGGCTATGGTCACATCACCAACAAGTGTCATCCCTAGACATGCTCCTAGCACCAAATCAACTAGCCTACACGCACATTAGCATAGCGCTATTATTAGCACCGCCAGCAGTGCTAGGTAGCAACAGCGCCAGCGCCTGCAACAACGCTAGCCTAGACACTAACTCCAGCGCTAGTGCTAGCACTGCTAGCAATGCCGCTAGCACCCTATCCTTACCTCTCTCAGCGTTATTCTCATTTGATTGTTCCAACATTATCGTTTGCTACTGGCGCCAATACTAGGCCATTACCATACAACGTTGGCACAAACTAATTGATAGTATTATCTAACGATAAACTCACGAATTACTCACGTGTTTGAGTCGATGACTCCACTAACTCCTATGAGAAATTAAAAAAAAATACATGGGGGGATTCTTCATGGGGTTTTGTTCTTGTGGTTACGGCAACATACAGCGTGGCAATACCCCATGACGAAAAGATTACGAAGTAGTGGTGACGGTTGGGGAAGTTAAGGAGATAATGGAGTAATGGAGTAATGGATTAATGGTTTCCCGAAAATTCCAAGGCGGTTAAACCATTATCCCAACAATCTTTATCTCTCCATATCCTCGCTACCTCCACTAGTCACAAGGAAGTACGTGTGTTCCCAAACTATTATAAATAGGCTACTTAGCCATTCAGGAAAGGGAACAAGCTTACCATTCTCTCACAAGCTCTATTATTCTTTATAGTTCAACAATTCTATACACAATTCATCACACTCATTTCCTTCACCTTTCTCTTCTTCCCTCCCCTACGATCAACCCATTTTCTCTCCTCCTGACCAACGCAGGACGGAATGACTACTTTTGTGGTTTAGGCTTGTCTTGTACGATTTTGATTTCCGAATCTAAAGAAAGTACTTCAACAGTATATTGTTTTTCCTAAGAGCAATTTTGAGGTCCTAACATCAAGAACTAACAAAGATCAACTGGATCAGCCGCTTTCTCTAGCTAGGGATGATTGGAAAGAAACTCTTCATTCCCATGTTCTCTCTCTTGACATTCCCAGTACGTACCTAATTTTCCTGGAAAATTTGAGTGTTGATGAAAACTGATTTTGGGTTACTTATTTATACCCATCCAATAAAGGTGGCTTTAGGATGTCCTAGTGGTGAGTAAAAATCCTATACTACCCTTTACTGTATTACAAAACCTAAATCTATCATTATCATTTTCATTAACCATTCAAACAAAAACTCCTCATCTTCTCCTTATGTTTTTCCTTCTCCATCTACCGATTCTTTTTTTTAATCTTTGTAACGACGACTAAACATACTCAAGTTTCATGATCAAATCATCCAGTTATTGGGTCTTTATCAAAATCGAAGGAGATGGTTTATGAAGAACGCGAAGTTATTGACATCGATTCGGCCACTGATTCTGACGATATAACTCTTCATCAATTCCAAATGACCCAAATAAGGTAAGTTATATCGAACTTTTAGGGTTTTATTGATTAAGTTGAAGAAATTTGGAAAAAAATATCTAGGGTTTTCTGTTATGAAGCATAATCGATATTACTTGATTTTGTCTACTGATTATGCCACGAGTTCCTCATTTCTGAAGAACATCATCCTTAATCGGTAGATCGGATTTCTATTTATCTACCGACTATGACCTGTATTTTCTTTCTGTAAAAATATTGGATATAATTGGTAGATATAAAATTTCTTTATATACCGATTATGTTTTATGTTTGTAGCATGTTTCTATTTTTATCCGATACAATTAAAAGGCTACACAATAGTCGGTGGTTATTAACCGTGGTTTATATACCGATTATAGTTGTTTCAACAACTATAAGTTTTTGCCCAAAAATGAGGCATAATTGGTAGTTAAATAATCAATCAAACCTATCAATTGTGCATAATCGGAAGGTTATAAGGAACCCGACCTACGGATTTTATAGATAATCGGTGGTTGTTTTATAGTTTTTTTCTACCGATTATGGTTCCATTTAGTTTCGGTGAGCTAGATTAGGCCCTTCTTATTATGCCCTTGGTAGTAGATAGGGTTTATTGGTTTAATTTCTCTTGAAGACTTTGATTTGTTGTACAAATGTTTTTACTTATAATCGATAGATAAGAGTGAATTAGACCTACTGGTTGGGTCTTATGTTCTTACAAGTTATGTATTTTTTAATTTATAAATAAGAAGGGGAAGAAAAAGGCTACTCCTTCTTCAAAACCTCTTTGCAAAATAACTGGACCAGTAACTCTAGAAGATATTCTAACTAGAATGACCAGTGATCCGAATTTTGTAAGTTGGTTCCACAGTGATGACAACCCTTTGAACAGTACTCTAACTATACTGAAATTGAATTAGAAGAAGAAGAAGTTCATGGTCCGATTATTTTTTTCAGAGTATCAGACTTTACATGTGTAAACTCCTATTAAGATGGAAATGGCGACTACATAGATCCACCTGAGGAGTTAGAAGAAAAAGTTGATGAGAACAAAAAGGGGGGAGTTGAAGTTGCTAAGAATAAGACGAGAGTAACAAAGAGTTGAAGAATTTGATGAGATCAATGAGATTGAATATCCCTTTGTATATCTACGATGTGTTTTCTTTCGTTGTTGTTGGGTGTTTTAAGTTATTTTGAACAATGTTATGTAGTAAGGGATGAACCGATTTCTTTCAGTTTAGATAATATTATGTTAATTGTTTTTAAGTTTACTCAATTATCAACTTGCATTATAGTTCACCTTAATCGTTAACATAGTGTAGGGAAGTATCATGGCCCTTATATGAAACAGGATCAACCGCACCAATGATCTAAATATATTAGCAACAAGGTAGCCTAATATAATCGGTAGTTCGTGGTTATCATTATCTACCGATTATTATAATCGGTAGATAATGATAACCAAGAAATACCAATTATATGTTGAAATCTAGACAAGTTTTCTAGATAAAATACAAAAACATTAGGAGGTTTAAGTTTATACACAACTACCGGTTATATGGAAATCGGTGGAAAAATATAACCAACTTACTACCGATTGTAACCACAAACTAGTCAGGTTTCTGAACCTGAAAGTTTATATAATCGGTAGATAAGCTTAGTTACTTTCTACAGATTGTGAGAGTATAAAAATCGAAATTTTCAGATTTTGGAAAAATTTACATCTGGGGCTACTTTCATAATCGGTAGAAATTCAACTTCTATAAACTACCGATTATGAAAAAAGAAAAATTCGAAAACTGGGAAGAGAGATCAATTTGGGGCTTATTTTATAATATTTAATAATTTATCTTATCTAAATTAACGATTATATAATGGTAGTGGAACTGAAGTTTACAATCGGTAGATGTTTAAGTTCACTAAACTACCGATTATGAAAGAAAAAAAAAATTGAAATTGGGAAAAAAATTCAATTTGAAGCATGCAAAAAAATTCAATTTGAAATCGGTAGTTTCAATTGTGTAATCGGTAGATAATATATTCCATTATTTACCGATTTTGGGACGTCAACATCATTAAATGCATGCAAAAATGGAGTTTTTTTGCTAACGATCACATACAAACGCATACTAAGTGGGGTTTTGAGTTTCTTAACACAATATATGTTTGTTTGATGCATTATTATCTTCAATTTGATGTGATTCTTAATTTTCTTTGTTGAAGACCCAAAACCTTCAATGGTTTCTCAACTTCTTCTTATTCTTCTTCTCTAACACTAACTATATAATCATATTTAACTAACTAATTAATCAACGATATATTAGCCATTATGAAAAATAGGTGTATAAAGGATGTGTTGAAATTACTTCTTAATGATCCTATTTTGTTTTATTTATAGCCCTAAATTAGTTTTCATCAGCTCTCAAATTCGCCAGGTTTCATAACTCTTGTTTAACAACTACTAAAACTCTAGCCGTTCCATTATTTGAAATTTTCTTTTAACGTCACTATCTGCCTTCCATTATAATTTTCTAGTTCATGCTTCTGTTATAACTATTTGGTTATATTGGTGTTTTTATATACATTACACATCTTGAATCATATGAATCCCACTTGGGAATCCAAAATGATAGAATGCACGTTTTTTAGTGCACGCATACACGCTCTTTTTTTACACTGTTGATTTACAGCATTCACTCCATCTAGATTTGCATGGAATGCGCCCTAGAACAACATTTTAGAATATAAAGTAGCCAAGACCAAGGTTAATTCATGTTAATGGACCACCAATTCTTTGCATTCGGTCAAATTTTGTTCTGAATATAAATCACATTGTACCGAAGGATGTAACTAACGTGGAGAGTGCAAATACAGTAAAGTCTATGGTGACAGATCATATTCACAGTGAGTATTAGCCGAAGAAATTTGTAGAATAGACCAATCTGATAGTGTTATTATAGTGCATTTGCATATTGGGTGTGCACATAATAGTAGCGGAACATATAGTGGTAAGAATTGAGTATTAGGCCTTAGCCGTGGTGAATTATCTTTTGCATCTCACACTGATCGTAAGTATGGTTTTAAGAAATTCTCTTAGGGTCCGTTTGGAACTCTTATGTCGGAGGTAATTGGACGATGTAGTACAGTCAAAGGGAGTAATCAAGGGATGCATTCAAATGTTTGGACTCTTAAAAACTAAATCGTGATTCCAAATAAGAAACTCAACAAACTAAAACCTAGAAAAATAAAGGATTATTCAAATACAATTACAAGATATATGTAGTATTTTAAATTTTGAAATATGAAAAGCATCACATGAATCAGATATATTTTGTATTTTAAAGATATAAAAATATCACATGAATCACATATGAGAAACAAGAAATTTTAAGACAGACTTACTTTGTGTAAGATGTTTGTTATGTTACCCGTACAAAATGTTAATAATATGAAAAACCTAAGACAATGAATATTGGTAACAGTATCAAAAACCTAATAAATGAAAATATTAAGAGTAGTATTTTTCACGTTAACAGTATATTTTTTTCACAATTAAAGATAAATTTAGACAAAACTGCATACATATATCGAGAACGAAAAAAATATATTTGTTGGACCATGGTATCCCGTCCTATCTAAAACACGGCCCTGAACTGATTATTCACTATTGAAAAATTTCCCAATAAAAAAATACAAAAAGGTCAAGTAGATCTAGTTTCCGAAACCTCCAGTGACGAGCAAAAATAAATACGAAAAACAAACTGATTTGCTTGAAATTGGTGTGGGCAATACGCTTCCAATGCAAACCTGAGCGCATATTCAAGAACACGTAAACATTATATGTATTAGCACGATTAGGAATAATAGTACAGATGTTAGTAGTAAAAAAATTCATTGTTGTTGTAGGCTACCAAAATAAAATTATACTCCTCGTAAAACCATGTCGGGGTGATAACTTCTGCGCGAATAACCCGACGTAATGTTGGCTTTGTTTTCGCATTCTCATTGTTTTATCGCCATACTTGTAGGATATAACACTGTGGGCATGCTCTTGTAATCAATCTAATCACCCCTGTGTTCGAGAATGAATCTGTCACTCCTCGTTATGGCCATGATGAAGATGATTGATGTTGATACTAGAAGAAGTAGTATAGTGATTACAAAAATGTTAAAAGTACTGATTTACCATTTCTTGTTGATGGAATCATATTATTATAATTATAAAGCGTGAACCATACATACACCTTCATTTGACAAACCGTGATGACGGGATAAAATTAGTTATAGGGTAAAAACCTCGTCAATCCTTTTTTGTGAATTGGTTCTGATATATAAAAAAAATAACGATTACATCAAGAAATAACAGACTGTTGGTGATTCTTATTCCGGCAATAAGCCTGGAATATGAGAGTCCCCCAATAAATTATGATTCTCATTTAAATATAAAGAGGAGTGAAGACCATTATAAGTTGGTACCTCCTTCCTATACTTTGAAAGTAAAAAAGAGATAAAATCTGGCATAATGTTCCACTGGTGCTTGTAGAAATCCTGTTTTCTTGCCTTCTTTGCAAGTTTGGCTGCCACCATATTCCCATCCCTATGAACAAAAGTATTCCCAAAAAGTTTGCACGGGTTTATAAAATCCTCATAGGTTCATTAATAATAGCTTTATTTATCCAGTTGATTTTGCCCACTATTTGTTCAACAAGTAAGAAATTGCCTTTATATTTTTTGAATATATATAAAAAGCAAAATTTATTATTTTTTTTATCCTAAAGAAGACCTACCATCTAGAACAAAAAAACCTTGAAATTTTGGGATGAGAAAAACTAATTGGGGACTACTTATTTATGCACATCCAAGCCTAGTTATTATAGGATATCCAAATGGTGGTAAAACATCATTTATACTCTTTCACTAATACAAAACCTAAATAAACTGTTCCTCATCTCATTTCCTTCTCTACCTCTTCTTATTTTTTTCTCTACCGATTGTTCCTACTCCCTTTTTTTCCCCTTCTTCTTGCCCTTCTCCATCTCGGTATCAACAATGGGGAGAAAAACACCAGCTTCATGACCAAGGCATCCAACTATTGGGTCTTAATCGAAGGGAAAGGAAAAAATGGTGAACGAAGAACGTGAAATCATTGAAATCGATTCTTCCACTGATTCCGACGATATGGCCCTCCATCAATCTAAAAAAGCCTATATAAGGTAAGTTTTACCGAACTTTTAGGGTTTTAGTGATTACGTTGAAGAAATCATGAAACAAATCTAGGGTTTTCTGAAACGATGCATAATCGGTAGATATTTGGTAGATTTTATCTACCGATTATGCATCGAGTTCTTCATTTATGAAGAACATCATATATAATCGGTAGATCTACTTTAGTTTTATCTACCGATTATGACCTCCAATTTGTTTCTTGATATTTATTAAAAACAATCGGTAGATATAAAATCGGTTTATCTACCGATTATGTATTATGTTTTTAAATAAACCAGTTTTAGGGATACACTCTAATCGCTAGATAATAAACGATTATTAATTATCGATTATGGTACCATTTAACACCTAGTTTTTTGTCAATAATTGAATCTTAATCGGTAGTTAATTTGTGTACTTATAGTCGGAAGAATATGAAGAACCCGACCTAACGATTATGATTAATCGGTGGTTATGTTATAATTTTATTTACCGATTAAGTTTCCATTTATTGGTTATTAGAACTTTATATTTTCTCACATGTAAGGTTTTGTGATTAAATCCTTGAATAATAATTGTTTAGCATGTTTGATGTGCTTTTTTTATTTTATAATAGATATTGTATAGTTAGTTAATAATTCATGTTTGGTTATGTTCATTAAGGTATGTGCTTAAAAATTTAATTAAGGGTCATTCACTTTGGCTGCTCATTCATGTCTCCGAATTACTTCTTTGTGTTAAATGCTCTCTTGTTAGGATGCCGAAAGTATCAAGGAACGGAATGGTGAAGGATACTCCTCCTTAAGAACCTCTTCCCAAAATATCTATAAAATTAACTTCAATTGAAGTTCTAGAAATGATGTTCAAGGATCGGGATTTTGTAGAATGAGTGGGAGCTCCTGAAAACCAGATTTAATGGACAAACGACGAAGAAGAAGAAGAAGCAATTAATATCAGTATGTTTATGATAACATGGTTCATAGAACCATTTGGTACGAAAGCAACTTTCCTTACAAATGTACATATGAGGAGTTAGAGGTTGAGGAGGCAGCAGAAAAGGCTAAGGAGGCTAAAGAGTTAGAAAAATAGATGATCATGATCCGAGAACCTTTTTCAATAAAAGAGACTTTGAAGGTGTAAACTCATACTACGATGAAGATTGTGAGTAAATAGGTCCACCTGAGTTATTGGAAGAAAAGGCTAATGACAACAGGAAGTTGTTAGATGATGAGGCTAGGAAGAAGAGAAGATTTAAAACTGGTGTTAGGAAGCCGAAAGTATCAAGGAGTGAAAATTTTGGAGGTGGTCGATCTGGTTGATAAGTATGGATATCTACTTTGGTTTATATTTTATTATTGGTAGGTGTTTATTTTGAACAATATTATGTACTAAGAGGGATGGACCAGTTTTTTTTCTTTCAGGTTAGACAATAATATGTTAACTTTTTAAAGTTTATTTCATTTTAGATCACCTATATTTTAGCTCACCTCAATTGCTAGCATAGTTTAGAAAAGTATCAAGGTACCCCACTATAATCGGTAGTTAGTGTTATCACTTTGAAACGATTGTTCAACAATCAGCCGTTTTTTTTATCTTTATCTACTGATTTTGGGAAATTTTCAAATATTTTGTCAGGGTTTGGCTGTAATCGGAAGTAATTGTTTATCTTTATCTACCGATTCTGGGAAATTTTTAAATATTTTTTCAGAGTTTGATTTGGTTGTAATCAGAAATTAATATTGGACTTTAACTACCGATTCTGAGAATTTTACTTGTTTTTCAGGAAGTAATATAATTGGTAGATAGGGTCTATCTTAATACTACCGATTATACGTGGTTCATTTTACTCAATCTTCTGGAGGAAATACAATTATAATCGGTAGATAATGTAAACCAGTGACCGATTATAGCACCAACAATATAAATCAATAATAATCGGAAGATAATGTAAATCCATGACTGTCGATTATAGCAACAAAACATTGCATTAATATTTATATATACCCAATGTTCAAAATACATGTTCAAAATAATATAATCAACTAAAATACTCACCATCCTAGAATAATTCAATTGGTCCCTTGGTCAAGTTTGTTAAACGATCCCAACGCTCCATGATGGAATCGCAACTCTTCACCCAATATTTGCAATGGTTAGTTGGGAAGTAATCCGACCACCTACTCAATGAAGGTAATGGACAATCTTCTGTTAACCGTAAACCAATAAAATGATTGTTATTAACCCATGCCATAACAATTCATTTATCCTTGACCGACTCATCACAAACCGTCCTTGTGTGTGTAAACATAACACTCACTCCTAAGAAAGGAGGACACAAATAATGTACCACACAGTTCAAAACATCCGCTAGAAGATACCCAGATTTCGGCATTACCATCCAATACTTGGGCCCGATTGTCTTCAATCCCTTTCGGCATTTTATACGAGTATATAACTCTTTGAACTCTTGTTCTCTATCATGTCTATCTCCTTCTCTCATCGTTTCAATATAGAATTCCTTATCCTTCAATAGTTGGATGGCCATCTTATTTCTTAAATATTGTCATTGGGTGATATTCTCGGTAACCACCTCGCTGAAGTGTCCTATTTGTTCCGTCGCGATATGAAAACCACAATTTCCATCCCCATCGACATCGTCGGTGGACAAAAAAATGGTATAATGAGTAGGGAGTTGTTCCAAATACTCATCGTATATTGTATACGTACCTCGATTTGGTCTTCCATCTACATTTCTAGGAGCATGAAGAGTATTGTTCTTCTATTTTATAGTCATTCTTTCTATAGGTTGGGTTTGATGATAGGCGCCCACTTGCTCAACAACTTCAAAACTTGCTTGGGACTCCACCAAAACAACATCTCTTATTTGCTCGCTTGACTTACTTGAGAAGTAGACGTAGAGACCTTTATTTCACTTGTCGTACACTTGGTCCAGCTTGATCCTTCCTCGAACGACCCCTTTTCCTCTTGGTACATAGTTGTAAACACCATTTACCATACCTGGCAAACATTTAGAGTTAAAACAACTTATTAATCAATTTGGAGACTACTTCAATGCTAAGATAAGGACATGAGTGTAAAATCTAGTTTCTATTTTCCTTTTATAATGAGATCAATTGTATGAGAAAAAGATACTTTTCCTTCTGTGAGATTGTCATAAACCAATCCCCACAACTCAGTAATGGAGTCTCAACATATTTGTCCTTATCATCAATAACACCATTAAACTTTCAAGACACGTGGATGTAGACACTCCGTTGTCGAACCAAGTTATATGTTTGTGTTGATTTATATTTCAATTTCTTGCACTTATTATTAATTTGATATTTTTTCATTATATTTTCTTTGATTTGTTTTGTTTTGTATTTTTGATTCATGTTGTTGTGCTGCTAGAAAAACAACAGTCACAATATGACGCTAGAAACAGAGAAGAGGTGAAGAATTTATTCTACTTGTCCAAATTTTCATCTCTAAAATTGAATTTGTTGTCTTAGAAAACCCCTTTTTCCTATTTCTCTAATCAGGGGCTCTTCTCTCTTCAATTTATATTTTAAAATTCTGCATATGGTTTCTCTAAAAGATAATTGTGTTTAACCTTATTTTTGTGTATGAAATCTTAAAGTTATTACTGAACTGAGTTTGAGTTTTAATGTTATGAATGATTTCTATGAAGTTTAAAAACTACACACAGGATTCATTTTACAAATTAGTTCAACTTTTATATTAAGATTTTCAAAGAATTTATATTAGCCAAATCTATAATTTTCAAAGTTTGAATTTGTTATTATTTGAGAAGCCCCTTTTTTCTATTTCTCTGATTGATAATAAGGGTTTCTTTCTCTTCAAAAACTATTTCAAACGGGTTTGGCCGGTAATTTTCATATCTTAACCCATCTGAGTTTGAGTTTTTATGGTATGAATTATTTGTGTGAAGTTCCAATTGTCCCTGTAGCCATCGATGTCTTGTTTTCCCACTTCTCTAAACAAAAGAAATCTTAATTTGAATGGCGTAAAATCATTAAATTTATGTGTTTGTAATCAATTGATTAAAATATTTAGCAGCTGATTAGTGTTGATTCTCATCAAAACAGAAAAATCAAGTTTTTAACTGCACTTCTAAACTTGCCTTTAACTTGTTTGCAAAAACGATTTAATGAGTCTTTGAATCCAAAATTTGTTTTCCAGTAGATATGTTGGTTTCAATCCCAAAAGTTTACTTTTCTTGTGTTTGATCAGCAGAAATATCTCCTTGATTTGCAACCTTTACTTTTGTTTTGGTTTGTCCTTTCATAGACAAAATATGAACTTGGGTTCTCTTTATTTAGTCAAACTAGCCGTCTAATGGTTATTTCAAGTTAGATGGCACAACAAAAGTAGATCAGTGAATGCTCATTCTGCAGTTGGTGATGACGCCTACATCATAAAAAGTGATAATACTCATAGCTCTAAGTGCATATGTTGATGTTCTGTAGCATCTCCTTTATCTCATGTGAAGATGTAGACGTACCGAAGCAGCAGGTTCTGGCATGACTAGAGTTGGTGTACAACGCCCTCCAGCAGCGTCATTGTTACTAAAGTATAGAAGAGGCTATATAATCACAGTGTAGCGCCGTTTATCGCTGTTAAAATATAGAAGAAGCTATGTAACCGCAGCGTAGCACAATCAATGCTCATATTCGCCGCTAAAGTGATGGTGAGATCGAAGAAATTTCTTTTTTTTATGCAGGTTAATAGCATATGAACAATAAACCTATTTCAGAAGAAAAAAAGGTAGCAAAAATAACTTGTTAACCATGGAAGAAGGTGACTGAGTAGAACAGCGGATCAACCATAAGTTTCGCTTCAATTCAACTATAAAACAAGACAAAAGAAACTCATGAGGAGTCCAGTGATGGATGAATTCCAGTTCTCTTTCAAGATGTGTGCAGTATGGTGAAGAAAGTCTCTTGTGAGGGTCATTTTCATATGAGAGAAAGATACAAATTGCAGCAGCACAACACCAAGTCTCTCCTCAAACAAGTGAATGTGAATGCACTCTCGCAGTATCGGGGCTAGCAGTCTAGCAGCCAAGTAGAACTAGCAGTCTAACCTGTCTCACAGTCTCAACGACTTATAGACTAGCAGCCTAGCAGTCTAATGGGTTCACGGCCTTACAATGCACTCGCACCACCACTACAATTGGGGCAACGCAGATAGGATGCAATGAGCGGTGAAGGAGATTTTCTTGAGAATTGTTTTTCGAACAAACCTCAAGAAAAGGGGAAAATTGTAAACACCCTTTACTACACATGGCAAACAATCAGAGGTAAAACATCTTATTAATCAATTTGGAGACTACTTCAATCTTAAGATAAGGACATGAGTGTAAAATCCAGTTTTTACTTTCCTTTTATAATGAGATCGATTGTATGAGAAGAGGGGACTTTTCCTTCTGTGATATTTTTATAAACCAGGCTCCATGACTCAGTAATGGAGTCTCAACATATCTGTAACCTTATCATCAATAACCATTAAATTTTCAAGAACCATGGATGTAGACACTCAGTTGTCGAACCAGGTTATATGTTTGTATTGATTTATATTTCAATTTCTTGCACTTATTGTTAATTTGATATGTTTTCATTATATTTGATTTGATTTGTTTTTTTTTTTTGATTCATGTGGTTGTGTTGTTAGAAAAACAGCAGTCACAATAGCTTCGGTATACTCATGCCTGGATGGGTCTCTTTGATTAAAATACCATGCCTTCAAGTCTTTTATTTGTTCTGACCTTGACTTTTCGGTATTCGACCTACCTATCGACTTTCTCTTCATTAATTCTTCAACGACCCTTAAACAAGGGTGAAGGGATTCCTCCAAGTGGTGCATCAATATTTACTTTTGTGCCCCATTTGACTTAATGTAACACTCGATTATTCGTCCGTGCATATCCGTTTCCTCAAAGGGGACACAATCAATTTGTATGGTGTTTGGAGTGAAAGACAACCGCTTCCAAAATAGATGAATATCATTAATATCAACCACTTGAGCATATCTACCAAGCACATATATGACGACATGGGAGTCCAATACCTATCATCATCTTGCAATTGCAAACCGAATCCTCTGTATTGTGGTCTCTACAATTGCAATTGTAACATCATGTAGTTTATTGCCCACCAAGAAACTTTGTAAATTATACCTCTGAGAATATCTTTATGTTTTTCATGCGCCAATGGGAATCTATGCCGAATTTTTTCCATTGCGACATTTATCTTGGTGATCACGATTGGTGTATTCATGGATAACTTCCTGGACAGTCATAATCATATTTGGACTACCGACTAATATCTTCTTCAATCTTCCATGGGACCCCTCTGCAATGCTTGTCGCCTCGTTCCTGAAATATGGAAATTTATATGTCCATGCAAACATAAAATTTTCCTTATGCAGTAACAACCATTGTGTCTTGTAATACTTCACAGCTTTGGTGTAGTTTGTGCCCCATTCATCCTCAAAATTCTTCGGGTTGTATTCATAATCTTCCTTGGTGTTTTAGGTGAAAAAAAATATACTGCAAAATGGTACTTTCAAGTACGTTCGAGAGATCAAGCTCGAACAGGATGATCCTAAACCAAGAAATGGTTGTTCACGTCCTGCTTAGATTACAAATATAAAAAGGACTTGGGTAGGTCTTAGGGGAGGTAAGCAAATAAGGTTGAGAAAAATATCGTAGAAGAAAATGGATTCTCTGAGAGGAATCGCTGATTCTGTAAGTTTTGTTTCTCCAAACTGAATATCTTGTTTGTTGTGTGTTTCTGTTTTGTTTCGAATAAATGAGAATTATCTATTTATAGTTTAAAGAAGACACACTGATTTTTCGTAATTCGTGGAAGTTAGGGAGAGATGAAGATGTGATGATTGTGGAGATGTTAGTGGGGTAGTTCCCGGAAAGTAGGGAAGACCTGTCTGACCACTACTCATCATCCTCACAACTGCTCTGTAACCGCCCACTTCTTATTACCTTCTTGTTCGGAGAGGTGGTACCACCACGCACGATATCGTAAACCTCCAGACCAATACCCCAATGAGAATCCCATCATGTTTTATTTGATATCTCGTGGAAATAGTAGAGTTATAAGCCATTATGGTTTTGTTAAGTCAGGTCAAGTCAAATGACTTGCTAAGTCAGTGAGACAAGTTGTGTGACTCACAGGATTAATATTCAAACTGATTAGTGTCGAGACTGGGAAGTTCAATGGCCATGTACTTTCTTGAAAGTAATGTGGAATATTTTATGGCTAAGTATTAGCTCAGAAGCGACTTATTGTAAGTTTGAGAGGCACATGAGGCTAAATGTTGTAGAGGTCTCCTTGAGCAAAGAGACCTGCTGGAATCCGTATAAGACTCAATTTATGACCTATATTGAGAAGAAAGGCGTATTCTGAGTATAGTAGATAGCAAAGTTAACACTAGCCACTTAGCGCAAATATGAATGTGCTAGCTCTTTTATATAAAAGGCTAATGTGCTAACGTCTCAGGAATAATCCCAATATGCACAACCTCTAGTAAATATCAATTGTATAAGAGCTACGAGGTTGGTACTAAGGAGGTTTGAATTTAGCACTTCAATTGTATAGTTAGCACTAAGGTTCTAAATCGCTAAGTATGGCTACACTAAGCCAAGGGCGCGTTAGCCATGGACGTTATTCAGGGACGTGTTATGCATGGCTAGAGGCCTATTGGAATTGGAAGAAACGTGTTAGCTACTAGGGATGCACTAGGCATGACTTGGGATGCTCTAGCCTTGGAGTGGTGTCGGCCTTGGAGGAATATTAGTCTTGGACGTGCTAGAGAGGCAAGCGACGCATAAGAGCCAAGACGTGCTGGAGAATGTGAGAAACATTCTTGAGTTGGGAGAGACGAGTTTGAGCTAGGACGCGCTGGAGCATTGGCTAAGGACGTACTCAAGTTTTTTCTATGATGTGCTTGAGCTGGGATGCGTTGGAACATTGGCGCTTCGGTCTTGGACATGTTAGAGCATTGCTAAGGGCGCATTGGAGCCAAGGGCGTCAAGGAGCTTGGAAAGAGCATGAAGGAGCTAGCAAAGAGCTTCAAGGAGCTATCCAAGAGCGTCAAGGAGCTAGGGGTGAGGCTTTGGAAGTGTATAGGCCTTGTGGCACATTTGGCCACTAGGGTTAGCGCATTTGGCGCTAGGATTAGGGTTTGCACTTTCGTGCTAGGGTTTAGGGGCTAAGGTAGTGACGCACTATCTAAGGCCTCATCATGCCAAGATGTGCTAGCTATGGACATGTTAGGTAAATTGGCGTTTTTCATGTGATAACTTGGCGCTGAAAGGAGAAAATGCTAAGGTTAGCCTAGCTCAGAGGTTCAATGCGTATTTTATGGCATTGATTATTGATTGTGGCGCGTCCGAGAGGAGTGGCGCATAATTTGTGGCTTATAATTAAGCAAAGTGCTAAAGTAGCATATTTGATCTCAGAGAAGCAATTTGAGACGATTTTGTTGCGAACGAAACATTAAGCTAGAGAGTTATTTTGGGGGTTTAAGCATTAGTTATTCTCGAATTTGGTAGATATTACCAGAATATCGATGCGCACTCGAGACAAGTTCAAGAAATTCATACGTGGAATTTCATGCGACTTGAGACTAGTTCGATATGGAATAAATATTTTGAGTATTGAGGAGGATACGAGGCCAGTTTAGAATGTTTTTAGTTGTTCAGAGAAGATTCAAGTTTGCTCTACACTAGTGGGAAACCCATATAGGAGCTAGAGACTTATTATGTAGAGATTATAGACTATATTGTTAGCATGGAATGCTTGTAGCCTTTTGCAGAGATTGTATCCTAAATTCGCTTGCAGAATATAAGGAGGAATACAGTATTTTGTGTTTTGAGGTGAAGTCAGAAGTATGCGCACGAGTATGTGCGGATATTTTTATGTTCCTGTAACTATGCAGAAGGGTGATTTTATTATTTTAACCTTTGTCAAAAACTCATCATTGATAGGCGCTTAATTTATACATTTTTACCAACAAATGTATATTTTCTAGTACTTGATTTTATGTTTATACTTTTATTTTCGTACTTTTATAGATATTATATCGAAAACCCGATATTACGAATAAACATGGATGAAATTGCATTTATCAGTGGCACCTGGATATCAATACCACCAAGAGAGAAAATGTGGCTAGATGGCACGTGAATTAAGAGTGCGAAGTGGTCGGCTTTTGTTTTGGGAGTACAAAAAGAATAAAGAAAAGTCAGGCTAGAGAATGGTGTTAGTGTGGGTGAACGTATCAGAGGTGGTCTTGAGTTTTTGGGCGTGAAAAGTGAAAGAAAAAAACAAGGGAAGGAGAAGTGGGGTCTGGTGGTGTGAGTGGATCGGTTAGTAAAAGCAAAGCAGGTGGCATGGTGTACTTCCTTGTGTTTGGGTTGGTGGCGTAAAAGGTGAAGGTTGTTTGTGGACGTTGGATAGTTAGGCAGAGAAATGTTAAAGTGGTAGTAGGTGTTGGCTACAAGTTCTCTCACGTGGAGTTGGATAAATAAAGCAAGGTAGGGACCAATCTTGGCTAGACTTGGCGTTGGGTATTAGTTGGTAATGGAAAGGAAGTCTGAGTAGGCTTCAGAATTTGTCTGACAGTCAGAGGAAGTAATTAAAGAAGAAAAAGTAAAAAGGGAGTTAAGGGTTTGGCCAGTTTTGTCTTTTTGGAGTGTGAATGATCGATACAAGATGGGGACCAAAGGACTATACTCGGCTGAAGAGAAGTCTTTTAAGTTTTACGAAAACCGAGTGACTGACATGGCTGAGAAGAAGTGATATTGGAATCGGTTTTGTAAGGTGGTGCACGTGATTGGTGAAAAGTACAAAAATAAAAGAAGGAGTGTGATTGGCGTGAGAAGACTAATTGGGGGGACAATTGCTTTTGGTTTTCTGTGAGAGAGAGAATACCTAGGGTTGGAGGGGGGGAGACTGATTGGGGATATGAGAGAAGAGGAGAGAGGGAAAAAGTAGGGATGGTGGCTGATTGATTGAGACGTGAGAGGTGATTGGAGGCGGAGAGTGATTGAGGGTTTTCTTCTGGGTAGGAGGCGTAGAAGAGAAAGGACAGTGGAGAGAGAAGGGGAGAGGAAAAGGTGGAGAGAGAGGGAGATTGAGACGAAAAGAAGGAGTGTGATTGGAGTGAGAAGAATGATTGGAGGGGAGAGAAAAAGAGAGTTGATTGACGGCTAGATAGAGAACTTCTCTTTGGTTTCTGGACAGAAATAAGGTTGGAATCAGCATAAAAAGACAGAGAAGAAGGGATTAAGCAGCTGTAAACTGGAGGAGCAGTATTGGCTGTGAAGGAGAAGATCTCGTTGTTCAATTTCGGTTTAGTTTCCTCCTTTATACTTTTCTTAATTATTTTTATGGGTTTTGAGAAATCCATAGCCATGTCTTAAAATATTTGTAGCTAGGGTTTTATATTTGAAACCACTCTGAGTGATAGGCTATTATGAATTGAATTATTTGGTACAAACTATTATGATTTGAATAGATTAGTTCCTGATTTTGATTTATTGATTTAATGAAAACATTAGTTGTTGCTTCACCGGTTATGTACAATACAGTAACATTTGCGCATAATTAATAGGATTGCAAATATATTTGTCTACTTATTCGATATTTCATGCTTGGGTTAAATCCTTTGATGGGGTATGGTTAGAATAGATATGTATTATTTGTGAACCTATAATTAGTTTCATATAATTTTCTTGCTAACGCAATTTGATGGTGTATGCTGAGACTTAGAGCTTTTGATGCGTCATGCTTAGGGTGTCCCGGTGACATTTGCGACTCTAATACATATAATAGGTGATGTCGATAGAACGAACAATAGATAGATATTCAGAAGTTATGTTTTACTTCAGTAATTAAATAGAAATAGTGGTGGATATTAAAAACCCTGGTTACCGACTCTCTCTGTGTAGTTGTTTTATTAGTTTAGTTTATATTATTATTTCATTCATAATTCTAAAAATCCAAAAATATTGTTTCTGATTAGTTTATTAAGAAATTGATTGCAGTATTGTCCCCGCTACCTGTGGGTTCGACCCGTATTTTCCGTTGTGTACTAGTTAAACACCGTGCGATTACGGTTATTTATATAGGGTATTCTAAAACCCTATCAACCATATACATGAAGTCCCCTACTTAATGAGGAACAATAATGTTGCACAGTAAGCACTAGATGGTGACAGTATGCTTATAATGATTATATACGCATAATTTAAATTTTAAGAGTAGAACAAGATATACTTAGCTTCTAACTTCCAGGTACTGGAATAAGTTCCCCTTAGTATGATTCTTGGTTGTGATTAGTAGATGCCCACATTCTTTCCCGGATTTTCCTATTCATGAGCCAAGGGAAATGTAGCTGGGTTGAACTTCTGATCCAGTCACGTTGGTTTTACAGCTACCAGCAGGGTTATGGAGAGTACGTCTATGAAGAGCCTCATTGGTCCGGGAAGAAACTTGGTTGGCTCTGTCTTACCCGAGATTGAGATATGTGCCACTTAGCAGGAACCTTGACTGGGAATAGTAGGCGCTTTTGTTCTTGTCAGGAATGTCATCTTGTCGTGAGAAAAAGTGGGGATATGGTCGGTGCATTCTCTCTTTCTTTCTTTTTGAAACAGGTCTGCCTCATCTCAAATAGAGGATCAAGTAAGATGAATTGATTCTTCATGTATGTGTCCAGCAAGAAATATTGTTAGCTTTGTCTCCTCCGGGCAATGTCTTTTGATGCATAGTTAAGCCTTAGATTTAAACTTCCTTGTAAGCAATTAGTTGGTTTTGGTGTTTGCTTAGATTTTGAGTATGCAACAATTAAGTGCTAGTGATAGCGTCATCAAAGAGGCAGTAGATGAGAGACAGGACACATAGGGACGATGCTTTGAGTTGTAGCTAGTAGTAGGAAAGTTGGAAATATTGGAAATCGGCAGAAGAAGTTGATTGTAGATTAGAACTGCAAGTGAGGTTGGCGGTGGACTCCAGTGCTCTTGTCGTAGAAAAGTCGATGAGGTCTTCTAGGGAAATGCAGTGCGACCTGATAGGATGGTATGTCTGAGAAGATGAAAGTCCATGGGAAGACAAGGTCTCTATAAGGATGAGTCTTCTGAATCCCGTTTGGAAACCCTAATTTGTGCACCATTCGCTTCCGAAGATGTTGAAGTTTCATACGATGTTGGATTTTGATGTTTGACCCCAGTTTTTGAAGCCAAGAGACCAATCTACCATATTCCAAAAGAATCATTCAAGTCGAAGTTGGATAGGTCAGCCAACCATGCATAAACATCTGTGATTAGGAATCATGTGTGAATTTTCAGATCTTCTAGACTTTAGTGTAAGATCCATATCTCCTAGCTCAAGTCTCCTATTCAGATGCCCTTCTGGTATGTCATGGTAGAGACATAGAAAAACACTTCTCATGAAGGATGTTCTGACCCGTTCTTCACCGATTGTTGTCGACTTTTGAATTTGTAAATTGAAGAGGTACTAACAGGAGCATCAAGGAATAGAGGGGTGGACCGAGCATGAGACAGGATAGGTACCAGGAAGCATGACAAGCACGAGGAGACAGGACAGGTACCAAGAAGTATGACAAGCACTAGGAAACGGGACAGGTACCATGGGACAGGATAGGTACCAGGAGGACCAGGTGTGCGATTTTCTCCATAGTGAGCATATTATTGGATTTATGACTGGAAACTTATAAACCAATTCGAGGAGTTGAGAGGAGAAGCCTGAATCTGAGGTGGTTGTGTCTTTGAAATTCTAAGCTGAAGATGATTGTGGCTTCCGAGTCTGGAGCGTGTCCAACAGTAGAATCATGTGGTTGAAATAAATAGAAGAAACAAGGATGGGGTTACCTTTCTGGATGTGATCGGGTAAGAAGAGGAGACTCCCTATTCGTGCGAGTACCGAAGCAGAAAAGTCTTGTTGCTTATACCGTTGCTGATCAGATCTTCTAGTGAAAGGACGTTACTGTGTCAAACTCTCAAAAGTGAAGGAGTCGTCAGTCCCCAAGTGTGACTTACTTGGATCTGCTACCTAGTAGAAGATAATTTTTTAGTGTCGTCACAGGTCCATACTTCCAATAATTTGAGAGGACATGGGAAATCATGAAGGTCGGAGCCGTCTTTTGTTGTCATTGAAGTGTTGGGGCTAGAGCGAGTATATGAATTGAATTTGAAGCCATCATTGTAGTTATGAGTGATTGAGATGCAAAGTCATTATTCTTTAATCTTGTTGACTCAAAGCATGACTTGACTCATTGGTTTATTTCTTTCAGCAGGTACATGTGATACGTCCTTGAGTGAATACTGCTCATGTCGCTTTCGACAGTCCCCAGTCTGTAAGAAAAGGATTACGAATAATTCTCTCATGTTGATGCTTATAAGGATCTGGGAGACACCATGGATATAGAGGGTGAAGATAAACTGGAGGATGAGGAGCTGGACGAAGGGTCCCATACTGAGGAACTTTGTGGAGAATCTGAATCTGTTGATGTCGATGGAGAAGTAAGTAATGAAGCAACGCCGGACTCCTCTTTTGATTTGAACCCATATCAAGTAAGTTTCTACTTCTTATTATCATGATAGAACATATGACCTCTTCAAAATTCTCATATAAGCATAACCGTACTGAAATTCTCAAAGAATTTTATAAATTCTCGTCACTAGAAAATTTCAGAAGTATAGTGCTTGGGAAAAACGCTCTAGAGTCTTCATACGACCTCCATTATGGATGATTGACCCCTATATCCTTATTAGAAAACAACTTCATACATCCAGATAGGAAGAAATCAAGGTTTTGAGCTTGTTTGGGGCGTCAACACGACCGTACAGTAGAACTCAAGAAGTATCCAGGAAAATCCTGACAGTTTTCAGACTCGACTCCGCTAGTCGTTTTTGCCATACTCTTAGCTCGCTTTTCCAATTGATGCTCCCTTTTGAAAGATTATAGTAGACACCAATAAGAAACTTTAGATATAAGAACCATGCCAATATTCATCACCAATTATTATCAGATTTAAAGTTTTGCGAGAGGTGGTGAAAACGGTTTCTGACGCGGTTTTTGCGAAACATCTTGTAATAGGTTGGGGCTCATGAAATACCTCAAATATCACTGTATAATGAATGTATGTGACGTTTTTGAATATGTATAGTAGGTTTTGGTGGTTTATGCTCAAGAATTTCATGTTTGAGATGTTCTGACCTAATATGCCTAGATCTTCTCTACTTTTAGGGGGAATGATCAAATCAGGGAGTGGGGCTTATTAGATAAGGAACAAGAGTTATCGTTGATTTTGATGTTGATAGTGTACCTCCACATACTGAAAATCATATGCGAGCTCCCCTTCATATACTTGTTGAAGATGATGCTCCTATTGACGTTGATGTGTAGAATGGTGGTGTAGCAGGGAATGTACTGGATGAATACATTAATGCAGGTGTTGTCGTTGATTCTTCTTCAGTAGGACCCTCCCAGGGTACTCTTGTGATGGGTGGTTTCACTATTTCATCGGTTTATGCTGATTTGTAATGATCCGTCTCCCGCAGGGTGAAATTTGAGTCGTCCCCGAAATGAGAAGAGGCTGTATATGAAGCTGAGAATTATGATCTTGGAAATACATGAATTTTTCAACAACTGGATTTGCACGGGAGTATGAAGTAGGTAGCGCCTTGCTGAAGGGACTGGCACCAGAGTTAAGAGAAGGGTACCAGAGTGAAAAGGTTAGGCACCTGAGTGAAGGTACTCGTACTATAATGAAATGGATTGGTACCTGAGTGAGGGGACCAGAATGAAATGAAATGGTACTTGAGTGAAGGGACCATAATGAAATAGACTGGTACCTGGGTGAATGAACCAGAATGAAATGAACTGGTACCTGAGTGAAGGGACCAGAATGAAATGGACCGGTACCTGAGTGAATAGACTCGTACCAGAATGAAATAGTTTCCACGTGAAAAGGAAAATTTGAGAATGTGATAGCTTGCTTTGGATTTTGTTTTTTTTTGTAGAGTTTTGTATGGGACACAGAGCAGAGCTTGTCTTTCGACTAGTGCTGAGGTTGAGGCTGGAGCTGGAGCTGGGGCTGAGGCTGATGGTGAGCATTTGATTCGTGACGCTCGTTGAGATGAAGCATCCATCTTGACCCTTTCGTTCTGACAAGACCTCATGGATGATCGGATGTTGTAGTGCTTACAAACCAGACGACTGCTCCAACAGAGAGGACGTGCAAGGATCAAGAGGAGGCACCGGGACCAATAGGAGGTGTCGGGACGAAGAGGAGGCACCGGGACCAAGATGAGGTGTCGGTACCGAGAGGTGCTGCTGAAGTGAGACGGGTCCCTCTTTGCCTTGAAATTGTAAAAGTCTTTCCAGGTATTATCCTTCTTGGATGCAGATCTCGTCATCATCTTGAATATTGATTTTGGTACTGTTGACGGATCTATTCTGGAAAAAATTATTCAGTTAAAGTCTTGAGGCAAGAGAGTACCTCTTTTGAGTGGTAGTTATGTTTTTCTGTGTTCTGGCAGGAAGTTTTGTCTCCGTATCAGATCAACAATGTTTAGCGGCATGTGGGTGTTCCTGGTGTTTTCAACCGTCGTACAATGAGAAAGTCGGAGGTGAGTAACCTCCCGGCAGAGGGATCCTTTGAATTTCATGCGGGTAGGAAGGTTGGTGTTTATGGACCGAGGATGAGTCCTTCTTGCCATGGTTTCGTAGGAGTCTCTTCAGATCTTCACGGGTGACAAAATTGAGTTGTTGGTACTTTCGTGGTGAGCGATAAAAAAATGATATGAACTCCATCGTTCCTTTGAGTCTTTGACGTTCCGGCGTCAGTGCGTGTTGTGATGTTGGTCCTGGTTCGTTCCGTCAGGCGATGTCGTTGTTCTGGTGAGAGTCGTTCCATCAAAGTTTTGAGGAAAGCAAGTACCTCCTTCTAAGTAGTGGCCATGTCCATATGAATTTTAGCCAGGACTTCTTATCTCTTCATCAGATCGGTTATATTGAACGGAGTTCGAGTATTCTCAGTGTCTTCATCGGTCTCTTCACCTAGAGGAGGCTGAATAATAGTATTGGTACGAGAAGGTTTAGTAGTGAAAGGGGTGTTTTCAGAATCGCCACCACCGGTACTACCTGAACCGATTACAGAAGTTGTAACTGCTCCAGACCTAAGATCCACCATTTTGAATAACTAAAAATTGTCTTTTGTAATTAAGAGACTGATCTCCCACTATGGTCGCCAATTGTTTTACAATAAAAACAAATATACTGCAAAATGGTACTTTCAAGTAGGTTCGACAGATCAAGCTCGAACAGGACGAGCATAAACCAAGAAATTGCCGCTCACGTTCTGTTATGATTACAAAGATGGAAAGGATTTGGGTAGGTATTATGGGTGGGAAGCAAAGAAGGTTGAGAAAATATCAGTGTGATAATGTATGAAGAAGAAAATTGATTCTCTGAGAGGAATCGTGATTTTGTAGGTTTTGTTTCTCCAAACTGAATATCTTGTCTGTTGTGTGTTTTTGTCTTGTTTCGAATAGATGAGAATCTATTTATAGTTTGAAGAGGACACACTGATTTCTCATAAGTCGTGAAAATTAGGAAGAGATGGAGAAGTGATGATTGTGGAGATATTAGTGGGGTGGTACCCGGAAAGTAGGGAAGACCTTTCTGATCACTACTCATCATCCTCTCAACTGCTCTGTAGCCGTCCACTTCTTATTACTTCTTTTTCCAGAAGGTGGTACCACCACCCATGATGTCGTAGACCGCCATAACAATACCCCAATGAGAATCTCCCCGTGATTAAGTCAATTCAAGTCAAATGACTTGCTAAGTCACTGAGACAAGTTGTGTGACTCGCAGGATTAATAGTCAGACTGATTAGTATCGAGACTGGGAAGTTCAATGGCCATGTACTTTCTTGAAAGTAATATGGCATATTTAATGGCTAAGTATTAGCTTAGAAGCGACTTATTATAAGTCTGAGGGGCACATGAGGCTAAATGTTATAGAGGTCTCCTGGAGCAAAGAGACCTTCTGGAATCCGTATAAGACTCAATTTATGACCTATATTGAGAAGAAAGGCGTATTCTGAGTATAGTAGATAGCAAAGTTAACACTAGACACTTAGCGCAAATATGGATATGCGAGCTCTTTTATATAAAAGGCTAATGTGCTAACGTCTCAAGAATAAGACCAATATGCACAACCTCTAGTAAATATCAATTGTACTAGGGATAGGAGGTTTGAAGTTAGCACTTCAGTTGTATAGTTAGCACAAGGTTTTAGCATAAATATACTTGTGGATAATTCGTTAAGTATGGCTACACTAAGCCAAGGGTGAGTTAGCAATGGCCATTATTCATGGACATGCTATGCATGGCTAGAGGCGTATTGGAATTGGCAGAGATGCACGAGCTACTAGGGATGCACTAGGAATGACTTGGGATTTGCTAGCCTTGGAGTAGTGTCGGCCTTGGAGGCATATTAGTCTTTGACGTGCTAGAGAGGCAAGCGATGCATAAGAGCCAAGACGTGCTGGAGAATGTGAGAGACATGCTTGAGATGGGAGAGACGTGTTTGAGCTAGGACGCACTGGAGCATTGGCTACGAACGTGCTCGATTTTTGGCTAAGGTGTGCTTGAGATGGGACGCGTTGGAGCATTGGCGCTTCGGTCTTGGACACGTTAGAGCATTGCTAAGGGAGGATTGGACGCGGCTTTGGAGGCGCATAAGCCTTGTGGCGGATTTGGCCACTAGGGTTAGGTATTTGCTCTCAACTTTTATAGTGTTTGAACTCATTTTGTACTAGTATTGTGTTTTTATGTATTTATAGGTATTTCTGGAAAATAAACATTGTTGGAAAAATTGGCTCAAAAAGTTATAAAGGCACCCATAAAATTTACTAAAGGCACCCGTGGAGATTACTAAAGGCACCCAGACAATTGATAAAGGCGCCCATGCTTGTTTGAATGAGAAATTTGGCGGGAATTTTGTACACTCGATCTGTGATGATTCTCTAC